>CM071791.1:46682973-47282973 GCA_036559045.1 Platycarya longipes
AAAAAATAGTTATAATAATAATAATAATAATAAAAGTAATAAGAATAAAAGTTTAAAATAAATCTAGATTTTTGATTCAGGATGTTACAAACTATCCCCTTAAAAGAAATCTCGTCCTCGAGATTTAAAACGTATTAGAAATATTAATTTTTATTCAAAACAAAAAATAGGAATATTAGAAGGAAAAATACTTGTTGAAAACTGTTATTAAAATCAACAAAGTCTAACATGCCTAAAAAAGACAAACTTAAAAAATAAAAATATTTATAGTAAAATATAAGTTAATGAAATGAATGGGTCCTAAGGTTTCACCTCGTCTTCCGTGTCCTATTGCCACAAGATTGTCATGTATGTCCTCATTATCGAGTGTGCCAATATAATGTGATTATGCTATTCTAACATGCATGTTTCTTTAAAAATGTTCAATCAAAATGTATTAAAAAACTTTAAAAGAAACAGAAAGAAGAATAATATAACATACTTACACAGTGTAGAACTTGGCTTTAGGAGGACGTGACCTATATTTTTATCTTTTTTTTTTCCGTCAAAAACTACTTTACTATAAAAACTCTTTGAAAAGGATTTTCCTCTCTTTATTTTGAAAAAGATAAAATCCATAGATTTGACGTGGTCTCTGATATCAAATTGTAATACTAGCTTCTTAAAATATTTTTAAAATGCTATATTCGAGAGCAAAGTATTACAACCCAACTTTGTCTAAGACAAAATAACAACCAATTAATAAACAAACAACCAAATCCGTATTTGTTCTAAGATGGATTATGAGACATATTTATAGACTAAAGGTCCTAGAAACTAGTGTTTTTTTTTATTTATTAAACTAAAGCAAAATGCAAAACATAAATAAAAACATGGAAAAAAATAGATCACAATTTAGAAAGATATAGATCCGTATTTTCAACTTTGGAGGAAAAATAAATAAAGTACAAATATTGAAGCGAGTGGCTGCGATGATGTGTGAGGAACACATACCGCTCCAAAGAATGGCAGACGTGCAGGTCCCACTAGACTGGAGGTCTTGGACCTAAGTGGGCCTCGCGTTGCACTTGTAAAGCACCCCTAGAGAGGCGCGTGAGTTTGAAACTTTCGATGCGGAGCGTATGTCATGTAGACCACACGCCGCTCTGTTTGGCATTGTTTTACCCCATTTTGATAGATCGACACTTTTGGAGTTTTATGGGGAGGCGCGCGTAGGACCATAGCCTTTGGAGCACACCGCTCACCATACATCGCCCAAGACCAAAATCCAACCTAGCTCGTGAGACTTGCACCACAAAAAAAAAAAAGAGAGAAAATGAGAGAAAGAGAGACATGAGGGGGGAGGAAAACCGTCGTTGGCCACTGGGAATGAAAAGAAAAACTAGTTGCTGACCACCATCCATCACCAAAAACCCAGTCGATCTCCCCCCTGTGTTGTGTGGTCTTGGATCTCTCTTAATCTTAAAAGCTAACTTAAAAGATGAGATTTTTTCTCATACTTATAAATTGACCACTAACCCCTTTCACAACCGATGTGGGACAATCCCAACAATCTCTCTCTCACACATCGAATCTTAAGTCAAAGTAGTGACAACCTGCTTTTGTTGCAAATTATTGGGTTAGAGACTGCTAATAAACCTGACTCTAACTATCAGACCCTTCCACAATTGACATTAGCCAACTCCTACATTTCATACACAAATGAAAAATCAAAAAAAGAAAACAAAGAAAAGATTGAGGGGGCTAAGAGGAAAGGGAATAGAGAGAGGGGAGGGAGGGGGAGTTGAAGCTCCCACCTATCTCGTGGCACTTTTTTTTGGAGTGTTTATTTAAGGACTTTTTGGAGAGTAATATTTTTTGGTGTACGGAGTTGTTTTCTAATCTCTCTCAGCTTGTTGATAGTCCACAGCATTTGGGATAAGGTATATATGTGGATAAATTAATCTGCAAATTTTACCATTTTCTGGGCTTGCAAGAGGTAAAAACACAAGTTATTGCATTTTTCCTCTGAACAAAATGAACGCTTCCAAAATACCCGGACTGTATGCACAAAAATTGAATGAAATAAAGGCAGACGATAACAACTAAAAATACATTAACATATCTATCTAAATGGTCTTAATCTGGAGTTTCAAATATCAGTGGTCCGGAGTCAAAATTAGTAAAAAAATCCCAAGAAAACGATATTGGAACAGACGTCGACACATGAACAGGGATATTCATGAAGTAAACATGCAAAAGAAGCTGTTTGTTCTCTAGAGGAATATTATATATAATTGTGAAATATATAAATATTATATAAATATTTTTTAAAAAATATAAAATTTACTAGTAAAAAATTAATTCTTTTTATTTAAATTTCGTACTTATTTTTATTTTTATTTTTAAATGACTGAATGTTTGTACTTAAAGCCTTCGGTTCTTCAGGACCCTTCTTATTGGGCATTGCAGAAGATCATGGCTCGATCATTTTGTGCATGCATGGATCGATATTAATTTTGGGTACTAAAATGGAGTTGGAGCAGAACCAACAACGTCTATGACTATGGGGTAATTAAGATGGGGAAGCCATTTTGACTAAAGAAAAAAAAAAAAATTTAGAATATTGTGACAAAACAAATTGAACAAATTGAAGTAGGAGTTGATGAGTACGTAGGGCAGTCGGTGAATCGTACCATACAAGTATTAATTTTGTGTGAGTGAGCGAGGGCCCATGTAAATAACTTTCCTGGCAAGCAGACTAGAAATAAGAATGGCCTCTACTCGTAACTTGTTTGTTATAGTGATCACTCGGACGTATACATGAGTCATCATGTTGCATGTCTAAAAGCGAAGTCCCTTTTTTTATTTTTTATTTTTATTTTAAATTTTAAAATTTTTTGTTTTATCTTCTTGTCTCTGTCTTTCAGCTCAGAAAAAGATGATGTGAGTTCTCTACCAGCAAAAGTAGCTTTTCAAGTTTCTCCATATATAACATCTATCTTTTTTATATCCTTTTTTACTGTTTAATTTTTGGAAGGGAACTGAAGATACCGAAATAATGCCATATTTACAAGAATTTCATTCGCCAAAAGGTAAATAAATTCTTGGATCAGAAGGACGAAAAAGATAGAATAAGAGTGGGTGGGGGAGATGAGTCGAGACTGACCAACAACATTGCTTAGCTAAACTGGTTTGATATTATTGATTGGCGATGGACGGGTCCTCCCTCCAACCGAAAGTGCAAGTAATCGTAATTATATATACTACTTTATGTTATATCCCCACATAAAAGCTGATCTATAAAGTCTTCAAAAAGTGTCGATTCCATTATCTTTGATTGATTTGGACTCCTCTTAAAGCGCCTCATCCTTAAGGCCGCCGATACGATCCATCGGGAAATCTTCCAAAGGCCTCCAATTAACTCCCAATATATGTCATTCTCACCATAGAAACAAGCCAATTAACATTAATTTACAATATTTGATCACTAGAGAACAAAAGAGGTTTCAAAGATAATTGACAAGACTTAGTTTAACTCCTTACAATCCCAAGGCATGATTTTCAGTTCACTTATAATTAAATAATTATATGTGCGAAGGACTAAAGTAGAGAACAAATTTGCAGAATCAAGTTTCACTTGTAACAGAGGAGTAGTAAGTAGTATGCAAAACTAGTCATTTTTATCTTGGAACCGTCTGTGATGTAATTTGCATGTTATACAAATAATTTATATAATTTGTATTGTTTAATCTGAATTTTGTGTGAATTTTATAGATGATAGGAGAATGATAATGTCGATCATAAAGAGATTAAGTTGGATTTGAAATTGAATGTTAGTTTCAATTTAGAAATCAATTTAAACGATAATTAAGGGATATTCTAAACGAATTCTTGAAGGAGAGTTTTAGATAATGATTTTTGGGAGAATCAGAATGTTTAATTTGGTTAGATTTAGATTTGAAGCAAAGTTATTAATTCCGTTCAATTTTGACCGGAATGATCAGAATATACTGTTCTGTTACAGTGGTCAGAATGATGGAGGCTTGTATTTCGTTTCGGCCTGAATTTCGGTCATTCTGGCGCATTCCGGACAAGCAACACCTTTTTCTTGTTTTTTTCTTGTTATTTTCTTTTTGTTATTTTGTTTTTGGGCTGCAACATTATTTCAATATTTATTTATTTATTTATTTTTCTCTTAAGCTTTCTTCATTTATTTGAATATTTAGTATTATTAACTCCAAATATCTATTGAGAAGTATTATTAAATTAATTAGGTATGTATGCTTTTAAGATTTGTATTGATTTTATTTTAGAATATAATTTTTTTTATACATAATTTATTTATATAATGTTTATCTCGAAACGATATTCAAAATAGTACCGGTACTAAAATATTCTGTTATAGTGTCTTGACTGGAATGGTTGCCGAAACAGAATTCATAATTTGATTTAAAGTGTTTGATTTAAGAGTTTGAATTAGAAAACTAAATTTTAAAAATCAAATTATTTCATAATTCAGATGGATGGACGAATGAAGCTAAATTTAACAAAAAATAAAAAGAAAATTTAACGAAAAATAAAAAAATTCATTAAGTAACAGTTAAATAGCCACCTATTATAAGAGAAAAATATATGATTTTTTGGGTTCTCCTACATACAAAAAATTTTGCGGAGGGATTGTGCAGGAACAAGTTATAATTCTACATCAACTAAAATAAAAAAAAATTAAAAGAAAAAACAGAAATATCTATTTGTCCAATATAAATGGAATTGAAAACTAAAAAGATTGAAATGTAAAATACAACTAAAAATAAATTATTTATCCATTTTCTATATAATTCTTGCATAAAATTTCCTACTAATATTATTTTTCAATAAAACAACCCCAACAATCAGTCAAACCCTCACGAGTATTTTAACCATTCATACGGACGCGTGTATTGTATTGAAAAAGATGGAACATCTTTTAGGGACCATGATGGGCTTTTTGTGGGTGTCAGTATGTGTGGGCATAGTCCAAGAGATGTACCACTCCAACTATGATTCGAAGGATATTCGTTATTGTAATCAATATCATGGATTGATTTGGCATTTATGCAAGCAGCTCCATCTAGCTCCCAGTTTTTGGAAACAGTGAAAGGGACCATTCAGCGATCGAGTTAGCGGTGCTACTTGTACTTTTATAAACTTCCCTCATCAATTACGCCAAAGTAGCACAAGATAGACAGGGGTGATCGAAATTAAGGAAGCATATATAATATTGCAAGTTACATGACCTAGATCACTCTAACCTCCATGACAGCAAACATTGCTTTCATGCCGCCATGGTTGTCTCCTTTTTGGTGTTTGTTTGCACATGCCGAATAGACCAACACACAACAGACCTTGGTCATTTATTTGGTTCCCTTTTCTGTATGCATGTGGTGATCTGAAATGTTTCTACAATTTTGCTTGTAATAGAAATTGAGTTTCTTACGTTTGTGACTAATAATCTGCTAATTCTTGTATTCGGTCAACTATACCCCCGGCCATCTATATGCTAAAAAATAAGGATTCTGTTATATATAAAAAATTTTGAATAGAAATTATGCAGAAATAAGTTATAATTTCACATCAATTAAAATTAAAAAAGAAAAAAAAAATAGAAATAATTATTTGTCTAATATAAATGAAATTAAAAATTAAAAAGACTGAAACAAAAATTCCAAATAGAGACAAATCATTTATCCATTTCTTGAATAATTTCTACACCAAATTCTATGCAAATACATTATTTTCCTTTAGTTATTTCATCTTGAAATTAGTCTTCGATCTTGGCAATATTATTGCATGACGACACATGACGTGATATCATGACAAGTACTTTAATTTGCAAGTAATATTATATGGATTTTATTATAATTATAATGTTTTTCAAAATTTTTTTTTCCTGAAAGTAAACTTTTTCTTCAATATATATTGGATCCAAGAAATTGGAACTTTTATTATAAATAATTAAGGCCGGTCACCTCAATAAGTACACATGATATCAGTTAGATTCAGCTTATAAGTTATAACATGAGTAATTAGGAGCTGGATGCAAACATTTTAACGCCTGCTTGACCGTTAGATAGCCCTGTATATTCCAGCGAAGTAGTCACCATTTTTCTGTTCCCTGATTTTCCAATAATTGATTTGAAGCGCAGGACCATTTACAATGCATGGGACCGGTACAACTAACATGTCTTATATTCTCTCACATTTCAAAAAAAAAAAAAATTATGATTAATTAATTTTAACAAAAAAATTATTTAACATTAATTTTACTAAAATTAACTAATTATAAACAAACAGTTCTCTTATAATGCCAACAACACTAAGTTAGAATCATGACTACTACTTTTTCCTCACCAACGAAGGTAATATATATCTATATATAACAATGTATATACTGTAGTCGAAATAACTAAATAGCTTGATATGATTTTGCAGAAATAGAAAAGGATAAACAAAGCATGAAAAATGAGTATATAGGAATGGAAGTGGGAGTTTCAAAGAAATAAACAGGCCGAGAATATTAAAAAAAAAAAAAAAGGGATAGAACAACCATGATGATGCAAGGGACCCTGTTGTCCTAAAGCTGGTCACATGATCAAGTCTTTCCCAACCACCCATCCTTCCATGTGGTGATCTCTTTATATATAGTACGTACTCTCTGCAGACGTCCTCCACTCAAACCTAGGCTTACCATTAAGGTACAGAAAAATTACAGAAAAATTACAGATGTCTAATAACCCCAAGCGTTTCTGTGCCTCCTAATCAATACTATTTTTGTCCTTCCCTCTCATCAAATCTGTAACTTCTGTTCTCACAAATGATGTTAATTTCTTTCAGAAAGACAGGTTCTAGGTTTCATATAAAAGTATGAATTAATTGACAAAAATAATCACAAATGATCATTGTTTGAGAAAGGCCAGTACTGTAGAAATATATAGCAGACGATCTGGTGCAAAAATGGTAATCACGTACTTAAACAGCTAGCAAATGAGTTAAGAGGAAAGAAGTCATTATTATTATTAGAAAGAAAACCAATCAAAACAAGAACAAGAGAAAACAAATATATGCATCATCTCTCATCAAACACTCCTCGCTTACAACCGATCGACTACGTACCTAATCCTAGTCTTAATTTACTCTTCAAGTAAAGAGCAAGAGAATCAAATCAAAGCTTTGAAGAGATAAGGAACCAAACCAAAGCTTGTACACCATGTGTGAGCAAAGACCAAAAGCATAAAAAGAAGAACAGCATGGGACAGCCATGAAAGCAACCGTTACCTGTCATCTAGTGTTCCAAAGCATGTGCGCTTGAATTATGCCGTTCCTTGTCTCTTCCATCTCGTAGACCTCTTTATGATCTATTAATTGTTTTCTCGATAAACTGATTACTCTTTCACATTCTATATCTATTTTTAATTTCTTAATCACATGGACTCATGTCAAGAAACATATAGGAAATTAAAGCTCATGGATCAATCCACACCATCTGCAAAAGTTAATTAGAATAATCATGCAGGAATAATCATATGATCACTTCTTGTTCTTGTCTTTGCCATTGGAGAAGATTGAACCTAAGCCAAATAAATTAGCCGAAGGAACATTTAAAATGGGATTAATCCCAATACCATTACCATATACTCCATGACCCTTCTTCAATGGAGGCTTTGGATAACTCGTTGAAACAGAAGATCGTGAGGCGCCTTTTGTTGATAAATGTTTCTGATGAGAACTCTGCTTAGAATTTTGACCATCATTCGAAAATGGAGCTCGCTTAATATTTGCTGCAGATCCTGTTGAGTTGCTGCGAGAGAGAAGAGCCGGTAATGGGCACAAACTCCTACCATATCCACTGCCACAACTACTACTACGCTTAAACCGCCAAAATGACTTAGAATTTTGCTTCTCATCTGCTTCATTACTCGTAGTCTTGCTTTCCTTGGTGCTTTCTTGCTTTGAGCTTTCACCATTAACAGCACGTGGTGGGGGCATTAATGGAGGATGAGAACCGCAGTACCGATCCATTTGCTTTGAGGGAGCGTTCACCTTTTTCTTGATTTCAGTAGGAATCATTTTCCCATCAGAAAAAAGCTCGTCTGCAGAAGAAGACTGATCTTGATCGAAACTCTCATTAACACAGAAGTCGAAATCGATGCTCGAGCCCAAACCCGAGGAGTTTGATCGAAGAGGGCGGCGTTCAACAGGTACAACATCGAATTGGCAAAAATCATGAGAAAATGAAATCCTAGGACTCGTAGCGGTATTAGAGCTTTCGGAATATAGGTTAATTGCCATTTCTTGATACTTGCGGGAAAGCCGAAAATGACACAAACTCAAGAATAGTCTGACGGAAGAATACCAAACTACACTTGTTTGGAGGAAAATTAAGGTTCTGACAAGGTTGACGTTATATCTGCAACGTATAAAAAAATTAAAAAGCAATAAAGGATTGAAACCTATCAAAGTCTACAAATTCAAAGTCTCAGCAGCCATAAAAGAATATCATAAAGAACTTTGACTTATGGGGAAATGACTGATATCTCGGGAATTCATGATATCCAAGGCTTGAAAAACATGTAAACCTGAGAAATATATGGTTCTCATGTGATGAAAAACAAAACGGGATAGAAATATTATTGGGAGTTGGAGGAGTTTGAAACTGAGAAACAGATACAGGGTAACTGAACCGGTGGAGGAGACTGATTCAAAATTCAAATATAGACGGAGTTGTCGAATGTTAAGAGACGTGCAAGCGAGTTTTAAGCACCAAAAACAGGCCTCAAGTAAGGTATGTATAAGGTCTAGGGAACTTTTAATTATTCGAATTTCGATCTGCTGCTTTGAAAGAGCAGGGGCCAATTCCAAAGGGGTGGAGCCTGCGTTGTTTCCAGTGACGTGGAAGGACAACATTGACAATGACAAATAATATGTGATCATAATTAAAAACTAAGTAATAAGATTTGGAAGCAGCTAGCCTAGCTAGCTCTGTTTTGGATCGATACTGCCTGATCTAATAGTACTGCATGTGTCCCACGTACGTACGTTCCCGGTATTGATAGCCACTCCTTGCAAACCTTTTTTTTTTTTTTTTTTCTTGGATAATGATAGCATTATCATTATTTTATTATTTATTTACAATTTATTTAATTTAATTTAATAATTAAAAAAGTAAATATTAGTAAAATTATATATATTTTTTAATTTTTTTAATGATTAAAAATGTAAAAAAATATACTTAAAAAAATAATAAAAAAATTTAAATACACTAATAAATAATAAAAAATAATAAAAGAGTAGTAACCCTTGACTGCCATTTTTTCTTATCTAGCTTTTTGCCAAACCAGGGGCTATTTGATTGCCGCCCTCCCACTATAATTTGCATCCCGACTACGAGATGTTTAACAAGTCAACTTATATAAAATATGGTCGGCATATTTAATGCATGTCGATTAAGATTAAAAAAAAAATATTACTCATTATTCTATAATACACAGTTTATATATTTTAAAATTAATTTTTTAATTAATTTTATTATTTTAAAATTCTACTTTATTTTATTCTTATTAAATTAATTAAATTGTTCTATTTATCATCAATATATTTTATATTTTTTTATAGAAACAATAAAAAAAATATAATGTGTGATATATACAAATGATAAATAGATTTATTCAAAAATAAATATTAGTGTAATTTTTTTATTTTTTATAATTGTTCTCGAAACGGAGTATTTTCACTCTCGATGTATGAGTAGTAAACTATTTAAGATATTTATTGAAATTCTTAATCAAAATTTACAATTTAACTAATATGGATGGTATTATAAGAAAATTACTTATTTATGATTAATTATTTTTTATAAAAATAATTATTTTTTTTCTAAAATAAATCTCTAATCTATCACAAATGCTCAATTTTATTGTAATTATATAATATATATATATATATATATATATATTAGTTATTTGAGAATATAATAATTTGAGTTATATTATATTTACTTAATTTTCAAAAAAATAATTATACCATATTTACATACTTCATAATTATAAATATTATTTTTGTAATAATTTTATTACAATAAACTAGTTAATGAGGATTTTATGATTTTGACTCGAAAATTCGTGTTATGGAGGGGATTTGTATTTTATCCACGTAACTCGCAAGATTTTCACCTAAAACTTGGTGGCGTTGAAATGGAGGTAACATTAACCGGTTCGATTACAAGGTAGTGTTACTAATTTTGGTGAATCATGAATGCTGAGGCTGATAGTGATTACCTTTGGATAGTGGGGGGCGCTAATAATAACAAATAAATTATGGATACCTAGCTAGGCCGCTGCTAGCGCCATTATATATTAATGCTTCACCTTCCTTCTAATAATAATAATAATGGCCTCATAACTCTCATTATTACTATTCAAATCAAGTGCCGAATGCTTGGTTCCTAGTCGATCTGGTAGGTGAAAGCGCATTCATTTCCAACCGCCCCAATTTTACTAATAATATTATACGTTTCATTTACAAAGGAGGAATACTTCTTACGTACAATCGGTATAACAACTTTATTAGTCTTTAAGAATTTCATAAATTCCAAAATCAAAGCTCTTGAAAAAGCTTTTCATTCATTCTAAGGAAAAACTACTAATACATACAAATATTATTAATTATAATCCAAAGTATCTATAACAAAAATAAAGCAAAACTCTAAATGAGCTGTTTCCATCTAAAATTTTCGTAAACCAGATTTATTATAATATAAACTTTTATACAAATTTATATATATCCTTCCAATTTCCAAATATATATATATATATATTCAGGGTGCAAATATGTTAGAAC
This sequence comes from Platycarya longipes, assembly GCA_036559045.1. Taxonomy (NCBI): domain Eukaryota; kingdom Viridiplantae; phylum Streptophyta; class Magnoliopsida; order Fagales; family Juglandaceae; genus Platycarya; species Platycarya longipes. Next base: position 46,693,831 of record CM071791.1, read on the forward strand.
GGTGAGAACAAATAAAAGGAGGTTGTAACATTCTAACGTTGTGGACTTTAAGCTTCAGGTTTGACGTGTATGATGGATCACTCCACGTCAAATACTCAAACCTCCTTGGACGTACCTCTACTTAAGACGGTTTAATTAATGGGCCAGAGAGAGGTGCGGATACCGTCCTTTCATGGGCTTTTGACCCAAATATACTCGATTGGTAGCAACGATTCCATAATTTTCTATTTAGCCCATTTTAGCATCAAAAAATCTATTTATCATCTCTTCTTTTATTATCTTGATTCTTCTCATTATTTTATGACATAACATTATATGATAAATTTAAAAGTGAAATAAGATAAATATTCTCTAATTATTTAATATCACAGCATGACTATTTTATTTGGTTTAGATCTATCTCACCTAGCTAACATACTTGCTATTTTTATAATAATAATAAAAAAGTCTCTAGTTTCAATTTAGGAGAGGCTTGAATAGTGAGTTGAAATAAGATAAGTTAAGATTAAAATTGAATAAAATTAATTTAAATTTTTTTAATATTATTATAATTTTAAGATATAAAAAAATTAAATTATTTATTATATTTTATGTGAAAATTTTAAAAAATTATAATAATTTAATATGAGTTGGTGAGACTTTTGTATCCAAATCGTTCTACCCAATATATTACAATTAAGTTTCTCTATAAAAATATACCAACATATTAACCTTACATTGACAATGAAGTTGTTGAAGAATCTAGAGGTAGCCTTGGAGTTGAATTCAGGAAGGGTTTTGAAGGAAATTGCAAGGACTGAAGGGTGGAACCTAAAAATGCACAAACATATTAGCCTTTCATTGACCATAATGAAGTTGTTGAAGAATCTAGTACCGGTACTGGCCTTGGAGATGAATTCAAGAAAGACTTTGGAGGAAATTGCAAGGATTGAAGGGTGGGACCTTCTAACATCTCTATAAAATTTTCAATAGATGGCCAATCTGAAGGATTGGTTTGAATGCACCATAAATTTACTATTATCATCTTTTTTATTATGTCTTCTTCGTAATATTAGAATTGCTAAGAGTCTTGTCTTGTTCAAAAATTTCATAAATCCTGTGTGGAAAATATTTTTCTCTGGTACCAGAGATTCCACCTTCAATATCTTTTCTTCCTCCAACCATTTCAAGAATCAACATCTCATAACTGTAGACATCAGATTTGTGGGAGACTCCACCAAAGGTCCGGACTAAATACTTCCAGTGTAATATATCCTATAGTTCTTTTAGTGCCCGTCATTAACACAACACTTTGATCTCATGTTTTGCACAGTTTAGCAAAGCTAAAATCAGTGATTTCTGAGCAAAAATTCTAATCCAAAAGTATATTATGAGATTTTATATCAAAATGTAGAATCTTTGTCCTACAATCATTATGCAAATACTCTAGTCCTCCAGCAATACCAATTGCAATTTGGAACATAGTCTTATTTTCCAAGTGATAATTTGCAAAATTGTCTAAAGTTCTTTTATCATATATGAACCTGTCAAGAGATCCATTAGGCACAAATTCATAGATTAAAGCTTTTTTACTTGTTTCATGGCAGAATACCAAAAGAGATACTATATTAACATGTGATGTTCAACTAATGCTTGCCACCTTGTTAGTAAATTCTTCTCCATTATCTTTGGACTTGCTCAAAACTTTTACTGCCATGATATTGATAGGGACCTCAGTCATGTCTCCACTCAACTAAGCGGTCATCCTCGCCTTGTTGCTCCTCAATGACTGAGTAAGGTTCATTTCACTTGGTGATGGTTCGCGTGCACCAACAATTGGTGAATGGGTGATATGAGGTTAAGGTGGTTAAGAGAAATGAATTGAGTTCATTTGGGTTAAGGTAGGTTAGAGTGGTGCACAACAATGAGGTTGGATGACTAAGTGTATGGAGTAATAAGGTGGTATTTAGGGATATGTTTGGTTTGGGTGAGGAGATGTGATGGTCTATGGGGTAAATTAAGATTGAGATGGTTTTAAAGAATGTCCTTTGGGTAGGCTTATGTGTTGGGGTTCTTTTGGTAAGGCATGTGGGTCATATGGTGTAGTAGGGTTGGGTTTTAGTGGAGGCTAAGGATAATTTTGAGATTGTGATTAGGTTAGGGTTTGAAAGTGTATTTTGGATATGGTATGGAAATGTAGTTTCGGCTAGGGCTATGTGGGCAAGGTGAAGGGTTAAGAGATGATGAGTTCAGCTAAAGGGAGTTATGGGGTGCACGGCTAAGGGTTGAGAGGTGATTTGGAAGATTCCTAAAATATAGGAATATGGTTATGGTGAGATTTGGTGGGCGGCAATGAGGAAGGTGAGTTGGCTGAGTATATGGCGTTATTTTTTGCTAAATTTCGATTAGATCAATCACTTGATTAATAGATCAATCAATTGAGGAAATTAAGGGATGATTGGATGAGGTGGCAAGTAGAGAATCTCGGCTAGGGATAGGATGAGATGGCCGAATGGATAAGTATGGAAAGTGAGGGTTTATGGGTGACTTTTGTGACTATTTTTGGATAGGAGATTATTTGATTTGATTGAAAAAATTTAGGAAATGATAAGGGTTGATGGCCGGCTAGGGTTTGAAGGGGTGATGGGCGAAATGGTCAAGTGGTTTTGATCGGTTTTGGATAGCTTGGTGATTAGAGGGGATTGATGTGGCTGGTTGTATGAGGACTTTCTAGGCCACGATCAGGGATAATTTTGGGATGTTTAGGTCTGATTTTATAAGGGAAACAAGGTGGGAAAGACTAAGGTTAAATGGCTGGTCTAGTGTTTTATCAAGAGAGGCGTTTTGGGCAAAATTGCAACTAGGGTTTTGTAATGTTTTCGTGGGTTGTGGGGGTTGAATGGGGCTGCCGTGTATTGTGTTTGGGACAAAGAAAACTTTTGTAAATATGAGTGAACAATCAAGAAAATGATTGAACCCTCAAGGGAGATCAAGAGCACGCTAATAACAAATCACCTACAAGTGATTCGACTAGCACTTCTTCAACAACACCAAGGATTCTTCAAGCATTCAAGAACAATTTTCACTCTCAACTCTCTTGAGAATCCCAAAATTCACAAGGGTTGTGGATTTCGAATTTATCTAGGGAATTCATACACACTTTCTCAAATCCACCAGTGGGGTGAATTTGGTCTCACTCTAATGCAATCGAGAACACAATCAACAAGCACCAAACTCAAGAATACTCACAAAAGAATTCTCAAATTCACAAGTGGTGTGAATTTGGCACTCTTACAAGACAAACACTATTTTTTGTAATTTTTCAAGGATCAAACAAATAGACAAGAACTCCAAGTAATTCTAAGAACAAAAGAACAAACTAAACAAACTCCAAAGACTAAAAAACAACACCAAATAGACAAGAACACCAAATTGAAAGAAATACCTCAAATACTTTTATAATTAAAGGATAGATGTGAAACACATCAATTCACGGATTGATGTGTTTCTCTCCAAATGGATTCACGAATTGCACCCTTTGAAGTCCAAGTACCTAAGCATTGAAAATCCAAGCCACAATGGTGGCCGGCCTAAGCACCTAAGGAAGCCACTCCACTTCTCAATTCTCCCAAAGATATCAAATGAAAACCTAGAGGTTTTATTTATAGATCCTTACAACTTGGAAACTCCCAATGGGTCTCTAGCAAAATAAGATAATTACTAAAATAACCAAATGCAATTAAATAAATAAATAAAGCAAATAAACACAAGTGAGTGGCGCCCAAATGAATGTGTGGTCGTGGCAGGCTAGGTCCCTGATGGCTATGATGTGGCATGGTCCACGGCAAGGCTAAGCTGCATGGCGACTGTTTGCATGGCATCTGGCTGCGTGGCCTCTGATGGTGCGTATGGCATGGTGACATGCCTAGGCCTGATGATGTGTCCAGGGTGATGTCGTGTTATGGTAGTGTGGCCCAGTCAGGTGGCTTGGGCGGTGGTCTTGCATGGCTCGAGCTGAGTGCCGGGGTGATGGTCATGCATAGCCCAAGTTGGCGGTTTGGGTGCTATGGGCTGCAAGGCGCGGGTTGGTGCTACGTGTTGGATGGCATGTATAGTGTGCATGCCACTGACCTGCTCTGCAAGGCATGGGCTGGAGCCATGCACTGGATGGCATGCCTTGTGGGCATGCCACTAGCTTGCTCTGCAAGGCGCGGGCTTGCGTCGCGCGCTGGATGGTGTGCCTGTGAGGGCACTCCACTAGCCATGCTAGGTGGTGCTGGGGTGCACTGGGGTGCGTGGGTCATGGTGCGCAGGTGCTCATGCAAGTGTGCGCTCAAAGGAGTGCACAATAATGCGCACAAGGGTGCCTGCCTGGATGTGCGCGGCCAGTAGCCTCCATGGTTGCCTGCTGCGTGTCAAGGCCTGAGCCAAGGCATGCATGTAGGCTAGCCAAGTGACTGTCCTGACCCTCTAATAGCGGTGTCAAGGCATGATGTATCGCGGTTTTTAATGGGGTACTATCACTACGCCTATCACGTAGCTTCCCTTTGTATACAACACCAAATCCTCCTTGTCCTACTTTATCTTTGAATGAATTGGTAAGATTCTTCACATCTGAATAAGTATAACGCTTTGGGGCCATTGATCCAAAATTTGTACTTATGATTTCCTCGGCCTTGAAATGAAAATTCTTTGCATCTCTTTTCCAGAAGTGTCCTTTTTTAATGCTACAGATAATCATAAGAGAGAGAACTACAATCCCAACAACACCTGTTGGAATACCTGAGCGCAAAGAATGGTTTTATTTCATGAGTAGAGAACAAAAAAGGAAGGATAACGGCTTCTCGCTAAACGTTAATGGAGCAGGAAAGAAAGAAATTAATATAAATTTTTATATATATGATGTTGATCCTCATACCAATAACAATAAGCCGCCGATTGAGCTTCCAAGATGGTTCTGCGACAAGAACATCATGTATAAAGTAAGAAATTTAGACTGCTTTATATGAGAAAATAAACGTCGATACGACTCAAATTATTTTGACATTAACTACTTGATGATGGCATTCGTATAGACTAGTCTATCATGTACAGTTTGGTAGCTCTTAACCAAACAAACTGGTTGGTATTAAATAGTGGAGAAAGGATTTATACTGAGCTAGGGAACTTAATAGTCAATGCCATAACTCAGTAGTCATAGCTAGGGAACTCAATAGTCAATGAACAGTTAGACTTTTTTTGTTGATGGTTTTTTGCTATTTTTGGGTTTGTTTTTGATACTTGGTTTTGGGATAGCTCATAATCTTATTTTTATAAACCCCCAAGTGTTAGGATATTATTACGGTATTTCTCCATCATAAGTGAGGATTTGACTAATAAATTTGAGGCGAAGCCGTTATGAGTCGCTACCGGCTCTTCTCTTAAAAAAAAAACTGTCAATGCCATAACTCGTTGAATGAGATTTCTAAGGACATCCACCAATTTCACTTGTTGACCAGCATTTTTTGTTGTTCATAATGCATGTCATTACAGATTTGAAAACCATAAAACGACGTCTTTCTAGAAGAGCTTCACTTCGTCGATGAGTTATTGCATAATTATCTTCATGCACGACATACCAGAATAAATAATATTTATCCAATAATTTAAGAAAAGTTTTACTCATTATTCTCACACCACATACTTCACATAATTTTTTAATATTTTCTTTTACCAAATGTGCGGTGTATATATATAGATGATATGTAAAATAACATTATTAGTTTAAGAATAATAAAATTAAAATAAATTTTAAAAAATAAAATAAGTGTGGTGTAAGATATGCGGAGATGATTAACGGCAAAACATAATTTAATTTAGGAATCAATTTCTCTATTTTATTAGGGGTGTACGCCGACCCGACCCGATATCATGCCTTCCGACCTGACCCGATAGTTATGTATTTCGGTTAGCCAAATGCCGGATAAACCGAATATCCGACCTGATAGCTTATCGGGTATTCCGTTAAGCCATTATTTTAGGTACTAGGGTCGGGTTATAGTGTATGGACTATGGACCTGTCGCTGTGGTTATCAACATTTCAAAAATGTGTAAACAGAAGCATACTTACAGCTCGATAACAAGAGAGAGGACCATCATCTAGAAGGCTTAAGGCCCAAGCCTGAGAGTAGTAGAAACCTGAGCGTTTGAAACCATAAACGTGAGTTGTTCCGCACATTTGCCACTCTTCTTCTTTCTTTGTCCTCTCGAATCTACTTTCTCGTGCATGGTTGAAATGTAGCTCTAAATTCAAATATTCAATGCCTTGATCCGTGCGATGTCGTTTGGTTGCTTGTTATTCTTCACTATTTGATTTTTCTCTCTCCTTGGATTTGCCTTTTCGTGCACTCGATTCCATTTTCTAGTTCTCCATTGTTTGCTTTGATTTGAAATTGTAATTTATTTGTTTCAAGCTTTGTTTTGCTCCAGTGGAAATGTAGGATGATTTTCATTTTTGAAATCGAAAGAGAACTTTAAAATTTAAAACCCCAGTAAATCATAAACCAAATGACCCAGAGAAGAAGTTGCCGAAGAGGTCAAGGGATTCCAAGAAGTAGACGAGATCGAACCGGTGTAACCCTCCTAGTCAAGACCGATCTCGATGACTCGGCTCGTTCTCGAGATGACGAGGTCTCATCTGAAACCGCAGGTGAAGCGGTCATTGAAGAGGTTATCGCAGGGACCAACGGGTTATCGGGTATTTCTGTTTGAAATCCAAACGATTCGGTAACGGTATCGGAAGGATGGGCTTCCGTTTGCATGGCTATTAGGTCAGTAGCGGGTCGGCATATCGGACGGGTCGGTAGAACGGCCATTTTGTTCACTCCTATGTTTTATGGTAAGACAGCAACGAAAGTAACAGTTATCATAAGGGATTTGAGGTTTTTCTATCATGAAAGGTAGTCCAACTGTCCAAGAGCTTTGCTATCTTTTTGCAATTGTCTCACCAACCATATTTTGCTAGAGTATGTCTGAACTAAACAGTAGTTGTTATGTAGAAAGACCCAGCTAGCTCTGCACATGCTAGTGATCTGACCTTGCCATGGTCCCCCTTGGCCTCACCTTTTTTCTTAAAATATATATATATTTTAAAGAAGAAAAATAAAATATATTAATTTTTTATGATTTAATAAGATAATATTAATTTTATTGTATATTAGCCCCTCTTTAAAAATTATTTTGGTCATCTCCACAAAATTTAATCTAATTTAAAAATAAAATACATCTCATATAAAATAAAATAAAATAATAATATTATGACATGTATATAATAAAAAAATAAAATGATTTCTAACATATTTTTAATATATTTTTATTTTGATGATATGTTCTTGATATATCATATGCTTTTTAATATATAAATTGTATTAAATGTATTTTATTTTTATTGTAGATCTTACTATCATATTATTTTATTTCATATAAAGAATTGTATAGAAATAAAATAAAATAAAATAAAATTTTATATATTTTATCTTAATTTTGTTTAGTCCTTCCTAAAATAAATCCTTGTCTCCGCTACTGTGACTTTGTAGTAGGAGTGATTGTATTTTGTTGGGATATTCCTGTGATTATTTATGTTCTGTATTCATATTATTGTTGCGTCTAGACAAACAGAACTGTCTTTTACTCGTGAATAAAAAAAAAAAAAAAAACTTCATGCTAAGCCACATGAAAGGTGATACCTCCCTCGTTAATCCTTTCAAAACAGTAACTAGTGAAGCACAATCACCAGACATCTGGATGTTCCGTAAAACTCGTGATCGAATATAGGATGGATCGGATTTTTTCCTAAATGCTTGATTATAAACCCTCTGGTCTTGCGAAAAACTATGTTTTATGCATTTTTTTTGGTTGGGAATTTTTTTTTTGGTTGTGTTGCTCTCAATTACATACCCGTTTGTTTCAAAATAGATTATTTTATGTTGATCAAATGTGTCTTGCATGAAATACTTTTATAAGAAAATTAATATTTGTTGAAAAAACATAAAAAAAAATCACATTAGTTGGTAGGACAAACATGTTAAATAAACCATTTGGTTGGTTACGGTCCATTCTGGCGACCATCTCTACAGTCCTTATTGGTTCCCAATGTTTGTGCTTTCTTCTAACTATTATGAATTAACAATGCGCTAAATTTTTAATCTATGTTGTCTTTCTAAATTTTTCTACCAAACTTTTGCTACAGCATGTCTTAACTAAACAATAGTTGATATATAGAAAGACCCAGTCGGCTGTCTATGCTAGTGAATTGACTCTGTGTTAGTAGTGATTGTATTTTTCGAGGGTCTTGTGATCTTTTTCGTTATGGATGCTATATATGCCAGAAAACAAATAGTTCCGAGTGTTTCCTAAATGCTTGATTTTAACTCTCTGGTCTTGTGAAAAATATGTTTTATGTACCTCGGTTGCTGAGGTGCTCTTCCTTTGTTCAAGAAATTTGAAGAAGATAACAGCCAAATTATGATAATGGAAACTTACCTGGCACAGTTGTTGTTGAACTGCACGTGAACGGAAAAATCTCATTTGCATAGTGTCAAGCAAAAACATTGGTGATTGTGTTAAATCCACAGAGCCCACCGGAGCTTTGGCATCTATCACAGATGATATTACTTGCACTCCACTCTAAGTACATGAATCCACCATTAATAGCTCCAATCAATGACTACTGTGTTGAGAGGTGGCTTAAATAAGTGCATCTTCAATATGCTCGCTCGACTCTCGCTCGAACAAGACTTAATCCGTAAGTTCGCTTGACCCTCGCTTGATATCCAGCTCGAGCGAGACATTAGATAGAGAGTTCGTTTGACTCTCGCTCGACATCCAGATCGAGCGAGATTTTAGGTAGAGACTTCTCTCGACCCTCGCTCAACATCCAGCTTGAGCGAGAGTCAGTCCTAGACATTCGCTCGAGCCTTGCTTGATGCTCGTTTCGAGCTAATGTTCTGTGATTAGGGTTTGGAATAGTGTTCGCTCGAGCGAGATTCCACTTATATAAATGGAACGACGTTCATTTGAACGTAGTTCGTGTAAGGAACTCAGTTTTCTGTTTTAGACTTTGAGAGAGCGTTTGAGAGTGTGAGAGAGAGCGTTGCAATTTGTAAGTGAGGGAGAGTGATTTCTTTGCAAGAATCTTGTGATTCATCTTTTGTACTCCATTTCTGTTTTATAATATTTTTTTAGACCGACCCAATAATGGACATATGCTTGTGTTAAGCCAAACCACTTATATCTTTATGTTCTGTGTGACTGTCGTATTTTCTATTGTTGTATTTTCGCTGCGTTACTTTCTATTTGCTATTAGTTAATCGGTCTATTCCCAACAAACTGGTATCAGAGAAATTCAATGGACAGAACAGCTTCAATTTATGGCACATCAAGATGAAAGTTCTGTTGTGACATCAGAGTTTGTTCAAAGTTCTAGGTTAGAAGATGACTGCTGATTCTCCTGCACCGTCAAGGGAAGAGGAAGAAAGGGTACACAACACCATTTTTTTTGTCACTATCAGATGGCTTTTTGAGGGAAGTTGTTGAAGAAGAGACTGATGTTGGTTTTTGGGACAAACTTGAGAGCTTGTACATGAAGAAATCTTTCACAAACCGTTTGTATTTGAAACAACGGTTATACACTCTCAAAATGAAGGAAGACACTTCTATTTCTGAACATCTAAATGAATTTAATAAAATTAATATGGATATGACGAATATTGACATTAAGTTTAAAGAAGAAGATCAAACATTAATTGTATTGTGTCCGTTACCTATTTCATTTAATAATTATGTAAACTCAATGTTGTATGGTAGAGATATAATATCCTTGGTAGATGTGAAATCTGCTTTAAATTCTAAGAAATTGAGAACAAAATTGGGGGTATTAGGCACGGACAATCAAGTCGATGATTTGTTTGTGAAAGGTTCCTTTGGTGATAGATCTGGGAAGAGATGTTCAGTTAAGAGTAGGGGTAATTCCAGTGGTAGCTCTAAATTCAACAAGAAAATTGTGAAGTGTTACTACTGTCATAAATTTGATCATTACAAAAGTAAGTGTCCCAGACTGAAAGATAAGGAGGAAGAACAAAGTTCTTCCAATGTAGTTAGCTTTGAAGATCAGTCTAACTACTCTGATGTCGTCCTAGTTGTTGGTAGTCCTAGCGGTTGTTTTGATGACAAGTGGATCATGGATTTAGCTTATACATCCCATATGTGTTCCAAAATGGATTGGTTCACGTTCAGTACCTATGAATCAGTCAACGGTGACTCCGTTTTATTTGGAAATGATATGGTCTGTGATATTGTTGGAATTGGTTCAGTTGAGATTGAGATATATGATGGAATCGTTAGAACTTTGTCTAATGTTCGGCACATTCCATCTTTGAAGACGAATCTCATATTTTTAGGGACTCTTGATTCTATTGGTTATCAGTATTCAGCTGAAGGTGGTGTCTTTCAAGTCTACAATGACTCTTTAGTGGTAATGACAAAGAAGAAGACATATGGTATTTACTTCCTTCAGGGCAGTATAGTAATTGATGGAGCATCTTCACATGTTCCAGATTTAGATATTACTCACATGTGGCACATGTGAGTGTGCCAAATAGGTGTGGTCAGTTATGAGTAGGCATATTTTACTTGGTGTGATCAGAAGACAGTAAAACTTGATTTTTTGTTTGCATTGTGTTCTTGTGAAGTAGTGTAGAATCAGGTTTCCTACAGTTACTTATTTCTGATCTTTTGGGAATACATATTGTGGAATGTTGTGCTTTGTTTATGCTCATATTTGTTGATGACCATTTGAAAAAGAGTTTGGTTTTGTTTATCTATTTTGTGATGTGTTTAATGTGTTCAAACATTTGTGAAGACTAGTGATCTACAGGCAAGAAGGTAGAGCATTGTTCAGACCGTACAGTTAGATCCACTCCACGAAAATGGAATAGCTGAATGGAATGAGGTGGACTCATGTGTGAGAGTCCACAATATGCTTTGGGTTTGCTAGACTTTTCTACAGATTTTAGGTGAAGCAGTCAACACAACTTACTATTGGATGAACCTCCTCATTTTACAATTTGTTTTTTTAGTTGTTGTTTCTACAGGAAAAGAGAGCAGAGTTATAGCAAGAAGATGTAGTTGCTAAGAGAACTTCACAACAGAGTACATGTAGTACTCTAGATTATGCTTTTGAGATTAAGTATGGTTTTTATTTTGTTTTGGCATTGGTGCACAGTGAGAGCAAGTCTACAGTTTCATCTGATGGATAGAGGAGGCAGTTTGGCCACCTTTGGGATATGCTCATGCAGGTTTTTGTAGGATTTTTACTTTGGCAGAGAATATTTGTTGGTTGTCTTCATATGCCTTCAGAAGCCGTTGTTCAAGTAAGCAGTCTATATAGTGGTGCATTGTCGTTTGTGTGAAGATGTTGATTCTTCATTAGGACCAAGCTTGTTTCGTCAAGTCGTTTATAGTGTTGAAAACTTTTGTGTGGAAATTGGGTTCTTCAAGAATAAACATTGTGTTCGAGTTGGTGATCCCCTTTTGTGTTTTGTTTGAGGGATTTGTTGGTCTTTTGTGAATAATAGATTTTGTGAGGCTTAAGAGAATTCAAATCAAGGTGGTGATTTGTTGAAAGATGGCTTGAATAAGCCCCTCTTCAGTATGCTCGCTTGACTCTCGTTCGAGCGGTAGTTCGAGCAAGACTCAACCCGTAAGTTCGCTAACCTTTGCTCGATATCCAGCTCAAGTGAGACATTAGACAGAGAGTTCGTTCGACTCTCGTTCGACATCCAGCTCGAACGAGAGTCAACCCTAGACATTCGCTCGAGTCTCGCTTGATGCTCGCTTCAAGCTAATGTTTTGTTATTAGGGTTGACGCCATTTGGAATAGTATTCGCTCGAGCGAGATTCCACTTATATAAGTGGAACGACGTTCATTTGAACGTAGTTTGTGTGAAGAACTTAGTTTTCTGTTTTAGACTTTGAGAGAGCGTTTGAGAGTGTGAGAGAGAGCTTTGCAATTTGTAAGTGGGGAAGAGTGATTTCTTTATAAGAATCTTATGATTCATCTTCTATACTCCATCTCTGGTTTATAGTGATTCATTGAGACCGACAAAACAGTGGACGCAGGCTTGTGTTAAGCCGAACCACTGATATCTTGGTGTTCTGTGTGATTATCATATTTTCTATTGTTGCATTTCTGCTGCGTTACTTCCTATTTGTTGTTAGTTAACGGGTTTATTTCCAACATCTTGAGTTAAACTTATAGGTGCTGTCACAACTGGAACTTTAACGTTGTACTTGCACGCCCCCACTAAGTTAGCAATCGAGTTTGAATAGTAGTTGGTAGTCCTGGTAGTACCGTTTATGGAGTAGTTAAACACTACAGCCATCTGATCAAGCTGAGATGGAAGAGTCAGAGAAGAAGATGATGAACACTCGTAGTGTAGCGTCAAGTTCACAAGACTTGAAGCATAAGAAAAGATGAAGAAGTTTATGGTGGTGTTAACAATAGTAGGAGGACAAGTGGTGTTCCACTAATCCGCTCTAGCAACCTTGAGAGTCATCAGCTCCATATCGATTTTAAGGACTTGGTATTTGATGAACGTGATGTTGTATGTAGGGCATCACCGCTGCAGTCCAACTCAAAACCTAGGTGACCACAATAGTTCGGCCGATTTGATTCTCAGAAAGGATAGTTGATGTCCTTAGCACTCGCACAGTCAAATCTTTCGCTGCAATTGAAGTACTGCTCATCATCGTTTTGCTTGCAAACATGATGGGAAGTGGATTAAGGGTATGGCTATAATCATGAAGGCCAAGGTGATGGTTGGATAGAAGTTTGGAAGCATTTTTGTGTATGTGTGTGTGTGTGAGAGAGAGAGAGAGAGATGGGAAGTACCCAGTTATTTCTAATATGTAGTGAAATCTCTTAATATTTCTAAAGCGTTCCTTGTACGAAATCTTGATTTTCTAGCTCTATTTTTTAGCTTGAAAACAAGAAAGATCTGTAACCAAATAAATCTTAAACCCCATTACAGAGTCAAACATAGCAGCTAGTACCCCTATAAACAAAATAACTCCCCTAAAATTTTCTTCTTGTTTTTTTTTAGATAATACAACCATGGGCCACGACATATTGCAATTAGAAAAAATACATGTCTTTCTACAACTCGAATACAAATTGGTGGCGCATAAAGACACAGGAAGCTCAATGAAGACCAAGAAGTTTATGAAGAAAGAAGAAGAAAGGCGGACAATTTAGAAAGCCAGGGCTCCATTTCTAGCTAAAAGAAGGAATGGGAAGAAAGGAAAATATAGGTGAGCTATTCAGATTGATTGTTTGAAGGAAAACTTAGAAAATAGAGATGGTTGACATCAGTAGCTGACGAGAAAATAATGGTAGACTAGAAATGTATGTCTCGAAAGCTAAATTGAATATCACGAACGTAGACATTTCAATGTGATAAATTAGCTGTACTTTGTGTGAGTCTTGTTACTAAAAAAAGGAACCTTCCTTTCACCTCAAGCATGCACAGATTATATATTTTCATTTTGCAAATTGAAGGATAGATCGGTAAAAATATGTTATTTAATTCAAAATGACACCCGTATATTGACATTCAATGCAACAAAATATGCTATTTCCATCTGATCTATCAGAGTCCATGAACCCACATTCCACCTACTTACTCATAAGGACAAAAGCATTTAGATTTTCTAACTCGATCGTCTCCATTAATCCAATTCCATGCCTACCTAATCACAGCCTCTACATTTGAAAAAATATCAAGTGACGTAGAAAAAGTGGAAATATATATGACCAAATGTTGGAATAGGTTGTAATCTGGCTCGACTATCGCTTGTCATGTCGCTTAAGCAAAGTCAAAGCCGAGATCTCGCTCAACTCTTACTCGAGCGAGAGTCGGGCAGTGATCTCGCTAGATCTTCGCTCAATGTTTTGTTCGAGCGCAAAACTATTTAAATGAACCTATGCAACGTTTGAAGAAAAGACGCGTCTCAACCGAAGTGATTTGTGTTCTTTACCATTGGTCGCTCGACAAGTCACTAAAGCGAGGGCAAGGTAATGACTTCGTTTGATACCCGCTCGATGTGTCGCTCGAGCAAGGGTTTAGGCAGTGATTTCACTCGACCCTCGCTCGACACCTTGTTCGAGCGAGAAACAATAAATTGCCGATGTCGTGATTTTTCACAGATGCCTTTTCAGGCTTTATAAATAGTGTGGTGACAGGTCTGTAAAGTCACGAAAAATTTCCTTCATCTTCCTGTTTCTGTCATTCTCAATAGAAACTCTAGGAATTCTCAAGAATTGTTATTTGAAAAATTCAAAGATTTTGTTGTATCATAGAGACAATTTGCTAGAAACCCTTTGTAAACTCTTAGTGAGTGGGGGCAAATATCGTCTTAAAGACAATAGTTCTATACACCTCAAAGCCTTGATATTCATTTTTAGATTCTCTTTCCCATCTCTAAAATTTTCCAACACCATATATATGGAAGCCTGTGGTAAAAGTCCTATTACAGTGTGAGAGCTTTGGGTTTCTGGGTGAAGTTTCTCCCAGCTTGTTGACTTCTTTCTCTTTGAAAAGTGAGAGCTTTCAAACCTATTCGATAGAACGTGCGGCATAAATCGACGAATATTTTTAACATACATTACTGAATGAAATGGTCATATGTCTGTAAGGGACAACTAAGGATTTTGACAGATTTTAAGGGAAAAAAATGGCAGTCATATATGATATTACCCGGATTATAAAAGAGATTTATTGTTACATTCTGTGTCTAGTTATTCAAAATATTCCAATGGACACTTTATTTTTATTTTAAAATAGATGTCAATTTTTTTTTATCTATTCATTTTTACATTATGCCATCTATCAACTAATTTATTTTTTTCTCTATATCCTTTAAAATATTCATATTTTTTTCTAATTATATTTATTTCACAAATTAAAAAAAAGTCTGAAACTTGTCGAAACATAAACTGCCGAAACCCATTGTTATTGAAGTTGGAGCTACGCGTGGGAGACGAAGGAGGGGTTGCCAGAGCTGGGATTATCGGGAGTTGGTCGCCGATGTGAGGGAATGCCGGTGAAGGGGTAGTGTGGTTAGTAGTAGCCGGTGGTGGGTCAAACGAAACCCATTGTTGCCAAAACTCATTTTCACAGTTGGAGCTGCTCGTGGAAGACGAAGGAGGAGTTGCCAGAGCTACGATCGTCGGGGGTTAGTCGCGGGAGTGAAGGGATGTCGGCGATGGGTCAAACCTTGAAGACAACTACTGCGAGTTGCAATGAATGATTGCAGATAACCAAAAAAATAATAAAATATGTTTATCGGTGAACAGTACCAATGCTATTGTGGTGCCCTCGACCCCCATGTATGAACAGGTGGAATGTGAGACATCCGGATGACGACCACATGGGTCACACTCCATCGATAAGTGCTCCAAGGTGTGTGTATCAAGCATAAGGTGTACAAATAATATTTGCAATGAACAGTAAAAGACATTTATTCTAGTACCAGAAATTTAAAGTCTATAACCCAATCAAAAACTCTTTATAAAATTATTACAATTACTCAACTAACCAATAAGGTGAAGACAAATCTTCAACTCACAACTACAACACTCCAAAACTTTACTTCTCGGGCGAAGTCGGTCCAACGCTCAAAATCAACCTCTATAACAAATCTACAATTCTTTAAAATAGAATTGCAGGTGGATAGGAAACACCACATGAGACATAAATCTTAGTAAGTAAGTAACCAAACACAACCAAGAGTTTAAAATACATTCATGCAACCAACATACTCCACAAATACATAATATTGCATGCAAGAATAAATCCGTCGTTTTTTCCAATAAGGACTTGTTAACTCAAACACGTCTGAGTTTTTGACTCACAACTCAAACCAAATATAAGTAAAATCGATCTGTCCTTTCCCAAAAAGGAACGCAACTGTAAATGCCAAAATCCAGTTTTCAGTCCTCAAGACAAATCCAAACATGAATAAGTAAAACTGATCCGCCCTTTCCTAGAATGAAACACATCTGACCATATACGCCAGCCGTCATTTTCCAAAAAGGATTGCATCTAACTGTATACGTTATCCGTCTTTTCCCAGAAAAGAACGTAACTATCAGCACACGCCAAAAACCCAGTTTTTGGCCTACACACAATTCTATATTATTTTATTAAATGTATACGATAGTCTCCCCTATGGACCATCAATACATCCTGTCTCCCGTCATCACACCACGGATAACGACCGTGCATGTGACTTCATAATGGACAATGTCCAGTTCCGTGCTTAGCGTGTACCATGACCAGACATCCTCTAACCCCCGCCAGTAAAGGACTACGGAGTAGGCAAGAGAACGTTACCATCTCGTTCGATCCTGTTATCGCCTAGCGATAACCCAGAAGATGTCACTCAATTTTTATTCGCTACCGAGTGACCAGAGAAGCTCAACTGGGATACTGCCCCATCCCAGTTTGGGATCGTGATACACACACGCACCCACATGATATTCCAACAATCAACATGGCAACATAGTACACATAAATGCTCACAACAATTTAATAAGGATGCATATGCACGATAAACAATTATTGGATGACATGACAACAACACTTAAAAGCAACCATATCACAATTATATCAAATATTTAATCCACAACCAACCAAACTACGGGGTGATTTCATCCTCAATTTCTTGGCCTCGAGCCCAATCAACCTATTTTCATTTTATTATTAATGGTAATTATCACTTCACTAGGCTCGAAGCCCAATCCAATTAACCAGGCAATACATAATATTAATACATAAATATTATTTTAAACTCTAAAGTTGAGTTTAGAAGATTACTTACAACGCCCATAAGCAATCTAGGTCATTATGCGCCGGTCCACGAGTATGTGATTAAATGAGTTCGCATGTCACGACTCAAACAAACACATATACATAAATACAAGAGAGAGAAAGGGTTATACCATAGCGCGGTAAACTCGTACGTTGATCGCCTCCTGACAAAGCTAGTGGCGTCGAAAGCCACTAACTTGAGTATTAACCGCTCTGTCGAGGTCAGTGCCGTAACCTCAAAACAGGAATATCTCAGATTTCGGAGCTAAGATTTTGTTCACTAGATCTGGGTCGTATGAGAGTGGCAAACTTGATGAGAAGTTCATCAACAGCACTGGAAGAGTTGTACATTGTGGCTAACGTTGCGTATGGTGACGTCAACCACGTAAAGTGGTGGTTTGGGCTAGGGTGCTCAGTCTGACACCGAAAGCTAGGAAAATACTCATTGGAGGAAGGAAAATCTCATGGATGTGGTGATGAGACAGTGCAACCACTGGAAGGTGACGGATCTAACTTGAAAAATGTGGAAGCCTATTTTCGAGTTTGGACTTGTACAAGGGAGTTGGGGTCATGAATGTAGGAGTGGAGCTAGGGGGAGGTCGCCAGAGCTAGGGGCGGCTTTAGGTGCTGGAGGTGAGGCCAACGGTGGCTGGACGGTAGCTCTAGGGCGGCAAACCCGTGGGTTACATATCTATTTCGGGTGGAGGAGAAACGGTGGAGCTGGGTGGCTACCAACGGTGGGTTTTGCTCGCCGGAGGATAAGGAAGCTAGTGGTGGTGGCGGTGAGGCAGTATGGTGGCTTATGGAGGAGCTACGATGGCTCTAAGTGGAAGAAATTCATTTCGGGTATGAGGTCATATAAGAAAGGTGAGGGGTTGGCCAGAGTTGGGATTGTCAGAGGGGACTTGTCGGCGTGGGAGGAGTTCAGCGGTGTGGGCGATGTTGACGCCAGTGGCTGGCGGTGACTGGGCTTGGGCTGAGATCGAACTGCCAAGAGAGGGGGGACTCATGCGTGGGAGAGAGGAGAGAGAGAAAGAGAAAATGAGAGAGGGAAAAACTGAGGGGTTTGACTTCCTCTTCGGGCTATTTATAGATCTTACGCATTAGGATTTTCAAATGGACAAACGATGCGCTTAAAACACTGATTCGAAAACTCATAAAATCAATTTAACTTAAAAATTTTCAGAAGAATTAAAATAGAATATTATTTTAACTTAACTTTAGTTATATAATAATATTCCTCACCTGTAATTAAAATGATGAAACTTACTAATTATTTAAAGAATAAGACCATATATTTAAATGAGAGATTTAAAATATAATTAAAATTCTACGATATTTTAATTAACTAAAATCGGGCTTATAAAATGATTTAGTACAATTATAATATTTTAGAGCTCTTTAGAATGCCACCAAACAAAATAGAATAAAAATAATAAGACCTTATAATTTAATAAGTTAAAATTAGTGAACCAATCCGAAAATGTCCAATAAAATAAAATGTTCATTGAAACAAAATAAAATACAACAATTTAAACTATAATGAAACTAAAACTATTAAACCAAAATAATAATGATAACCATTCAAATGAAAGAACCAATATTAATAATTAAATAGAATAACTAAAACACTAAAATTAAGAATATCACAAACAACAAATAATAATTAAATAAAATGACAATACCAAAATTAGGGATCTCACAAAGAATCAACAATGGTAATTAAATAAAACAACATGACCCATAATCACTAGAAGAATAAACCACCAATAATAATGATAAAATAAATAAACAATTAATAATAATAAAAATAATACATGAAGTACATAAAACCTGGAGTCTCAATGCTATATGTAGTGAGTCTGCCCTTCAACACTGTAGCAATTTCATTTTAGCTACTCTATTTACATGTTCCATTGGAGTATGATTTTTAAACTTTATTTATTTATTTTATATAAGATTGTATTTTAGGTACTCCATTGAAAGTGTTTTTAATAGATAAGAAATAGATTTATTTTATTAGTCATTGGTTTATAACTTTATAAAGACGAAAATAGTGTTTAAAATTATTATATCATTGTACATTTATAACCATCAATGGAGGCAAAACGTTGTTTTGGGGGGCCAACTAGTATTATAATAATGATATATTTTGCTATTATTCAATTTTCAATGTGCACAAATTATTATAAACTTAACGAAATAGAATACGTACTATTTTTCCTTTTCAATCGAAAAATTAGTATATTTTGGGTTCTCTAAGAAGTTTTGTGAAAAATAAGAAAAATATATAAGTATAAGTACCTAATGGGTTGTAGGGACTGAAGAGTGGTTCAAGAAGTCACATTTTATAAGTTTGAAAAAAGAATGTTATAATTGTTATAAAAGTCAAATAAGGAGGGCGGTGAATGGCCATCCCCTATAACTTCGACATTTAAGTTGAAATTAATTTCATTACCCAAGTCGAATTTATGACAACTGTAAACCATCTCTGATATTGCCTATATATATATGAGCATTCGCTCAATCAGTGATATACCAAATTTTCATAAAACTAAGAAAACTTCCATTCTTGAATAATAAGAGTTTTAAATATTTTCTCTTTCAAATTCTCTTACAATATTATTTTCTGTTCAGTTTTATAACACGTTATCAGCATGAGATTTAACTAATTTTAAAGTTAGTGATCTTTTACTTCAAGTAAGTCTTCCAACATATTTATTTTATTATTTACATATGTAGAAAATGTCAAATATTACAAAATTGAAATTTATTGCTCTTGACATTTCTGAAAAAAAATTACTTATCATGGATTCTTGATGCTGAAATTCATCTGGATACAATGAACCTGGGAGAGACAATAAAAAAAAGAAATAAAGCGTCCTTGCAGGACTGTGCTAAGGCAATGATTTTTCTTTGTCACCATCATCACGAATAATCAAAAATTGAGTATTTCACGGTGAAAAATTCCTTTACTTTGTAGAATGATTTAAGAGAGAGATATGAATACCAGAAGACTATAATCCTCCCAAAAGTTTGTTAAAACTAGTTGCACCTGAGGTTGCAAGATTTTAAGAGTGTTAATAAGTATAACTCTGTATTGTTTAAAATCAGTTCAGTATTAAAATTATGCGGTGGAAAAATCACTGATGATTATATATTAGAGAAGACATATATTACTTTTCATGCCTCAAATGTGCTCCTGTAGCAGTAGTATCGAGAGTGAAAGTTCAAAAAAATATTCTGAACTTATATCTTATCTTCTAGTAGCTGAGCAAAATAATAAACTTTTATTAAGAAATCACCAGTCATGTTTTACTAGTTCAACATCATTCCCTAAAGTGAATAATACTGGATTTATATCATTTTCAAAATCGAAGAGTGCATTCTTTCAAAGAAATTGAGGATGTGGTAGGAAGAACTATAAAAGTGTTGATCCCAGAAGCGACAACATTAAAGGAGATAATAATAAAAATACACCATATCATCAGAAGTGGTACAACTCATATAAGGATAAAAGCCCTCAAAATAATTTTTCAAAGAAAGGTGAAGATATATGCTATAGATGTGGCATGACTAGACATTGTTCACAAACCTGTCGTACGGCCAGACACTTAGTTGATCTATATCAAGTTTCTATAAAAGGAAAAACAAAAAAGTTTGAAATTTTTTTGTTGAACCATCAGATGATTCATTATATATAAATGGAAAAGATATTACTCATCTTGATGTTTCTGATTTCTTTGAAGACCCTGATGGTAGAATTAATCATTTAATTGGAAATGAAAGTATTCATTTCAATTAATATATTTTCTTTATTTTATATTAGACTTTTTTTGTGACTCTTTAAAGTAATAGAAGTCTTATATATTTTGTAGAATCATAAATCCTACTGATGAACTTTTTGTCTCTGAGATGCGTGATAGAGATATATGTTTGGTTGACAGTGCTACAACTAATACAATTCTTAAAGATAAAAAACTACTTTCAAAATCTAACACTAAGCAAAGCTTATATCCATACCATATCAGGTTCATCAAATCTAATTGAGGGTACCGGAAGAGCTTATATTATGTTGCCTAATGGAACCAAAATTTGCATTGATGATGCTCTATTTTTTTCACAATTTAGAAGAAATTTATTGAGTTGCAAAGATATACATCGTAATGATTATCATATTGAAACTAGCAATAAAGATAGTAAATAACATCTTCTCATTACTAAAATGATATCTGGCTAGAAGCTCGTATTAGAAAAACTATCTGCTCTCTCTTTTGGATTATATTATGCAAGAATGAGAACAAGTAAATCATATGTGGTAACGCACCAGAATTGCATTGACCCCAAAATATTTATGACTTGACATAATCACCTTGGACATTTGGGATCAATAATGATGAGATGAATTATTGATAATTCATATGAGCATCCCTTAAAGAATCAAAAAGTTATTTTATCCAATATAGATCCGTGCTTTGTTTGTTCTCAAGCTAAGTTGATTATCAAACCATTTCCCTCAAAAGTCATTGTCGAGTCCCCATCCTTTATATAAGGATTCACAGATATATATGTGGGCCTATTCACCCATTAAGTGGACCATTTAAATATTTTATAGTTTTGATTGATACATCAAGTCGATGGTCACATGTTTGTTTGCTTTCTACTAGAAATGTCGCATTTGCTAGACTTTTTGCTTAAATAATTAAACTACGAACACAATTTTCTGACTATCCAATTAAAACCATTAGATTGGATAATGTAAATGAATTTTCTTTTCAAATTTTTGATAACTATTGCATGTCTATAGGAATAGATGTTGAACATATTGTTGCCCATACACACATTCAAAATGGTTTAACTGAGTTTTTGATCAAAAGACTTCAGTTAATCGCTAGACCTTAACTTATGAAATCAAAACTACCTATTTCTGTCTAGGGACATGCTATACTTCATGCAGCATCATTGATTCAAATTAGACCATTTGCATATCATAAATATTGTGAGACCCTGAATTTTTACATATCTGTATTTGCTCATATTTTATTATTGAATATTTTAATTTATTTTAATAAATTAAATTGTTATCTCATAAATTTTATTTCGGGTACGTTTTATTTACGATTAAAGTTAGTTATTTGTGAGATCTACAATTTTAATACTCTTAGTTGTTTAATAATTATTATTAGTTTTATCATTTGAATTATTATCAATATTATTTTGATTTAGTGGTTTTGATCTTATTGCTGTTATAAGCGTTTGTGAGATTCTTGAATAATAGTGTTTCTAATTATTTTAATTAATTGTTGTTACTAGTCTTTACATCTGAAATGATATTTTCAGTGTTTTTGGTTTTAACTATTATAATATATGGTTTGATTTGTTGTATTTTTATTAATGGGCATTGATTATATTTTATTTGACAGTATCTGACTTATTGATCTTAAACTTATTAAATTATTAAGTCTTATTATGTTTATTCTGTTTTGGTTTGGTAGCTTTTGAATAGTTCCAAAAATATTATATTATGCAGGATTCTTTTATTACCTTGATTTTAGTTATTTGAAATATTTCGAGATTGTAAACATGCTTTAAGTATCTGATTTAAATATATGGATCTATTCCTTTAAATAACTAAATAAATTTCATTATTTTAAGTATTGATGAAAAATATTATGTTGAGAAATAAAATAAGTTGAAATAATATTTTATTTAATTAATTTGAGAATTTTAAGTTAAATTGATGTTATACGCTTTCAAATCAGTGTTTTAAATTCATCTATTGTCCGTTTGAAGACCCCAAAGCGTCAGGCCTATAAATAGCGCGGAAATGGTAAAGTCCCTCATTTTGCCCTCTCCCTTTTCCTCTTCTCTCTCTCCTCTCTCTTTTCTCCTCGGCCGCCAAGCCTCACCTCCGGCCTCGCCTGAACCGCCACCCTCCGGCGAGTCCAACCCCACCAATGGTGTCGACCACAGCAGCACCACGTTCCGCCGGCAGCCCCAAACCCAAGAGGTGTTTAATCCTTTATGCCGCACCTTTCTCCGCCCATAGCTCTGCCATCAGCCACCGTACCATGACACCACCCCCGCCATTTAATCTGCCACCCATAGGCGACTCACCACCAGAAATTTCAGCCCCAATGGAGCCCTCACCTTCTCTCTCCTCCCATAAAACCGAATGGGTCTAAAAATGAACTTTCCTTTGCCGCGCTACCATCCGGCCACCATGACTCTCACCTCCACCGTCAAAAGCTTCCCCTACCTCATATTATTACACCCCTAAAACAGTTTTCCCATCCATGGCGCACCTCCCTTGTACAAGGAAAAATCCGAAAATGGGTTTCCACCATCTCGAGCTAGATCCGCCGCTTTCCGGTGGTTGCACCGCCTCACCGCCACTGCCATGAGATTCCTCATCCTTTAAGGAATATTCCCCTAAATTGTGGTTTCAAACGGAGTACCCGAGCCCAATCCGTCACTTGCCGTATCCGAAGATAAATAGTGCCCGAATTACCCGCTAGGGAATGTGGATCGGCGCGATGCTTGCTTGACGTTCGTTTGTGCGCTGTAAGTAACAGATACTTATTTGATTGTTTGATTGACTGTTCGATTGTGTGCTAATATCTGTTTTCTTTGCTTAAAGTGTTATCTAGTGATGATGAGTAATTCGAGAGTAGATTGGTTGGGCCTGAGACCATTTAATGGAAATTGAGATTACCCCGAGTTAAACTTACTATGGTTGAATATTGTGTGGATGGTAATTGTTGATGATAAAATGTTTTGGTTGGATGGCTGTTATTTTAATAATTATTGGGCATAAAATAATCTGGTTCGATAACTCGGTTATTTTAGTAATTATTGGCGATAAAATGATCTGGTTGGACGACTCGATTATTTTAGTGATTATTAGTGATAAAATAATCTGATTGGATAACTCGATAATTTTAGTGATTATTAGTGATAAAATGATGTGGTTGGATAATTCGATTATTTAAGTGATGATGAGTGATAAAATGATCTGGTTGGATAATTCGGTTATGTTAGTGATTATTGGTGATAAAATGATTTGGTGGGATGACTCTAGTATTTTATTATTTGTTGGTGATAGAATGATTTGGTTGGATGACTCCGCTACTTTTTAGTAACTATCGATGTGTATTCTTAGATTCCCTTGATGTATAGATTGAGAAATGTTTGGGGTTAAAGAAAATATTATATGATGATCATCTGTTGAAGAGAATAACTATACATGCAATGTAAATGTGGTGATTAATGATTGGTTATGATATAACTATTAAGTTTTGAGAAGATCTTGAGGAAATATGAGTGTTGGTAAAGAGAAAAGAGAATAAAAGTTAGGTTTGACTCCATTATAAGTTGCGTCCTTAACCCCTATAAGACAGTGTTGGTTTGATGAGATGTGACTTAAGGTTTTGACTGTCTCTTCATTGGAATATGCATGATGTGTTGGATAGAAGATAAATTAAAAAGGGAAGTCTGTTCATATGTTAATTTGTATGAGATATGATTTGTGAATGCATGATTCATATGTTTCATGATCTACATGTTTTACATAAGAAGTCACATGTCGCATGCATGTCGCATGCATGAAGCACGAAAAGCATGTTTTTGAGTCAAGCATGTTTTTAAAAGAAAGAAAAGAATTAAAATTTTATAAGAACCCCAAGGGTTGGGACGGGATAGTACCCCAGTGGAACTCCCTGTTCACTCAGGAGTGATTAAAGTCGAGTGAAAGTCCCTGGGTCGACAAAGAACCGTCGGCAGACCATGTATGGCTCCAGAAGGTGTCCGGAGCGTGGTCGCACCTAAAGCTAGTGGGTGCATACAGGACGGTGTTGGCTTCAGCCTTACCGATACAGAAAAGTTTGTAGTTGCTCGGTGAGTGATCAATTACCGAGTGACGAAGAGCGCGAAAGGGCGCGAAACGTAGCTACTTAGGTTTGATACGGTTGTCGGGTGCTACGGTAACTAGCGGGAACACACGGTGCATAGGAGAACCGTGAGGTGTCCAAAATAAGAGGTCGTGACGAAAAGATAAGGGCTTTCGAGTCGTATATGATATGATATGATATGATATGACAAGTGACGCCTAAAATAAGAAAAGACGATAAGCATTTTGAAAAGAGGACTTTTGAAAAGAAGTTCAAACAGTCCATATGAAAGAAGTCAAAGTTATATGAAAGCATTTTTATGAAAAGCACGTATATGAAGCAAAATTTCAAAAACTGTCAAGGATTATGGAAGTTTTTATATGAAAGTGCATGTGCATAAGTCATGTTGCAAGTCTCATATTCATAGTACATGCACTAATTGAGTTTACTTGTATATGCTGATGATGTTCTGTTGTGTGAATTGGTTGTATGTTGTCTGTTGCTTATTGGGATTCACATCTCACTTCGGTGGATCGCGCCCACCCTACGTTACCCATTTTACGAGATCGTAGTTTGTGGTTGCAGAAATGAAATTTGGCCCGAGATACAGACTCCACAGGAAATGAAACTTGTTGAGAGGATGAAGATCGAGATTATGATCTCAAAAGCCGTGTTGCTTATCTTTTTCTTTTGAAAGATTGTATAATCTCCTGTTGGAGAAATTGTCTTTAAATTGATTTGTAATTTTTAAGAATCTCTAGTACTAGAACGACTGACTTTTATTTATTTTTCCGCTGCGAATATTTTATTGTACACTTGGTGCATGCTTCACACACTCTTCAACACTATTCAATGGGTTGATTGATCCACGAGATTATCATCTTGATGTCGCGAGTCCTTCTAAATCCCAGGGGGGATTCGTGGGCGTCACAAATATTCTCCATTATAGCTTACATTTGGTCAACAACTAAATATTTTCCATCTTCATACTTTTAGATGTACTGTATATGTTCTAATTGTACCTCCACAACGTACAAAGATGGGCTCTCAACGTATATTTAAGATATATGTTGGTTTTGATTTTCTATCTATAATTAGATACATTGAGTATCTTACAGGAGATATGTTTAAAGCACGTTTTGAGGATTTTTACTTTAACGAATTTACTTTTCCATTATTGGGTAATAAAAAGTCAGTGCTGAAGTACTACAAGAAATTACTTGGAATAATAAAATCTTGTCACAATTTAATCCTCCTACAAATGAATGTAAACTAGAAGTTCAGAGAATTATCTATTTGTAAAATATTGCAAATCAATTATCGGATGTATTTACTTATACTAAAAGTGTGGTAAAATCACATGTTTCTGCTGTTAATACTCTAACAAGAATTATAGTCCTTGAAAGACAAGTTGTCAAGATAACAATAGATGTGTTTAAGACATAGCTGAATCGTGGACGACCTATTGGTGCAAAAAATACAATTTCTCGAAAGAGAAAGATACAAAATGAATTTAGTATTTTTGAAGAACTCATACCTATAATACAAGCCAGAAGCATAGTTGATGCTCCTAAAAAGATCAAATTTTCTATTAAAAAATCTTCTGAAAAGGGATCTCTTGAACATGTATTTCATGAAATATTTTCCTCTGAGATAAACAGGTACATGAAAATAATGAGGTCTCGATACATTTTATGAGTACTAGAGAAATTTTGAATAGAAACAAAACTGTTGTCAACAACATTTTTTATATAAAATAGTCATTGACATTACCAGAAATAATGAATAAAGTGAGCTAAAAACCGTCGAAGAATGCTGACGTAGAAATAATTGGTCAAAATGGAAAGCAGCTATTGAAGTTAAATTACACTCGCTAGCAAAGTGAGAGATATTTGAATCTGTTGTCCAAACATCAAAGGGTGTAATGCCTGCCGGATATAAGCGGGTATTTACACAAAAATATAATGAGAAAAATGAAATTGTACGGTACAAAGCACGACTTGTCGCACAAGATTTTCTATAGAAGTCTGGGATTGATTATGAGGAAATATATTCTCTCGTTATGGTTATAATCATATTTAGATTTTTGATTAGTTTGGTAGTTATAAAATGATTAGATATGCGGTTGATGGATATGATCACTGCATATTTATATGGATCATTAGATCATTTCATATATATGAAAATCCCTGAAGGATATAAAACTCATGAACCATCTAATCCAGTACATCTAGAAGTATGTACTCTATCAAGTTTCAAAAATCTTTATATGAGTTAAAACAATCCGAACGCATATGGTATAATCGTCTCAGTGAATATCTATTTGAAAGAAGGATTTGAGATCACAAGAACTGTTATATGTTTAAAAAATGAATTTGAAATGAAAGATCTTGACAAAGCAAAAATTTATCTTGGCCTGCAACTCGAGTATTTGTCAAATGAAATTTTTATACATCAGTCAATGTAAACAGAGAAAGTACTAACCCTGATTATTCTAATGGTTGTTCGATCACTTGATGTGCGGAAAAATTCATTTCGTCCTTGTGAAGACGATGAATAAATCCTTAATCCTGAAGTACCATATCTCAGTGCAATTAGAGTTTTAATGTATCTTACAAATTGTACTCGGCCTTATATTACATTTTCAGTTAATCTACTTGTATAATATAGTTCTGCACCAACTTGAAGGCATTGAAATGATATTAAATATGTCATTCATTACCTTTGACGTACAATCGATATGAGATTATTTTATCAACATGGATCAAATTTACAGTTGATTTGATACGCAGATGCAAATTATTTTTCAGATCCACATAGAGGTATATCTCAAACTGGATATGTGTTTACTTATGGAGATTTTACCATATCATGGAAATTTATCAAGCAAATGCTATTTGTTACATCTTCAAATCACTCAGAGATCATTGCAATTCATGAAACAAGTCGGAAGTATATTTGGTTGAGATTAGCGATTCAACATATTCAAGAAAAGTGTAGTCTTCCCATGATTAATGATAGCCCAACAATTTTATACAAAGATAATGCTACTTGTATCACTCAAGTCAGAGGAGGATGTATCAAAGGTGAGAGAACCAAACATATTTCACCTAAATTCTTTTATATTCACGACCTTCAGGAAAAATGTGAAATTGATATAAAGTAGATACGAGTAAGTGATAACTTGACAGATTTATTCACAAAAGCATTGCTAACTGCGACATTCAAGAAAATTATGCAGAACATTGGAATACAAAGACTTAAATATCTATTGTCATGCACTTTTTAGGGAAAGTAAATATCTTGAAAACTTGTGCTGATTGTATTTTTTTCCTTCGCTAAAGTTTTGTCCCATTAGGTTTTCTTTGGCAAGATTTTAAAGAGGTAATCTTAAAACATCTGGCGGCACACATGAATACTGTACTCTTTTTCCTTTGTCATTGGTTTTCTTTCCACTAGGTTTTTCCTTGACAAAAGTTTTAACGATACATTTTTTTATGGATAATCATTCAAGGGGAAGTGTTATAAGAGTCAAATAAGGGGACGGTGAATGACCACCCCCTGTAACTTCGACATTTAAGCTGAAGTTAATTTTAGTATGCAAGTCGAATTTATGACAACTGTAAACCACCTCTGATATTGTCTATATATATGAGCTTTTGCTCAATTAGTGATGTACCAGATTTTCATAAAAATGAAGAAAACGTTCACTCTTGAGTAATAAGAGTTCTAAATATTTTTTCTTACGAATTCTCTCACAATATTATTTTTCTTCTTCAATTTTATAACAATAATCATGAGTATTAAAAGAATGTTACTTATTTAGATCGATCACTCCACGTCAAATACTCAAACCTCCTTGGAGCTTATTTAATGGGCCAGGGAGAGAGGTGCATATACCATTATTTCATGGGCTTTTGACCCAAATATACTCGATTGGTAGCCACGATTCGTTAATTTCCTATCTAGCCCATTTTAGTATGAAAAAATCTATTTATTATCTCTTTTTTTATTATCTTCTTCTCATTCTCATTTTATGACATGGTATTATATGAAAAGTTTAGAATGATGGCATTACTCTATTAGCATTTTTAAATATTATTATTTTTTATTATAAAAAGAGAGAATGTATTTTTTTATTTGATTTCTAAGCACTAAATTAATTAAAAACCAAAAATATTCCTCCCACGGCCCTTTTCCTTTTTCCATGAAAGGAAAAATGATCTCCTAGGAACACAAGAAATTGGGATTTTTCTTGCCAATGGAGGTTGTGAAACAAGAAATTGTGGAATTTTGAATTATTGTTCTTAAAACACTAACATTTTTTGGGAGGCTTGTGACTTGGATTGAGATGAGATGAGAGTTAAAAGTTAAATAAAATATTATTAAAATATAATTTTTTAATATAATTTTTTATTTTGAAATTAAAAAAATTAAATTGTTTATTACATTCTATTTGAAAGTTTAGAAAAATTTTAATCATAAAATGAGATGATAGGAGTTGAGATCAACTCATTATCCAAACAATGCTATTTGATGATCTTGGAGTCGAAATTCATTAATGTTTTACTTGGATTAGGTCCATCTTAACTAGCTTATAGTTAAACTTGCTATTTTTCTAAAAACAATTCTCTAGTTTCAAATTAGGAGAGGTTTGAATAGTGAGTTGAAATATTATTAAAATATTAATTTTTAATATTTTATGTGATAATTTGAAAATTTTATAATGATTGGATGAGACAAGTTAGTGGAACTTTTATATCTAAACCGGACTTTAATCTCTACCCAACATATTACAATTAAGTTTCTCAATAAAAATATACCAACATGTTAACCTTACATTGACAATGAAGTTGTTAAAGAATCTAGAGGTGGCCTTGGAGATGTATCCAGGAAGGGCTTTGGAGGAAATTGCAAGGACTGAAGAGTGGAACTTAAAAATATACCAACATACTAGCCTTCCATTGACAATAATGAAGTTGTTGAAGAATCTAGAATTACTGGCCTTAAAGGTGAATCCAAGAAAGGCTTTGGAGGAAGTTGCAAGGATTGAAAGGTGGAACCCTCTAACATCTCTATAACTTTTCCAATAGATGGTCGATCAGAAGGATTGGTCTGAATGCACCATAAACTTATTATTATCATCTTTTTTACTATGTCTTCTTCATCCCCTATATCATTAGAATTGTCAAGAATCTCGTCCTGTTCAAGTTTTTCATAAATCCCAAGTGGAAAATATTTTTCGCTGATACCAGAGATTCCTTGTTCAATATTATTTTTTCCTCCAACCATTTCAAGAACTAACATTCCATAGCTGTAGACATCAGACTTATGTGAGACTCCACCAAAGGTTCGACTAAATATTTCTGGTGCTATATATCCTATAGTTCCTCTGGTGCCCGTCATTGATATAACACTTTGATCCCTTGTTTTACACAATTTTGCAAGGCCAAAATCAGATATTTTTGGGCAAAAATTCTCGTCCAAAAGTATATTATGAGGTTTTATGTCAAAATGTAGAATTCTTGTCCTGCAACCAATGTGCAAGTACTCTAGTCCTCGAGCAATGCCAACTGCAATTTGAAATATGGTCTTATTTTCCAAATGACAATTTGAAATGTCTGAAGGTCTTTTATCGTATATGAACTTGTCAAGAGATCCATTAGGCACAAATTCATAAATTAGAGCTCTTTTCCTCCTTTCGTAGCAGAATCCCAAAAGAGAGACTATATTAACATGTGATGTTCTACTAATACTTGCTATCTCATTAATAAATTCTTCTCCATTATCTTCTGACTTGTTCAAAACTTTCACTGCCACGGTACGCCCATCAGGTAGCTTCCCTTTGTACACAACACCAAAGCCTCCTTGTCCTACTTTGTCTTTGAATGAGTTGGTTAGTTTCTTCACATCTGAATAAGTATAACGCTTTGGGGCCATTGATCCAAAATTCGCTATGATTTCCTTGGCCTTGAAATGATAATTCTTTGCATCTCTTTTCCACAAGTGTCCTCTCTTAACGCTACAGATAATCACAAGAGAGAGAACTACAATCCCAGCAACACCTGTCGGAATACCTGAACGCAAAGAATGGTTTTTTCATAGAAGTATTCAATTAAATTGCCTGCTTTAGACAACTGACTGCAATGGAAATGTGGTATACTTCTAGAACCATAAAATATTACCTACTACCACCAGTGGTGTGTCAATACTACTTTTGTCTTTCTTGTCTTTCTTGTCTGAAATAGTCAAAAAGTACAAAGATATTAGTCAAAATGAGCACAATTACATAATCTAGAGGAACATCATTAATCAATTTGATCGTGAACAAACATGAACATGCAAGATTGGATCTAAAGTTAGTTAATCCAGCTACTGTACTTTAAAACTGATTTTGCTCAGATTGTAAACCAATCTGATCTGTCACAGGGGAGAAAACAAGTTGGTGACAAATTTGTACGAACACTTTCGGCAGAGCTACATCTGGATGTTGGCAAAATCCTTTAATCAAAGTTAATCAAAGTTTCCTCCAGTATTGGTCTGTTTTACTGGAGCTCATATCATTACAAGTAACAAAGGCACCGTGTTTCAAAGCAAAGAAAAACCACCAAGGCAGCCTCCATTTTAAAGCACAGGCAACATGAAACACATCAATGACTAGGACCACTAAATTCACGAGAGACTGAGCAATTCAAGTGGTCCAATGCTATTGTAAGCAGCGATCGTGTACAAGAGGGGCACCAAATGGTAGTTTTCTCGGTGTGTCTGCAAGTCTAAACAATCATTTCCGAGCAAAAACATCATAATTCTATTCCTATAGGCTATTAAAAGGATTCTATTTCCAAGGTAAAAACAATGTCGTACTAGCCTATTTAAATTAGTGATTTTGGAAACTCATGTCTATCTCAATGATTATTTCGAAGCAAAACCTCAATTTTGTCAAGAAAAAAGCTTGAATACCTTGCGCGGGACACGGCTGATTGTCACAGAGGCAAATGGGTTGGGCCGAATTCGAATCTAACCCACATTGCCCACCGGAAACCAGACAATTGGCACACGTACTATAGTTCACATTGAAACCCTCCATCAAAACCTCCCTAAGCAAGGACCCATTGTTTGTGAGCTTCGCCGCCTCCGTTTCGAGGATTTTCACTCTAACACCAACTGTGCAGTTAACAACGCTAAGGAATGGGTCGGTCGGAATTGGACCGACGAGAAAATAAGCGTCGCTGTTCGGATTCCCATCGATGCTGCAATTGAATAGATTAGAAGGCCTCCGTGACAGATTGGGGCAGCCGTAGTAGATGGTGAGGTCCTCATTGACCTTACCGTAGTCAAATACATTGCGATTGAGAGTGGAATTAAAGAATTCGTGAGGGCACGTGTTGTTCCAGAGGTCGGAGTGGGCGAGGGTCATAGTTTTCTCGGTCTGATTGAGTCGGAGGATTCGGTAACTAATCGACTCATCGGCCAACTCGGGCGAGCCGTTATCGCAAGTGAGACGGAACTCGGAAAGGCCACAGTCGCCCCGGAGGGTGAAGGGGTAGGAGAGGTTCTTGAGGGGGCCGCAGTCAAAGGTCTGGGGGCAGTCGGAGGAGGAGGGGGCGGCAGAGACGTCAGAGGGGAGGGAAGCAATGAGGGCGAAGAAAGAGAAGAGAAGAAGGGAGAAGAGGATAGGCAGAGGGAAGGAGAGAGGATGCATGGCGGAGGAGAGAGGAAGGGAGGAGAGTGGAGAAGGGACTTAGGAGCTCAGATCTGAGGTAAAGTTGGTCGTGGAGGTCTGAGCGGGGAATTGGGATTTCTGTCGGGACAACAAGGGGGATGAGAAGTGAACGCGTTTAGCTCTATTTAAATTTGGAGGTTGTTGAGATAGTTTAATTTAATTTTTAATATTATTATTATTTTAAAATTTGAAAAAATGTATTGAAATTTAAAATAATAAATTAAAATTTTAAAAAAATATATAAAAATTTATATTTTATATAAAAAATTATAATAATAAAATAATAAAATAAAAATAAATTGAAATGACTTATGAACGTTCTAAAGCGAATTGTCCAAACGGAATCTAAAGCGAATTGTCTAAAGCGAATTGTGAAAGAGATGGGAACCCAACCCATAAATGACACATTATTCCACACGTCTCTCTTCTGCGTTTAGCAGCCAGCAGCCTACACAATTATTAATTTTATTTTTCACCAAGAGAGATAAAAGCTGCAATAAACAGCACTTAAATCCTTTAACTCTTATTTCTTATAAATATTTTTAAATTTATCTTAATATTTAAATATATTTTAAATATATTAAAATAAATTTCATAAAATTTGCCAACTCAACCTATTATTATTTAAAAAACTCTAATTAATTTAGTTCAACTCTGAATTATTCACTAATAAAAATTACTCTCATGCTTTTGGCAGCTTCTTTGAGATGACTTTTGTCAATTTTTTAGTTGCGAGTATTTTTTTGTTTTCTCCAGCATTGTTAATTCGTAATAGTTAGAAGAAAACACACGTACTGGCAACCAATAAGGACCGTAGAGATGGTTGCCGGAATGGACCGCGCCAGCCAAATGGTTTATTTAACATGTTTATCCCATGCATCTGCATCTCTATATGCTTTGTCTCCCTTCGGTTTGTAGTGCTATGAATAGGGCTGGCCCATCTTAATTTCCCTCTTCACAATGTTGATCTTAATATAGAGATAGTGTGTACAAAAGAAGGGGAGTGGGTAATACAAATGACCGAAGGAAATAAAAGCAAATTAACCAACACATGCAAAGTATATTTCAGTTTTGTCCCATCACCGAAAAGCAACACACACAATTTAAGAAGTCCTTCGAAAGGCGACCAGACGACAAAAGGGATCTCCCCCTCTTCTTTAGTTTTTCTCCTTCTTGAAAGGTATTTGGAAGTTCCAATTAGGAAAATTTTATTCACTTATATTTATATATGTTTTTGTATATTAAAATATAAAAGATTGTAAAATATTTATTATAATAAATTTTTTTCTTTAAACACCTATAGACGTAGACTTTATGCCAAACCACATAAATTTTATAACATTTTTTTTATTTATTTCATTTGTTATCAATGTAGTGCCGTCACCGTACAATCTCACTAAAATACCGTCGAGAGCACCAAATAGCACCAAATGAAACCAAAGTCGTCTCGGTGGGTTGGAAATAACTCTTTCTCTCACCCCAACCTATTGATCGATTTTTATAATATTAATAGTGGCACTGTCTATGGGACCTGAACATTTTCTAAACCGAATGCGGGAGAAGGATGACTTTCCAGTACATTACTTAAAACTCCAACCGAACCGGCAAAAGCTTCCTTCAGATTAGTACACCTAATTGGTTTACTCTTCTTTTTATTACTGAGATCGCAAGAATGAGGCTCGCGACTGGCAATTGTGCGAGCTCTTATTTCTGGATCGTTTATTTTTGACCTTCCCGACCTAACATATA
Organism: Platycarya longipes; assembly: GCA_036559045.1. Lineage (NCBI taxonomy): Eukaryota > Viridiplantae > Streptophyta > Magnoliopsida > Fagales > Juglandaceae > Platycarya > Platycarya longipes. The sequence goes on from CM071791.1 coordinate 46,728,078, forward strand.
ACTTGGCTACAAGAATCACAAACACATATGTAAATATTGTGCACTTAAATACATAGTACCACCCAAAATAGATCCATACAAGACACAAATGAAATGTGAGGAAGGACACTATAACTTTAAGTGCATAGTCCCACTCACGCTCACTGTGCGTGGCACGTACAGTGCCATGCATAGCAACACTCATGTGTGTGGTGCACAATGTCATGCATGACATGCCATGGGCACATGGCAAAGCTGCCTAAAGGCTCGTAGTTCACCTATCGTGAGCTCCATTGTCTTGCCAGCTTCCACCACTTAGACCGTCGACGATTTCTGGCTCTACCACCGTGGTTCCCCTTGTAGGGGATCGTGAACAGTGCACTGGGTATGCACCGTGCACATGGGCCCAAAGGTGTGGCCCAGCCACCACATGGTAGCGGGCGACGCTAGTGTTTACTGTATGGTTCGCTGGAGTTGTTTGTCTCTGCCAATGCATTGTCATCCCACCAAAGTGCCTGGTTGCCGAGTTCGCAAACAATTGAGAGGGTGTACGTCCAATGCACCCGATAAGTGTCTCAAATCCAGCTTAAGAATCCACTAGAAGCAACGTCTGGCTATCCACCACGAGCCACCACTCGGGACCCACTCACTTAGCTCACAGCCACATCGAGCCCCTAGACTCGGACCACTCCCGATCAGGAATGCATGAGCTCGGGACCTCTACTCGACAGCTCGCCACCAACTCGGACCAGTCACGTGCACCACTTGGGATTCATTCTTGAGCCCAAAGCCATGCTGAAAACCCTCTACAGCCACTTGCACACGGCAGCTACCCCCATGAGCTCGGACACAGCCCCACACTTCCATGGGCCCAAATCGGACCTCCCTATACCTGGGCTCGGACCGATTATGACTCCACAGTTAGACTCCTCACCACACTCGAGACCCACTCCCGAACACAGCATCGTGCATGGGATTGCCTCACCCATTGGATACTTGCTTGCCCATTCCCTCCCACTCGGGACTCTCCTGCCAAGTCCCTTTCGCTTGGGACTTGCCTCTCGGGCCACTCTCCACGGAAGGGAGGGCCACCCGAATTTCAGTCATTTCTACACAAAGGTACTACCACTCGACAACTCCCCGCCAAGCCACTCAATAAGCCCTCGAATTTCGTCTCTTGGACAGGTTACTCACTACCTTGGGATCATGGGAACTCAAACTCAGCAATACAATGGGCTCGATTTTGACAAATATTACACTTCGACTACGCATGCATGGACTTCAACTAGCCATATTTATGTATCGTGTGTTTTTTTAGAAGTTAATTTTATAGCTATATTTACGTAGATGTTGAAGGAGAAGGCCATATTTCCAGTTGCTCTAATAACAATGATCTCCCCGATGTTTAGCTGATCCATATATACATACCTTTTGCTGCTATCATATATGGGTGCGCGTTTAAGCTTAAACTTTGCTCTCTTCTAATCAAAGTTTTGGCTTCTGTGTCAATTTATGTAGTAGCTTTTAATAAGCATTCTTTCTTTTAAGGATGAGGCAATAGAGATGTCAACCAACTTAGATTAGTTAGTTAAGAAGAGTACTGAGTTAAAACTACAAGGAATATCACTCAGACAATCCTCTTCACAGAATCACCTTCAAACAAATCACCTTCAAAGTGACCATTTCTTAGCCCAAAATGACTAGGAAAACCATCTTGTTGGTTCTTCCTTTTAATAATTTTCTCATTTAAAATGCTTGGTTGCCCCTCAAATAGGTCTCTTGAGTTTTCACTTTTCCATTGCTCACATGTGCGGTTATTACTTCACCTTTTTTTTTTAAAGAAAAAAAACTGATGTGGCAATGTCGGGACGGGGAACCTTGGGATCGGACACCTAGTTTGAGACCAAATTGTTCGACAAAATTAGTCTGAGACCAAATATCATCCAATTTTATCCGTGCAACAAAGAAATACAACAGGGTAATTGCAGCAAAGCCAAAGGCTCAAAAGCCTCTAGACCCAAACCCACCATCGCCTCTTACAGTTGCATCCAAATCCTCAACCTCTGTGACTTCAGGGGTCATTATCTTCTCAATTATCAACTGTGTGATCCTATCACCAGCTTTTACCTTGAAATCAATGTCAAAATGGTTAAATAGTATGACTCCAATTGAACCTCTGTAGTCAGGATCGATCACGCCGGCACCCACATCAATCGAATGCTTCCATGCCAAGCCAGATTTCAATGCTATGCGAGCGTAGGTTCCTTCAGGAATTGCAATGCTCAGATCGGTTGGAACCAGGGCTTTTCCTCTTGCAGGCACCTTGACCTCCGTTGCAATAGAGAGATCGTAGCCCGCGGATAGAGGGGAGCCTCTGGAAGGCAAAAAAGCTTTCTTGGAGAGCTTTTTCACCCTCAAGTAATGAATTGGGCTCTCCTTTGGAAATCTGCTGGGGAGGAGTGACGGAGAGGTGGTGGCCGTGGGCATAAGTCCGATCCCGAATATGGGTTCGTCTTGATAAAGCTCTGAAGATTTCTCAGTTTGCCTCCATTTTTCATGTTGCCTTCTTGGAATACTTGAATAGAAGGACCTTTGACCACTGTCCGATGGTCATCAGGCTGCAAAGGTCGTTCGTTAGCTACGGTCCCCATCCGTTTCGGTTCCTAAACATGTGGGGCTCTCATGACAATTTGTTGGCATGTGTAGAGGACGTGTGGACTAAACCAGTTTAGACTAGTGGGCTTTTTTGCTTGTCTGAAAAACCCAAGAAAACCAAACTGCACTTCGGCATTGGAATAAGATTGTTTTTGGCCATGTGGATCACAACATTAAAATGCTTGGGAGAGATTAGCGACCTTCGAAGCTCAGTTGCAGGCAGGGTATGATCCGAAAATTGAGAGTGATTTCCTTGTGACAAAACTAGGGCTTTATATTTGGGAGCAACGTGAAGTGGTGCGACTGGTGCAATTAGCTAAGAAAAAATGGCTCACGAATGGTGACCAGAATGATGAGAAATGCTAGGGAGCATCCAACACATAACACTTACATTTTATATGAATAGGAACATGAACAGTAAATATTACTGTTTATGTGAGATGTGAGTATTGTGTGTTGGATGCTCCCAATCATTTTTCCTATCTCTAGCATGGTTCTTGAGGATGGGAGTGTGATGTCTTCACCAGAACAAACCCACCAAGGTGCTATTGACTATTTCCAATCTTTCCTTGCTTCATCACATGATTTTGGGGAGCCGATTTAGCTAGTTTGACCGAGAAGGAGATTTTTGATGAGGATAATGTTTTTCTTTGTCAAGCTCCTTCCGAGGAAGAGGTAAGGGCTGCTCTCATTTTCTTTAGCTCCTTTTGAGGAAAAGGTAATGATGGCAGCATTGGCTAGTTTTCTATGCCACGTGAAGCTCCCGGGATTTCTCATCTTCTTTATGCGGATGATTTGGTCCTATTCGCAAATGGCACCAAACGTTGTTAAGAAATATTATGCTCTGTCTTAACACTTATGTAGAGTGGTCGGGACAAATGATTAATAAAGAAAAAACATCCATTTATTTTTCAGAATATATCCAAAGATCTTGAAGAAGTGTTTCCTTACATATTACAAGATTTGTGCAAGGATCCACCCCTTTTAAATATCTTGAAGTCCCCATGGTTGCAGGCAGGTTATTGGTATGGCATCTAGAAGTGTTGATATCAAAAGTCCAGGCTGAAGTTGAAGGATGGAAGACAAAGTTACTGTCGAAATGTTCACGACTAATTCTATTGAGGCATGTGTTATCTAGTATTCCCATTCACCTCTTGTTGGCTATACCTGTTCCTAAATCGGCTATAGACTCTTTATATAAATTTTTTAGCTCTTTCTTTTGAGGCGTGGAAAATGTAAGGCAACAGAAAAAATGTGTGGCCTGGGATAAAATGTGTAAGCCGGTCAAAGAGGGAGGATTAGGTTTGAGAAACTTATATGAAGTCCCAAAAGTTTTGCAAATGTTCGCCTGGAATATAATTGAGGAAAACTCCTTTTGGGCTCTTTTTTTTCGGGCCAAGTATTTAAAAGGGTTCCATGCATTGCTAGCGAACCCAACTAAGGGATCTAGCTTCTGGAAAATGATCATGAAAAGCATCTCGACTGTCCTTCAACATTCTTGATGGAGAGTCAAAGATGGTGATGTCTCTCTTTGGTGGGATAGATGGTCCCCACTAGATCCTCTTGGACTGTATGCTACACAGGTGAATCAACCTTCACTAAAATTCAAAGATTGTAAGTTGGAACAAGGTTGGAATGAAGATCTTTTGACCTCTCTTTTGGGAAGGAACAAAGTTTTGGAAGTGCTTATGATACCCCATATGATAATGATAAGAATGAGTGGTGTATGAGATCTCACAATGCTTGGGAAGGGGAAGTTCTTGCTCTTTATAAGATTTCAATGGGGCCCCAATTGTATCATTGACTAATCCTTTTGGAGTATAGGCCATGTGGTTTGGGCCTTCCATTGGAGTGTTACAAATGGTATCAGAGCCTATTCCAACTAGAAATGTGGAACTTGAGCCGTGCCAGTTACGAGGAATAGGCCCGACGAGGACATCGGGTATTTAAAGAGGGTAGATTGTGATACCCCATATGATGAAGATAATGGTGGGTGGTGTATAAGATCCCACATTGCTTGGGAAGGAGAAATTCTTACTCTTTATAAGATTTCAATGGAACTCCAATTGTTTCATTGATTAGCCATTTTGGAGTATAGGCCATGTGGTTTGGGCCTTCTATTGGAGTGTTACAATTAGTATCAAAGCCTATCTCAACCAAAAATGTGGGACTTGAACCATGCCACCTACAAGAAACAGGCCCGACGAGGACATCGGACATTCCAGGGAGGTAGATTGTGATACCCCATATGATATGGATAATAGTGGGTGGTGTAAGAGATCCCACTTTGCTTGGAAATGAGAAATTCTTGCTCTTCGTAAGATTTCAATGGGGCTCCAATTGTTTCATTGACTACCCCTTTTGGAGTATAGACCATGTGGTTTGGGCCTTCCATTAGGACGTTACAGTGCTGATGCACCTTGGTAATTCTAAAAATGGTGTGTACAAGCTTATATGGACACCAAATTCGAATGGTTTATTCTCAATAAAAAATGCCTAGGAAGTTTCTAGGAGGCCCGTCCTCTTCTTAGGCTAATTGGATTTGGAATTCGGCCCTTCCCAAAAAGATTTCCACCACTATGTGGCAAACAATGAATAATGGCCTAACAGTTAATGATAAGCTCAAGAAAGCAGGAATACCGGTTACCTCTAAATGTAGTTGTTGCGAGATTGGTGCTTACGAGAGCCTCGACCATGTATTGGCAAGTGGAAAAATGGCACAATTCCTATGGGAAAAAAAATTTCCGCAGCCATATACCTTTGCCTACCTCCCTCTCAGCACTGGAAACAAACTATTTCTAGGTGGTTTTGAAGGGCAAGTGTGTCGTCTACTAGAGGTACTCTGTTTGGCTTAATTCTGTCCATTTATACTTGGATACTTTGGAATTGGAGATGCAAAAAAAGAATGAAAGACAAGGCTGAATCCCAGAAAGAACTTTGGAGACAAACAATCTTTTGGACAGCGCGGGTTGGAGCAAACCTGAAGGCAAATTAAAAATGGCACAGTGATGATCAAACTATCCTACAAGATCTGGGAGTGGTTCTTAAATGTAAAGAACAAAGATCCACTAAAGTAATAGCTTGGAGAAAACCACTAGCTGAGTGTTTCAAATTAAATACTAATGGGTGCAGCTTGAGTAATCTTGAAAGGTCAGGAGCGGGAAGTGCAATTTGTGATGCTCAAGGTAACCTCAAACTTGCATACTCTATTGATATTGGCCAAGGAACGAGCAACAAAGCGAAGATATTAGCCTTAGCTCATGGAATACAGCTTTGTAAGTCACTAGGAATCACTTAGGTGGTTCTTGAGTTGGATTTGTTGTTTGTAGTTAAAGGCTTGGAGGAATATAGGCGTGGTTTCTAGTACCTTGAAGATTTCTAGGAAGAGATTCAAGAGATGTTATCTTCAATATCATACTAAGTGCAACATGTTTATAGATAAGGAAATGCGCTTGCGGATGGATTGGCAAAACTTGGAGTTTCAGGGGTATATTTGTTGCTGCCTGGAATCAAACGCCCTTACACAACAACTCAAGGGAATTTTTCGGATAGACAAATCAAGCCTTCCTGCTATACGACACTAAATGGTAATTTTGGTCTTTTGTTTTGCTATGGTTGTAGTGCTGAAAAGTTGGTTTGTAATGGCTTATCTGGTAGTTGATAAGGTGAGAAAGTTATAAGGTTCTTCCTCCGCCATAAGTAAGGTCTCTTAATAAATTTGAAGATGGGGCACTACACTGGTATCCCTAACTCTTTCCAAAAGAAAAAAAAAAAAGGAGTTGCTTTCATTTTTATTCCTAAGGAGAGTTGTCCGAATCCGGTTAGTTTTGGTTCGGATTTTCATCTTTTTGTTACAACTTTTTTAAATTTTCATACAAATTAAATAAATATCTTAATTTTTTTTAAAATCTTAAAATAATAATAATATTAAAAAAAAAATTCTAACAATTTTTTTCAACTTTAAACTTTTATCTAAAATTTTCTCATCTCATTTCATTATCCAAATTGAGCCTAAATGAGATGATGTAAATTGAGGTTAACTTGTTATCCAAACAATGCCTAATTTGATGATCTTGGAGTGGAAGGCATGACTATTTTATTTGGGTTAGGTCTATCTCACCTGGCTAACAAACTTGCTATTTTTATTATATAAAAAAATAAATCTCTAGTTTTAATTTATGGGAGGTTTGAATAGTGAATTAAAATGAAATGAGTTAAGATGAAAATTGAAAAAAATATTGTTACAATATTATTTTTTAATATTAGTATTTTTAGATTCGAAAAAAAAAATTAAATTGTTTATTATATTTTATGTGAGAACTTGAAAAAATTATAATAATTTGATGAAGTGAGTTCGTGAGACATTTGTATCCAAATTGCTCTGCCCAATATATTTACAATTAAGTTTCTCTATAAAATTATACAAATATATTAACCTTACATTGACAATGAAGTTGTTGAAGAATCTAGAAGTGGCCTTGGAAGTGAATCCAGGAAGAGCTTTGAAGGAAATTGCAAGGATCAAAGAGTGGAACCTAAAAATGCACAAATATATTAGCCTTCCATTGACAATAATGAAGTTGTTGAAGAATCTAGTACTGGTACAGGCCTTGGAGGTGAATTCAAGAAAGGCTTTGGAGGAAATTGCAAGGACTGAAGCGTGGAACCCTCTAACATCTCCATAACTTTTCCAATCGAAGGTCGATCTGAAGGATTGGTCTGAATGCACCATAAACTTATTATTATCATCTTTTTTATTATGTCTTCTTCATCTCTTGTAACATCAAAATTGCCAAGAGTCTCGTCCTGTTCCAGTTTTTCATAAATTCCATGTGGAAAATATTTTTCGCTTATACAAGAGGTTCCACCTTCAACATCTTTTCTTCCTCCAACCATTTCAAGAACCAGCATTCCATAGCTGTAGACATCAGATTTATGGGAGACTCCACCAAAAGTCCGACTAAATACTTCTGGTGCAATATATCCTATAGTTCCTCTAGTGCCTGTCATTGACACAACACTCTGATCTCTTGTTTTGCATAGTTTTGCAAGGCCAAAATCAGAGATTTTCGGGCAAAATTTCTCATCCAAAAGTATATTATGAGGTTTTATGTCAAAATGTAGAATCCTTGTCCTGCAACCACTGTGCAAGTACTCTAGTCCTCGAGCAATGCCAACTGCAATTTGGAACATGGTCTTATTTTCCAAATGACAATTTGCAATATTGTCTAAAGTTCTTTTATCGTATATGAAGTTGTCAAGAGATCCATTAGGCACAAATTCATAGATTAGAGCTCTTTTACTCCTTTCGTAGCAGAATCCCAAAAGAGAGACTATATTAACATGTGATGTTCTGCTAATGCTTGCCACCTCGTTAATAAATTCTTCTCCATTATCTTCTGAATTGCTCAAAACTTTCACTGCCACGATACGCCCATCAGGTAGCTTCCCTTTGTACACAACACCAAAGCCTCCTTGTCCTACTTTATCTTTGAATGACTTGGTTAGTTTCTTCACATCTGAATAAGTATATCGCTTTGGGGCCATTGATCCAAAATTCGCTATGATTTCCTCGGCCTTGAAATGATAATCCTTTGCAGATCTTTTCCACCAGGCCGTTGAATTACTTGACAAGTGTCCTCTTTTAACGCTACAGATAATCACGAGACAGAGAACTACAATCCCAACAACACCTATTGGAATACCTGAATGCAAAAAATGTTTTTCCCGTCAAAGTATTTCATGAGTAGAGGACAAAAAATGAAGGATAATGGCTTCTCGCTAAACGTTGGAGTAGGAAAGAAAGAAATTAATTTAATTTTTTCATATGTATATGATGTTGATCCTCATACCAATAACAAGCTGATCGACATTTGATGATCCTGCGACAAGAACATCACATATAAAATAAGAAAGTTAAGATTGCTAATTTGTATGAGAAAATAATTGTTACGACCCAAAATAATTCACATTAACTACATGAATCATGATGCATTCTTATAGACTATCATGCAGTACAGTTCGATAGCTTTTAATCAAACAGACTAGTTGGTATTAAATAGTGGAGAAAGGATAGATCTTGAGCTAGGGAACTCAATAGTCAATGCCATAATTCGTTGAATGAGATTTCTAAGGACATCCACTAATGCCACTTGTTGACCAGCATTTTTTGTTGTTCATAATGCATTTGTCGTTGCAGATTTGAAAATCATAAACAACGTCTTTCTAGAAGAGCTTCAATTCTACAATGAGTTGTTGCATAATTATCTTCATGCATACCAGAACAAATATCTATCCTATAATTTAAGAAAAATTTTACTAATTATCCTCACACTACACACTCCACATAATTTTTTAATTTTTTCTCTTACCAAATGTGAGGTGTATATGGATGATAAATAGAATAACTTAATTAGTTTAAGGAGAATAAAATTAAAACAAACTAAAAACTAAATAAAATATGTGTGGTATATGGTGTGCGGGAAATTCAACAACAAAACATAATTTAATTAAGGAATCATTTTCTCTGTTTTATGTTAAGACAGCAACAAAAGTACCAGTTATCATAAGGGATTTGAGGTTTTTCTATCATGAAAGGTAGTCCATTGTGGAAATTCTTGAAGCTTTGCTGTCTTTTTGAAATCGTCTCCCCAACTTTTGCTATAGTATGTCTTAACTAAACAGTAATTGTTATGTAGACCTAGGGTTTGTACATGCTAGTGAACTGACTCTGTATTAGTAGTGACTGTATTTTGTAGGGATATTCCTCTGATTATTATGTTATGTATTCATATTATTTTGTAGGGAAAAAAACCTCATGCTGAGCCATATGAAAAGTGATACCTTTTTTTGGGGGGGGGGGAAAAAGTGATACCTCCCTTGCCGATCCTAATCTCAAAATAGTAACTAATGGAAGTATAACCACCCGACATCTGGATGTTCCATAAAACTCGTGATCGAATATAGGATGGACGCTATGTATGAAAAGTGAAAACTAATAGTTCGGAGTTTTTCCTAAATGCTTGATTTTAACCCTTTGGTCTTGCGAAAACTATGTTTTATGCACTTCGACTGATGAGGTGCTTTTCCTTCTTTCAAGAAATATGACGAAGGTAACAACCAAGAAATGAATTAATGGAAACTTATCTGTTGCAGTTGCTGTTGATCCGCACGTGAACGGAAAAGTCTCATTTGCACAGTGGCAAGCAAAAACATTGGTGTTTGTGTTGAATCCACACAGCCCACCGGAGCTCTGGCAAGCATCGCAGATGCTATTACTTGCATTCCACTCCAACATGAATCCCCCATCAATAGCTCCAATCAATGCCTCTTGAGTCAAACTTATAGGTGCTGCTGGTGTTACAATTGGAACTTTAACGTTGTACTTCCACGCTCCCAATGAGTCAACAATTGTGTTTGAAAAGAAATTTGTAGATCCGGTACTACCATTTATGGAGCAGCTAAACACGATAGACACCTGATCAAGCTGTGAAAGATTAGGAAGGGAAGAAGATGATGATCAACACTTGTAGTAGACTACGAGTGTCAAGTTCACAAAACTTGAAGTATAAGAAAAGATGGAGAAATTTATGGTGGTGTTAACAATGGTAGGAGGACAAGTCGTGTTCCAGTAGTCCTCTCTAGCAACCTTGAGAGACCTCGAGTCCTTATTGATTTCAAGGACTCGGTATTTGACGTGATGTTGATATGCGGGGCATCACCGTTGTAGTCCAATTCGAAACCTGGGTAACCACAATAGTCCGGCCGATTTGATCCCCAGAAAGGATAGCTGATGTCCTTAAAACTCGCACACTCAAATCTTTCGCTGCTATTGCGGTACTGCTCATCATCGTTTGCATGCAAACATGATGGGAAGTGGATTAAGGGTATCGCTATAATCATGAATGTCAAGTGATGGTTGGAAAGAACGATGGAAGCATTTTTTTGTGAGAGAGAGATCAGAAGTAATCAAAAGTGGAAAAAGAAGAACAACCACATATTCTAGAGGAACATCATTAATAAATTTGATTGTGAACAAACATGAACATGCAAGACTGGATCTAAAGTTAGTTAATCCAGCTACTGTACTTTGAAACTGATTATGCTCAGATTGTAAACCAATCTGATCTGTCACATGGGAGAAAACAAGTAGGTGACAAATTTGTACCAACACTTTCGACAGAGCTACATCTGGATGTTGGCAAAATCCTTTAATCAAAGTTTCCTCCAATATTGGTCTATTCTACTGGAACTCATATCATTACAAATAAAAAAGGCACCGTGTTTCAAAGCAAAGAAAAACCACCAAGACAGCCTCCATTTTAAAGCACAGGCAACATGGAACACTAGGACCACTAAATTCACGAGAGACTGAGCAATTCAAGTGGTCCAATGCTATTGTAAGCAGCGACCACGTACAAGAGGGGCACCAAATGGTAGTTTTTTTGGTGTATCTGCAAGTCAAAACAATCATTTCCAAGCAAATAATCATAATTCTATTCCTATAGGCTATTAAAATGATTCTATTTCCAAGGTAAAAACAATGTCGTACTAGCCTATTTAAATTATTGATTTTGGAAACTCATGTCTATCTCAATGATTATTTCGAAGCAAAACCTCAATTTTGTCAAGAAAAAAGCTCAAATACCTTCCGCGGGACACGGCTAATTGTCACAAAGGCAAATGGGTTGGGCCAAATCTGAATCAAACCCACACTGCCCACCGAAAACTAGACAATTGGCACACGTACTATAGTTCACATTAAAACCCTCCATCAAAACCTCCCTAAGCATGGACCGATTGTTTGTGAGCTTCGCTGCCGCCGTTTCAAGGATTTTCACTCTAACACCAACTGTGCAGTTAATAACGCTGAGGATCGGGTCAGTCGGAATTGGACCGACGAGAAAATAAGTGTCGTTGTTCGGGTTCCCATCGATGCTACAATTGAATAGATTAGAAGGCCTTCGTGACAGATTGGAGCAACCATAGTAGATGGTGATGTGATAGTGAGATATCCCAAGAAGGACCCAGGCCAGCCATCTGTCACACTAGGAGACAAGAAATGAGGTATGATGAGACAACAAGGACTGGCAGGTACATAGGGCAGTGTGCAACCAAGGTGAAATGAATGGCAGAAGACAAATATCAATTGACACATGTAACTAAAGGGTCTATAAGAGGACTCTTTGGGGCTGGAATGACTCTCGAGCTCCGGCTGGTTCTGGAATCTCTCTCGGATAATCTGACTCCTCTCAGGATCGTCTCCTTCAGTCTTCTAAAAGGAACTCGAGCACCAGTAGATTGATGTATATCATTCATTATACAGTGAGAGTCATGAGAGACTGTAAAAACATCTATTATAGTGGATCCCCTTTTCCAAACTCCCCTGGACGTAAGCCTTACACCAAATCACGTAAATACTGTGTCTCTATCTATTTATTTATCTGTTATCCACGTACGTACAGCCGTACCAGAATCTCACTGGGGGCCTTAAACAACTCCCAACGAAGCCTAACTTGTCCTAGTGGACTGGGAATGACTCTTTTTCCTGCCCTGGTCAACTGCTGATTTTTATGGCATAAACAGTCAGCGTCGTCTATGGGATATGAAGGCCAGAGGTGAAAAAATGATGATTTTCTAGAACACTGGACGACTTCTCAGACATGCAAACGATGTCCCCAGATGAGTATTCTTAATTGTGCTATCTTTGTATAATATCAAGCAAAAGTGAGAAAATATCTCGTCTAAAAGAAAGATTTGCTGTCATCTCTTTTATGTATAACATTTAGTATTTTCTCACTGACACTACACTCGCTAGTTATTATTTCTATATTGCAAAAATAGCACGTGTACACGAGCCCGCCAGATAAAAGCCAGGCGAACACACTCACAACACAGTGCATGTAGACGGACCACATGCACTAGGCTTGGGGAGCAGTGCAGTCACATGTGCATGGCACTGTACAGTGCTATGCACAATACACGGGCACGACAAGGTGCCGTGCCCAGTTTCTTATGGGCGTACGCCCAGGTACTCGCGGCGCTCTGCCGCGAGTCATGGCACCCTGCCAGCAGTCCCATTGTGACTGCCGGAGTTTTATGGGTTTGCCACCGTGGTAGGCCCGCGACCAGTGGTACGAGCATGCATGCACAGTGCATACACGCCCGCCATGCACCCACGAGACTAGCTTTAGTCCCGTGGCCTATCCTTGGAGCAACCATCGGCGGTCACCACTAGTATTTTCTGTCTCTGGCAGTACTGTGACCGCTGGTATTTTCTGTCTCCGGTAGGATGGATGCCGGGTGTCCACCTGCTGGAGACATGCACGAAATGTGCATGCACGCACGTTGGCGTGCATGCATGCCGTAAACCCACAGGACCCAGGCGAGTCCCGTGGCACAGCCTCAAAGCAGCCGCCGGCAGTCACTTTTGGGACCGCCGACAGCTTCTGTTCTTCCGGTAACCACGGCCTCCTTCCCGGAGGCCGTGAACAATGCTCCCAAGAGCATTGAGAGCCCGGTGTTGGTTGGGTGATCAAGCCCAAGCACTCCGGAAGGGAGGGCCGGTGCTAGTGCCCTCCGTGATGGTCACCGGCTCCATCTGTCGCCGATTGGGCCACCATCGACCTGTGGATTCGCCGGATGAGTATTCTCCCATGATCTCTTGCGTACGGTGCTCACTAAGTTACACACTCTCCCTTGCCAACATCCTCTCAACTACCCTAAGCTCACCATAGCTCACGGGCTCGCCCCACCACCTCATGGGTGGCCCACGACTCGCCACACACACTCCCACCGACCACCTCTCGGGCGCTCACCGTGCTCGCCTACGCAGAAACAAAAGCTCACCCACGGGTCACCTCACGCTAGCCAGCTCGCCATCTCACCCATGGGCACCGTGCTCGCCTAACCACCTAACACCCACGGGAGTTGTGTTCCCAGCTCGGGAGGTTTTCTCCCGCCAGCTCGCCATGCATACTCGCCCCTCGCGTCACCTCTTGAACAACACTTCTTGGACTCTCCCTCGCCTTGCCAAACTAACGGCGCTCGCCCAACCGCCTCCATTCACCTAGCTCACCCACAGCTCGCCCAAAGATCACCTCACTGCACGGTTCACCCACGGATCAACTCACGCCCACACTGCTCGCCAGTCGCCCACACCTTACCCGCAGAGCCTCCATGCTCGCCAAAGGCAGTCATGGGCTCACCTACACACTCGGCCAGACCACTCCTTGGGCGCTCGCCAGCTCTTCCCACGTCACGGATCACTCACATGAACTGTGGTCCTAGCTCCCTAACACTCATGGGAGTTGTGTTCCTAGCTCATCCCTCACCTCACACAGCTCGCCAACACCATGCACTTCTCGCCAACTTGCATATGCTCGCCATACATGCTCGCCTAACACACGCACAACACGTAGCTCGCCACAACTTATCACACACCATGCTCGCCCCTCACACAGACTCATACAACACACCTCATCCGCTTGGAAACATTGAGGGATTTACATACAGCAAGTCTCCTATTTAGGACTCGCCTATTTTCTCTTTTGTTTGATTGGACAGGTCACTCGCCACCTCGAATCACGGGAACTAAAAATGCAGCAATATTGCGGAATCGATTTTGACAAACTTTATGCTTCGACTGTGCACATGCAAACTCGGACTCAACACCCAAATTCAGTGGCATGAAAAATCATATTTTTATTAATAAAATTGTTTTGAAGCGCAAGGTTGAAGCACACCTTCCACGATGATACCAGCTCCGTGCTCTTGTCATACAGGGTCGGGTTTAGTCGCGGGGTCGTCCTGCCGCCCATGACCAGCCCAACGATTTGCTTGTCAAGAGCTCGAGGCTTGAGGTCCAGTACCCAAGCACACTCGTCAAGCTCTCACATCTAAGATAGGCTCAAGGCTTGCGATCTGCCTACCAAACACACTCGACAAGCCTCATCCTGGATGCTTGCGAATCGCGGGGTTGAATCCTGGGTCCAGATCCACTTGTAAATCCTCGTACACCTGTTCTCCCGCCAGTGACCACTTGTGAATCACGGGGTCGTAAACCCTCACGCGCTGATTTGCCTACCAATGGGCGCCTGCACTTTACTCCACTGGAAGCTTTAGAATACTATTCACTTGATAAAATATGTATTACATGTTTTTTTCTTTCTTACCTCAAGCTCAGAAGACGAATCACCACCTTCTCAGTTTTCGAATATTTTAGAATTCTCACCAAAGTATCTTTGGTAAGAATTCGCGGGGTTCTGTGAGGGTGAAATATCCCAAATAGGGCCCAGGCCAGCCATCTGTCACACTAGGGGACAAGAAATGAGGTATGATGGGACAAAAAGAACTGGTAGGTACATAGGACAGTGTGCAACCAAGGTGAAGTGAATGGCAGAAGACAAATATCAATTGACACACGTAACTAAAGGGTCTATAAGAGGACTCTCTGGGGCTGGAATGACTCTTGGGCTCCGGCTGGTTCTGGAATCTCTCTCGGACGATCTGGCTCCTCTCAGGATCATCTCCTTTAGTCTTCTAAAAGGAACTCGAGCACCAGTAGATTGATGTATATTATTCATTGTACAGTGAGAGCCATGACAGACTGTAAAAACATCTATTATAGTGGATCTTCTTTCCCAAACTCCCGTGGACGTAGGCCTTACGCCGAACCACGTAAATATTGTCTCCATTTATTTATTTATCTGTTATCCACGTACGTACAGCCATACCGGAGTCTCGCCGAGGCCCCCCAACGACACCCAACGAAGTCCAACTCGTCCCAGTGGACTGAGAATAACTATTTTTCCTGCCCTGGTCTGTTAGCTGATTTTTAAGAAATCAACAGGTGAGGTCCTCATTGACCTTACCGTAGTCAAATACATTGCGATTCAGAGTGGAATTAAAGAATTCGTGAGGGCACATGTTGTTCTAGAGGTCGGAGTTGGCGAGGGTCATAGATTTTTGAAATATAAAAATAATATATAATATATTATATTTATTAATATATTTTGAAATTTATTTTTAGAATTTATGACTTACGAAGAGAAGAGAAAAGTTACGGAAATTGTATAAGGCTTACATAATTTCCGGTCCATAACTCTTGTAAGCCAAAGTGGCATTGAGGTCTCCATTCTAACTCCATGGGCTGGATTCGACCCATGCCTCTTTCTATATGAGGGAGATTTTTGATGATTTTGCAGGTAATGCCTGTTGAGGAATATGCTGCACCACATGGGTCTTGAAGGAGCGATGCACATGTATGATGGGACGCGTGCCAAGGACACGTAACGCATGAGATGTAAGCAAGGGATGTAATGCTTGGAAAATGTGAAAATAAAAATACCAAAGATTGCACCGAACGGGACTCGAACCTCCGTGTGAAGGATGGAAGGAAGCAGCCTGATCGTTGGACGCGGCATGCGTCATTTGGCAACTAGTTTAATATATATACTGATTTGGATCAAATTACATAAAATGAAAATTGATAATTTTCCGATCACATCTTTTGATTTTCTGTAAATAGACCCAATACTATACGGGTTTTTTGAGATCCCAGAAGTAAATTTCTAAATTCTCTTTTCTAAAAGTTTTTCATTTCTTCAAAATTTAACATTAGGGTCTATTCGATCTAAAAGAATATATTTCTAATCACTTGGTTGAATAGCAAAATTTAAGAGTATTCATGGTCTAATTTTGTTTGTGCATAATGCAGTTAGACAAATGGACTTGTTTCAGACTTTATTGTATCTTGGAGACAAATTTGCTTATAACCCATATGTATACCGTTATTGGTGGGAGCGAATATTGTCTTATGGAAATCGACATTTGTAATGTGCCTTGAAGCAAATTTTTGCTCTAATTATTTTTGTTTTGCAGCCCCTTTGTACCAACAGTTTTCTCCATCTGATTGAGTTGAAGGATTTGGTAACTAATCGACTCATCGACCAACTCGAGCGAGCTGTTATCGCAAGTGAGACGGAACTTGAAAAGGCCACAGTCGTCACGAAGGATACTGAAGTGGTAGGAGAAGTTCTTGAGGGGGCTACAGTCAAAGGTCTTGGGGTAGTGGGAGGAGGAGGGGGTGGCAGAGACCTTAGAGGGGAAGGAAGCAATGAGAGCGAAGAAAGAGAACAAAAGAAGGGAGAAGAGGATAAGCGGAGGGAAGGAGAAAGAATGCATGGCGGAGGAGAGAGGAAGGGAGGAGAGAAGAGAAGGGAGAGTACATGAAGAAGGTGCACGATACCGGTAATAGGGGAAAATAGTCGTTGGAGTGGGTGGGAAGAAGTTGGCTGTTGTGAAGGCTGCATATTTGACTTGGACTCTCTGATAATTGAGTTTTTAAATTAAAAATGGAGGCTGTTCAGAACGGACGACACCTGCCCGAAGAGTTATCGACCGTTTTTGGAGAGAGAGGGGTCTATTAAATAAATTTAATAAAAATGTTTTCTATTGTAGAGAGAGAGAGAGAGAAAGATTGAAATGGTCGCTACTTTGTGGCTAAATCTGTCCAAGCCCAACTTGGTCACCAAAAATATAAAGTAGTTGAGAAATAGCAATTGGACAAGTCAGCCAAAAATTAATAAAAATAAAAATAAAATAAAACTTTTTTTTATAGGAATAAAAAATTATTGAAGAAAATAATAATTCATTTTTCCAACCACACCCACCAATGCCATAACTTATTGACCAACACTTTTTTGTCGTTTATGTATTTGTCATAGGCAGTCTGAAAATCATAAAACGATGTTTTTTCAGAAGAGCTTCGATACTACGATGAATTATTGCATTATTATCTTCATGCATGACATGACATGACATATTTAATTGATAATTTTTTATTTTTTATTTTTAGGCTGTGTTGTTTTCAATTACATACCCTTTTGTTTCTAAATAGATTATTTTATGTTGATCAAATGTGTCTTGCATAAATACTTTTATAAGAAAATTAATATTTGTTGAAAAAACATTAAAAAAAACTCACATTAGTTGGTAGGACAAACATGTTAAATAAACCATTTGGCTAGTTACAGTCCATTCTGGCGACCATCTCTACAGTCCTTATTGGTTGCCAGTGTTTGTGCTTTCTTCTAACTTTTACGAATTAACAATGTGCTGCAGAAAGGGAAAAAAAAATACTAGCAACTAAAAAATGTCAAAAGTCATCTCAAGAAGCCTGCAATGTCTGAAAGCATTATTCTTATCATATTCTAATACGAGGAACTAAGAAAACAGACGTGGCAGAAAGAGAAGGACTTGAATGGGATCGAAGACCAATAATTGGAAGTTGGCAAAAAAATCATGATTAGGATTGTCAATGGGAAAGAGAGAAGTTTTAGCACCTTGAGTTGAAAACTTAGCAGGAGCATCCAAATCCAAATGGACGGAATTGGTTTGTGGTCATGGAGGGTTGAGTTCGTTTTCAAAAGCCGAAAACTGGACCAGATGAAATCAGTTTTCCATTAATCCCAGTTTTTAATACCTGCATTTTCTATCCCTATGAAGTCCAATATCACTTCTTTTTGCATTTTTCCATAGAAGAATATATTGTGGCACACAACTTAGGGAGTGAAACGACCTTAAAGTAACAGTGTTACTGATGTAGTTTAACATAAAGTCTAAGGTTTCACAAGTTAGAAGAAAAGCTCACACAAATACTTAAGGTGTCAACAACTATACAACTAGGCAAACAAAAAACCTTTGAAATCCAAAGAAGACAATCAGAGACGGAATATAGGATATCCATGAACAGAAACAGCGATTGAATCACCCCTAATCTGTAAAGTCAGATCTAATATGATATATATAGCGTGGAAACATGCATAAGAAAAATTAAAGTTAATCTGAAATGAGAGAGAGACAAAGTACCGATTAGCCCCTTTTTTTCTAAGCAACAAATTGTTTTATCTCTTGGACCCGATTGGGTTGTTTGTATTCAATTTTGGAAAGGACACCTGATCTAACCTAGTAGAACTGTAGTAGTGCTAGCAATGGCTCGGGTTATTAAAAAAATAAAATAACAAAGTGTAGAGTTAATTATGTATTTTCAGCGAAGTTTTGCTCCAACAATCCTAATCATAAAAGCATGTCATGTACTAATTAAAATGTCAGTGGCAGTGGTGGTTCTCCTAGTAATTAGTAGATTGTTTCCATCTACTGTAATACTGCCACTGCATGTATAAATTGTGATCCTAGCAACATCGGCCGGTAAAAACTTGACATAATTAAAACCTCAGCCTGCCGGCCAAGAAATTAGTGCATACCTGTTTCAGTTGAAGGTACCTGGGGAGATCCTGCAGGCGAGGAAGAACACGTTAAGCCAGAAGATTGATCGGGGCAATAGCAAGTAGTTCTATTTTTAGTAATCAAGTCAAAACCACAAACTCCCTTAGACACAGTGCAGGCAATACAAGCTACAGTATCTTCCTTCCATTTCACCTCAAAGCCTTTTTTGATGGCTGCTTCAATTTGTGACAGATTTCGAACTAGAGCACTAAAATTTGAATAAGGTAGAAGATCAACAGGAAAAACCACGCTTGCAGAACAGAACCCAGGGCCTCGGGCACCAATTTCTACGATCACACCCGTATTCATAAACCCATTAATGGCGCAAGTGGACTGTTCTGGGTGGAGATCAGTCAGGGGACAGCCATAGACCAAGGTAATGTTACCGTAGCCAGGGCCATAATCAAAAAGGTCTGGATTTAGGGTAGTATTCTCGAGGCGTGGTGAACAGATTCCACCCAAGTAATCCTCCCTCACAATTTCTAGGATTTTGGTACTTTGATTGACATCCAAAACCCGGTATGTCAGGTTCATAATTTCGATGGTGGCGATATCGTTTGCACAATTCAGCTTTAGATCTGGATGGCCACACGCATCCGGTCTGCCATTTCCCCAGAATGGATAGCCCACGTTCGTGATGTTCCCACAGTTGAACAGACTACTACAACTCGAATACAAATCATTGGCGCAAACAGGAAGCTCGAGGAAAACCAAGAACAGCTTAATGAAGAAAAGAAAAAGAAAAGCAGAGTGTTTAGAAAGCCAGGACTCCATTTCTGGCTAAGAGAAGGAATGGGAAGAAAGGAAATATAGGTGAGCCATTCAAATTGATTGTTTGAAGGAAAACTTAGATAATGGAGATAGTGACATCAGTAGTTGACGAGAAAATAATGGTAGACTAGAAATGTATGTCTCGAAAGCTAAATTGAATATCACGAACGTAGACATTTCAATGTGATAAATCAACTGTCCTTCGTGTGAGTCTAGTTACTAAACAAAGGAATCCTTCGTTTCACCTCAAGCATGCATAGATTGTATATTTTCATTCTGCAAATTGTAGGATAGATGGGTAAAAATATGTTCTTTAATTCAAAATAACCCCCCTATAGATTGACATTCAACGCTACAGAACATGTTGTTTCCATCTGATCTATCAGAGTCCATGAACCCAAACTCCACATACTTACACATAAGGACAAAAGCATTTAGATTTTCACCAATTCCATGCCTACCTAAATCACAGCCTCTCCATTAGAAAAAATCTCGAGTGACGTAGAAAAAGTGAAAATACATATGACCACATACATGGAATGGAATTAATTAAGCCTGGGGTGAAAGTCCTATTACGGTGTGAGACCTTGCGGTTTCTGGATGCAGAAGTTTTTCTCCCAGCTTGTTGACTTCTTTGTCTCTGAAAATTGAGAGCTTTCAAACCTATTCGATAGAACGTGCTGCCTAAAATGATGAATACTTTTCATTACTGAATGAAATGGTCATATGTCTGGAAGGGACAACTAAGGATTTCGACAGATTCTGAGGAAAAAAATGGCAGTCGTACATAATATTAATCCGATTATAAAAGAGATTTTGTTACATTCCGCGTGTAATTATTCAAAATATTCCAAGATCTATTTCGCACTTTGGATGGCTCCAAAACTTATCTAAACTCTATCAGACATGACGTACTACTCCAAACTACAAAGTTCTAAAACTTGAGTCTAAAATCATACGGCAAATTACAGGATAAACCTAAAGTTGGACCAGTACGAGACCGCAAAAGTTAAACAAATGTTACCTATTAATATATAAAAAATAGATTTATTTTATTCGTTATATATAATTGGTTTATAGAGACGAACATAGTGTTTAAAATGATTATAAACCAATCTCATTGTACATTTATAACCATCAATGGAGCCAAAACGTTATTATATATGGGGGGCCGGCCAATTGGTATTATAATAATGATATGTTTTGCTATTATTCAAAATTCAATGTGCACAAATTATTATCAACTTAAAGAAATATAGTACGTACAGGTTGGTGGCAAGGCTTCTTTAAAGTCTATTAAAAATGTTGTGCAAGTTTATGAAGGTTGATTAAGTCAAGTGGTGAGTAAAAGGAAGTCATCCATCCTTTTTTCTAAAAATATATCTACAACTCGCATATGTATGTTGCTTCAAATTATAAGATTCTTGGAAGGTTATTTCCCATTTTAGTATTTGGGAGTCCCAATTATTATTGGCAGATTCTTGAGTTCTCATTTTGAGAATTTGGTTGGTAAAATTAGAAGAAGATTAGAAGGGTGGCACACTAGACTTTTATCTAATGGAGATCGACTGCTCTTAATTAAACATGTATTGCAAAGTATACTGGTACACTACCTTTCTATTTTTCCAACACTGAATTCAATTATGAAGAAAACTGAGAGTTTGTTGAATAATTTTTTTTTTGGATCATCTAATGGAAGACAAAAGAGAAAGTGGTGATCTTGGGACACTATTTGTCAACCAGTTGCAGAAGGAGGTTTGGGCATTCGTAGATTACAAGAGGTGCAAAATTCTTTACACATAAAATTGGCAGTATGGAACGTTTTACAAGGTAAGTCCTTATGGTCAAGGTTCTTTCATAGTAAATATGTTGGTTCTAATCATATTACTATGACGGATCAGAATAAAGGAACAAAATTGTGGAAAATAATTTTGAAGCAGCTCCCTTAAACCCAAAAATTTTCAAGATGGGTAGTTAAAGATGGTATGGAGCCTCTTTGTGAACAACAACAAATTACAAAATTGCCTAATTTGAAATTGGCTGAAATTGGGATGTTGATCTTTTTACTAGACTTGTTGGATATGAGAAAACTGAAGAATTGATTAAGAAACTAGGGAATGTGAAAACTAGGGGTGACAGATTGATATAATTGCCAAAATCTGATAATAAATTTACGACAAGTAGTACATGGAATTGTATTAGAACAATGGTCCTCAGTTTTCATGGCCTAAGTGGGTATGGGATCCGACTCTACCGAATAAAGTATCAGTAATCATGTGGAAAGCTATGCATACATGTCTCCCTCTAGATGATCGTGCTCAGAGGATTGACATCCCTTTGGCTTCACGGTGTGATTGTTGTTCTAATTCGACATGTGAAGATATGGATCATGTTTTTGCAAGAGGTGATATTGCAGAGGAATTGTGGTGGAAATGTTCAGTTTTTCTGGGATTGCTAAGTATGAAAGGGAAACCTTGGAAGGATAGGGAAAATAGCTTGCATAGAAGAGTTAATAATACTTCCTATAATGGGAAGCTAATTGGTTTGCTTCCTTCAATATTAATATAGAAATTATGGGAAAGGAAATATAAAACAAGAGCGGAAAGAATATTAGGATCAAATAATGATATTTGGTGCTCAATCCGATATTGGGTTTCCTGGGTAGCTATGAAATTGAAGGATGCTCAGTGTCTATCTCGAAGAGATGAAGAGGTGATGCGACGTCTTAGTTTGCCTAGTCCAAGGATTTTTATGTGATCATTACTGGTTAAATGGAAACCATCCAAGGAAAACTAGGTAAAGTTGAATGTAAATGGGTGTTCATTTAGGGATCCTGGTGCAGCTAGGGGGCTCACCGGGGGGGGGGGGGGGGGGGGGGGAGGGGGGGTTAGGAATGCTAAAGGTATGTTCATATGTGAATTTGCTATTTCCTTAAGACAACATTCTAATAATTATGCGGAATTTATGGGTATGTTGTATGGTCTTCAAAATATTAAAAGGCTTGGTTTTTCTAAAAGAGCTTGATTTCTTGGTTATTATCGATTAATTGAAAGGAAGAAGATGTGGACTCTAATATATTGAGGACTATTGGAAAGAAATACAAAGGAGGCTAGAAGGGATAAATTTCTCAATATCTCATGTTTTCAAAGAGGCAAATTCAGTGGCGGATAAGCTAGCAAAAAGAGGTGATAAAGGATTGTCTGCAATTTGGTCTGCAGTCTGGGACCTCCATTTAACCATCAGATGATTAATTTGTTTAGAGAAGGGGGATTTCTGTATACCCATCATTATAAAAAATGAGGCTATTTGTTCAAGGGGTTGTAGTTTTACATCTGTTTGCTTTATGTTGGTTTTATTAAGTGTTGTTTAGTTGTTTGTTTATTAGCATAGTTTTTTTTAATTGTTTATCGATTATTTGTAAGTCCGTAATTAATATGAATTATTACCATGGTTTTTCTTCAGCTAAAATTGATGGTTCTTAATAAACTTAGGCAAAGATTACTCTTGGATATATGATCACCCTCTCTTTGCCAAAAAAGAAAAAATAAATAATACGTACATGTTTATAATAATAAAAATATAGATTTAACATAGTGATTTTTCCTTATTTTCCAATCGAAAAATTAGTTTATTAATTTGGGACGTTCTCTATAAAGTTTTGTGGAAAAAAAGGAAAAAAAATTAGTATAAGTGCCCAAGAGGTTGAAGGGACTGAAAAATGGTTGAAGAAGTCACATTTTATAACTTTGAAAAGTGAAAGGAAAGATAAAATTGTATTTTTTTTTTTTATACTTTTAAAAAGTTAGATCCTAGTTTTTTTTTTTTTTTTTTTTTTAAGAAAATTGTCTCCTCGTCGTCTAGTGAAAATTTAATTATAAATTTTAAAAACATTATATGTTTAAAGTACATTTGACATTTTGGAAGAGCTATGCGATATGGGGTAAAATACGAGCAATATTGATGGACTCAGAATACAGATATAAATGAAAGAATTATACTTAGTTTGAAAACATAAATGTTATTAGATATTCTGACATCATTACTATTTACAAATTACTTATTATTATTTTTTTATTATTTATAAATTATTTTACATATTATTCACAAATCATGTGAGATACTCTTTAATATCCAAACGTTGAGATAGCGTAGGATATTTGATGTGGATGGATGTGGCGTGTATTGGGATATCTTGTGAAGGTTGCTAGCTCATTTATATGTCGCTATCTGTCCATGGGAAAGAATTCCAATACATGACTGATCTGTACGTGCTCCAACACTTACCAAATATAATTTAGGTCGGTTTGTTTTGGGATGAAATTAAAATTTTAAAATTTATTATTATATTTTTTAAAATTTTTATATAAAATTTAATAAAAAATTTAATTTTTTCAAATTTTAAAATTATTTTTTCAAATCTTCAGATAAAATTAATATTAAAAAGATATATTATAATAATAATTTTTTATTATTTTATCTAATCTGATCTCTAAAAACAAACAAACTGGTTTGCTTATAGAGATGAAATCAAAAATTTAAAACTCATCTCAAATTCATTATTATACTTTTTTAATTTTTCATACAAAATATAATAAAAAATTCAACTTTTTCAAATTTCAAAATATTTTTTTCAAATTTTAAAATAAAATTAATATTAAAAAGATATATTATAATAATATTTTATTTTATTTTATTTTTAACTTTTATTTCCTCTCCACTCATCTCATTTTATTTTTAAAAACAAACCAGACTTCATTATTTGTATCAGTCTCACCCTACAATTTTTTAATGGGTCATATTTTTTTACAAATAGCTTAATTCAATTATTTCAGATTTATACGTCCAAAACATTTATATGGTTGCATAAATTGAATGTTCCAGCGAATTTGCAAAGAAAACTTAGGTGTGCGTACCTGGAGAGTGATAGCACGTTGATCTGTTAGAGTTGAGGTCATAGCCACAAACTCCCATCGATTCCAGCTTGCAGTCATGACACCCATCACTATCGACCTTCCATCTCACATCAAATCCGTCTCTAATGGTTTCCCCCCATTTGATCGACAAATTCCGTATCTCCACACTGCGAGGTATGGGGACAACCACACTTGTCTTACAATCCCTAGGCCCATGAGCTCCCAACTCCAAGTACACATCCCCACGATTCACGACGTCGCAACTGATGATTATCCCAGGGAAAGGGATAAAATAAGGAGGACACCCATAGTGTAGTGTGAGGTTCTGGTATTCAGGGCTGAAATCGAAGAGTGTAGGATCCAGCATGGAATTCACATAAACTGGGGAACATATTCCATCCCTGAAGTCCTCTCTCGAAATTTTGAGGATTTGGGTCTTGGAATCGACATCTAGCACGCTGTAATTAACGTTCATAATCTCTATGGTGGCAACGCTTCTCTCGCAGTTGAGCTTCAATCCAGGATAGCCGCAACCACGGGGTCGGTTACCTCCCCAGAAAGGAAAATCAACATTCCTGATGTTTCCGCAGTTGAATATACTTTTACAGGTGGAGTAGAAATCGTCATCGCATAGAGATAGAGGAATCTCAACGAAAACCAAGACGAGTAAGATCAAAGAAAAATAAATTCTATGCAAATCATGTGGCGATGAGCGAAGCCAGGAATCCATTTCTCTGAGAGAAAAGGCTTGGGAGGATTAATGGTTAATCTTGAGTGCCAAGGAAAATACAGGGATTAGTAGAAATGCGCGTACATTCAATAACAAGTGGGGAAGATGGCTTTGGGAAAGTGATGGAAGACTTGAGACGTTTACTTGACTTGATTAGATACTCATTTCTAGTGGTACGAGAGATTAGTAGAGTTAATATGAATTATTAGAGGTGATCTCCGCTCCCTTAATTATTTTGTGAATGATCTTACTATCATTATTTTAAGTCTTGCATAATAACTTGCATAGTAATTTCAACGCCAATAAATATGGATTTCAGTTGTTATGAAATTCATAAGAAAATATAGAAAGAAGAAAGTTTCAGAGAGTTTCTTAAGAGTTTCTTTTATATTTCTCTTGTAATAGTAATAGTTTTCTTTTTAGTTTTATAACACGTTATCAGCACGAGGTTCTATCGATACTGAAGCTAGTGGTCTCCTACTTCAAGTAAGTTTTTCAATATATTATTTGCAGTCCTCGAGATAAATATTAAAGGTAATATTGCTGAATATTATTTGATAAAATTTTATTTTTATTCTCATGATAATGTAAATATATTTCTTAAATTCACATATTTATTTTTGTAATTTATAATCAAATATTGAAATTTATTACTATTGATATTTCTAAAAAAAAAATTATTTATCCAGGATCCTTGATTAGATCCATTTGAATATGATGATGAACTTGGGAGATACAATCATAAAAGAAAATCATGTGTCCCTGAAGGACCGTGCTGTGTATCTCATGATGAAAAATCATCTTACTGTGTTAAATGAATCAAGAGAGAGATATGAACACCAGAAGATGTAATCCTCTCAAAAGATCATTATGACTTATTGTACATGAAAATGTAAGATTTTAAGAGTGGTATTGAATATTCTGCACTCTTTAAAATCAGCTCAATATTAAAATTATGTAGTGAGAAAGTCACTGATGATGATATTTAAAAGAAGACATATTATTTTTCATACCTCGAATGTGCTCCTGCAGTATCAATATCGAGAGTGAAAGTTCAACAAATATTCTGAATTTTTATTTTTTCTTCTAGTGATTGAGCTAAATAATGAATTTTTGTTAATAAATCACCAGTTACGTCCTATTAATGAGATTGAATTTACACCATTCCCAGAAGTAAACGGTGCATTCTTTCAAAGGAATTAAGGGCGTAGACGTGATAGAAAAACTATAGAAGTGTTGGTCCCAAAAGCGACAACACTAAAGATGATAAAAATATATTGTATCACCAGAAGTGATCCAACTCAGAGAAGGGTAAAGGCCCTCAAAATAATTCTTCATAGAAAGATGAAGATATTTGTCATAGATGTGGTATGACTGAACAGTGGTTACGTACCTATTGTACAACCAAGCACTTGATTTAATTATACTAAACTTTTATATATAAGCTTATTAATATTTCATCATGTTTTGAAATAATGAAATATCGGTGCCTAAAGTACAACAAGAAATTACTTTGAATAATAAAACCATGTCTGAATTTGATCCTCTTACAAATAAATGTGAACCAGAAGTTCAGAGGATTATCTATCTGCAAAGTGTTGCAAATCAATTACATGATGTATTTACTGACACTTAAAGTGTTGTAAAATCATATATTACTGCTGTTAATGCTTAAGCAAGAATTGAAATCCCTGAAGGACAAGTTATTAAAACAGCAATAGATGAGTCAAAGATACACCTAAAGTATTGAAGATATATTAATGCAAAAGAGAAAAATGAAAATAAATCGGTGCTCCTGAAGAGACCGTACCTACAAAATAAGATCTATCCAGATTTTCTATTTAAAATACAAACCTCTTGAAGAGGAAACTCCTGAAAATCTATACAGATTTTCTATTTAAAATACAAAATAAGATCTATCCAGATTTTCTATTTCAGATTTATACGTCCAAAACATACATATGATTGCATAAATTTAATATTCCAGCGAATTAATTTGCAAAGAAAACTTAGGTGTGCATACCTGGACTTGGAGAGTGATAGCACGTTGTTCTGTTAGAGTTGAGGTCATAGCCACAAACTCCCATGGATGCCTTGCAGTCTTTACACCCATCACTATCCACTTTCCATCTTACATCAATTCTGTCTCTAATGGTTTCCACCAATAGTTTCGACAAATTCCATATCTCGATACTGCGAGGTATGGGGACAACCACACTTGCATTATAATTTTCTTATGGAAAATGCTTGGTTGCCCCTCAAATAAGTCTCCTGAGTTTTCCCCTCCTCACATGCGCGGTGAATACTTCAGTCTTCACCCTTTCTTTACCTACAGAGCAACCTAGCACCATCCTTCCCTTGTATCTTAATTATTTTTATTTTTATTAAAGAGTTTTTCCATCTTCCACCCCTATTTTTATGAAAGTTAACTATCAAATAAAGTTCTTTTATCCGTGCAACAAAGAAATTAGTCAGAGACCAAATATCGTCCAATTTTATCCGGGCAACAAATAAATACAACAGGGTAAATGCAGCAAAGCCAGAGGCTCATACGCCTGTAGACCGACCATCGCCTCTTGCAGTTGCATCCAAATCCTCAACCTCTATGACTTCAGGAGTCATTATCTTCTCAATTATCAACTTCGCGATCCTATCACCAGCTTTCACCTCGAAATCAATGATAGAATGGTTAAACAGTATGACTTCAATTGGACCTCTGTCGTCAGCATCGATCTTGCCGTCACCCACATCAATCAAATGCTTCCACGCCAAGCCCGATCTCGATGCTACGCGAGCGTAGGTTCCTTCAAGAATGACAATGCTCAGATCGGTTGGAACCAGGGCTTTTCCTCTTGCAGGCACCTTGACCTCCGTTGCACTAGAGAGATCGTAGCCCACGGAGAGGGGAGCCTCTGGAAGGCAAAACGGCTTTCTTGGAGAGCTTTTTCACCTTTTTCACCCTTAAGTATGAATTGGGCTCCCCCTTGGAGATCTGCTGAGGAGGAGTGACGGAGAGGAGGTGGCCGCGGGTATAAGGCCGATCCCGAATCTGGGTTGGTCTTGATAAAGGTCTGATTGGTTCTCAGTTTGCCTCCATTTTTCGTGTTGCATTCTTGGAATAATTGAATAGAAGGACATCTGACCACTGTCCGATGGTCATCAGGCTGCAAAGGTCGTTCGTTAGGTAAGGTCCCCATTCATTTCGGTTCTAAAACATGTGGTGCTCTCATGACAATTTTTTGGCATGTGTAGAGGATGTGTGGACTGAACCGGTTCAGACTAGTGGGCTCTTTTGCTTGTCTGAAAAACTCAAGAAAACCAAAACTGCACTTAGAGTGATTTCCTTGTGATAAAACTGGAGCTTGATATTTGGGAGCTACGTGAAGAGGTGCGACTGGCGCAATTAGCCAAGAAAAAATGACTCACGAATGGCGACCAGAGTTCTAATATTTTTCACATAATTGTGAACCAAAGACGGAAGGGTAATACTATTTCTAGCATGGTTCTTGAGGATGGGAGTGTGCTGCCTTCACCAGAACAAACCCACCAAGGTGCTATTGACTATTTCCAATCTTTCCTTGCTTCACCACCTGATTTTGAGGAGCCGATTTAGTTACTTTGATTGAGAAGGAGATTTCTGATGAGGATAATGTTTTTCTTTGCCAAGCTTCTTCTGAGCAAGAGGTAAGAGCTGCTCTCATTTCTATTCCTACGGAGAGTTCTTCGGATCCAGTTGATTTTGGTTCGGATTTTCATTTCTTTATCATAATTTTTTTAAAATTTTTATATAAAATATAATTAATTTTTTAATTTTTTTAAATTTTAAAATAATAATATAAAATAATAATATTTTTTTCAACTTTTAACTATCATTTAAAATATTCTCATCTCATTTTATTATCCAAATTGAGCCTAAATAAGAAGATGTAAATTGAGATTATCTCATTATCCGAAAAATGCCCAATTTGATGATCTTTGGAGTGAAAGTCATGACTATTTTATTTGGATTGGGTCTATCTCACCTAGATAACAAACTTGCTATTTTTAATATAAAAAAAATCTCTAGTTTAATTTAGGAGAAGTTTGAATAGTGAATTGAAATGAAATAAGTTAAAAAAATAAATAAATAATATATATATCATTTGAATTTTATTTTTTAATATTATTATATTTTAGATTCGAAAAAATTAAATTATTTTTTATTTTTTATGTGAGAACTTAAAAAAGTTATAATAATTTGATAAAATGAATTCGTGAGACGTTTGTATCCAAATCGCTTTGCCCAATATATTTAAAATTAAGTTTCTCTATAAAACTATACCGACATATTAATCATACATTGACAATGAAGTTGTTGAAGAATCTAGAGGTGGCCTTGGAGGTGAATCCAAGAAGGTCTTTGAGGAAATTGCAAGGAAAAAGTGGAACCTAAAAATATACCAACATACTAGCCTTCCATTGACAATAATGAAGTTGTTGAAGAATTTAAAAGTACTGGTCTTGGAGGTGAATTTTAGAAAGGCTTTGGAGAAAGTTGTAAGGACTGAAGGGTGGAACCTTCTAACATCTCAATAACTTTTTTAATAGATGGTCGATTTGAAGGATTGGTTTGAATGCACCATGAACTTATTATTATCATCTTTTTTACTATGTCCTCGTCATCCCTTGTAACATCAGAATCGTCAAGAATCTCGTCCTATTCAAGTTTTTCATAAATCTTATGTGGAAAATATTTTTTGCTATTTCCAGATATTCCACCTTCAATATCTTTTCTTCCTCCAACTATTTCAAGAACCAACATCCCATAGCTTAGACATCAGACTTATGGGAGACTCCACCAAAGATCTGACTAAATATTTCTGGTGCAACATATCCTATAATTCTTCTAGTGCTCGTCATTAACACAACGCTCTGATATCTTGTTTTGTACAATTTAGCAAAGCCAAAATTAGATATTTTCGAGTAAAAATTTTCATCCAAAAGTATATTATGAGGTTTTTATATCGAAATGTAGAATCCTTGTCCTGCAACTACTGTACAAATACTCTAATCCTCAAGCAATGCCAATTACAATTTGGAACATTGTCTTATTTTCCAAATGACAATTTGCAATATTGTCTAAAGTTTTTTTATCGGATATGAACCCGTCAAGAGATCTATTAGGCACATATTCATAAATTATAGCTCTTTTACTCCTTTCGTAGCAGAATTTCAAAAGAGAGACTATATTAACATGTTATGTTCTACTAAACCTTGCCACCTCATTAATAAATTCTTTTTTATTATCTTTTGACTTGCTCAAAACTTTCACAGCCATGATGCGCCCATTAGGTAGCTTCCCTTTGTACACAACACCAAAGTCTTATTGTCCTACTTTATCTTTGAATGAGTTAGTTAGTTTCTTCGTATAATGCTTTAGGCCTATTCATCCAAAATTCGTTATGATTTCCTCCACCTTAGAGTGGTTATTTTTTGCATCGTATCCTCTCTTAATACGGATAATTCCAAGAGAGAGAACTAAATCCCATCAACACCTGTCGGAATATCTGAACGCAAAGATTGGTTTTTTGCTCAAAAGTATTTCAATTAAATTGTCTGCTTTATACAACTGACCGCGATCGAAAGGTGGTATATTTCCAAAACCATAAAATATTACCTACTACCAGTGGTTTATCATTACTACTTTTGCTGCTACTATTGCCTTTCTTGTCTGAGATGGTAAAAAAGTACAAAAATATTAGTCACAATGAGCACAACCGCATATTCTAAAGGGAGAAAGGATAGATTTATAATTATTTTATATTATTTTATATTTAATTTTTTTTTATAATTTTACATAATAATTAAGAATGTAAATATTAATAAAATTATTTTTAATTATTAAGAATGTTAAAAAAAATACTTAAAAAATATAATTAAAAAAATTAAAAAATTTTGAATACACTAAAAATTATAAATGAGTAAAAAAATGATTATACCTCTATCATTACTCATTCTAGAGAAACATCATTAATCAATTTGATCGCGAACAAACGTGAACATACAAGATTGGATCTAGTGTTAGTTAATCCAGCTACTGTACTTTGAAACTGATTTTGCTCAGATTGTAAACCAATTTCATACCCGTTTGTTTCAAAATAGATTATTTTACGTTGATCAAATGTGTCTTACATGAAATACTTCTGTAAGAAAATTAATCTTTGTTGAAAAACAATCTCTAAAAACCAGCTATATAAATATAATATATGTTTTTTTGTGTACCCGAAAATAGGTGCAGCCCAATGGAACTTCAATATTTTCATTATTCTTATTATATAATTAGAGTGGTACTAGAATCATTCTTGCGGGATTTCGATTCTGTCAACGCAAAAATACCTTTTTAATTATTTTTAATTTTTATATGTATTTTTTAAAACAGTTTTAATATATATTTTTTTAAAATAATTATAATATTATTAAAAAAATTTAATCATTAATTTTTTTTAATAAAATATAATTTTTATTTGTGACTTAACTTTAGCATTTCTAGGAATTAAGAAAACTGACGTGGAAAGGCCTGCACAAACCAAGTTTGAAAATGAAAATTTGATGGAACCTTCAACGTAGTGCTTGTCGTGGCAGAAAGAGGACTTGAATGGGATCAAAGACCAATGATAAGAGTTAGAAAAAAGAGAAATGTTAGATCCACAGATCGGGATTCCCGACTCACTGTAGTTTTATATATATATTTTTTATATATAAATGATTAAAGATCTATTTATAATAATTTTTTAATTTTTTTAAAAATAATAAAAGTGTTAAAAAAAATTAAAAAAAACAAATAATTAAAATAATCAAAATAATTTTACACAGGCGGATTCCCAGTCGGGAACCCGGTGTGTGAGTCTAGGGCTCTAGAAAAAAAAAAATCATGATTAGGATTTTTAACGGGAAAAGGAGAAGCTTTAGCACTGGAGTTGAAAACTTAGCAAGAGCATCCAAAATCAAAATGGACGGACTTGGTTTGTGGTCACCGGTCCGGGAGGGTTGAGTTCGTTTTCAAAATCCGAAAACTGGACCAAATCAGTTTTCCATTAATCCCAGTTTGAGAAAAAGCCTATTTTATTTTTAGAAATGAGATTAAATACAAAAAATAAAAAATTATTATTAAATACTTTTTTAATATTAGTTTTATTTTAAAATTTGAAAAAGTTAATTTAAGAATTAAAAAAAATTAAATTATTTATTTTATTTTATATAAAAATTTTAAAAAAATATAATGATGAGTATGAGATAAGATAAGATGAGATTAAATATTTTTAAAAAAAAAGCAAACAAAGCCTTAAGATGATTTGGATTGGGAGATAAGATGAGATGAGTTTTGAAAGTTGAATAAAATATTATTTTTTTCATATTATTATCATTTTGAAATTTGAAAAAACTGTATTAGAATTTAAAAAAATTGTATTGAAATTTATATTATATTAAAATTTTAAAAAATTTAATAATAAATTTGAGATGAGTTGAGATGAACTACTCATCTCCTAATCCAAACTGGGCCATAATTTTTTTTTTCCAAGAAGATGCTTGGCCCTGATTTCACATGTTTTGGCCGGACCTAATTAGTTAGATCAAAATCCTAGCTTGATTTAGCCTTGTTTATTTTTAGAGATGGGATGAGATAAAAATTAAAAAAATAATAAAATATTGTTATAATATATTTTTTTAATTTTAATTTTGTATGGAGATTTGAAAAAGTAATTTTAGAATTTAAAAAGTTGAATTTTTTATTATATTTTATATGAAAATTTTTAAAAAATGTAATAATAAATTTAAGATTTTAGTTTCATCCCAAAACAAACAGGCTATTGACTAGAACAAATATTTATCCTATAATTTGATGAAGCAGTTTCTCTGTTTTGTGGAAAAACAGAGTACCCAAAGTTATGATAATCATGAGGGATTTGAAGTTTTTCTATCATGAAAGTAGTCTATTATTAAACGTCTTTAATCTCTGTGGTCTTTCTGAAATTTTCTATCAAATTTTTGCTTCAAAATGTCTTAAGTTGTTATGTAGAAAAGACCCAGCCGTTGTTCATGTTAGTGAATTGACTTTGTGTTAGTGGTGATTGTATTTTCCAGAGATCATGTGATTATTTTCGTTATGGATATTATATATGCTAGAAAACACATAGTTGTAGTAGAGCGTCGATAGTAGGTGTTAACAATAGTAGGAGGACAAGTACTGGTGTTCCAGTAATCCGCTCTAGCAACCTGGAGAGTCCTCGACTCGTTATTGATTTGAAGGACTTGGTATTTGATGAACGTGATGTTGATATGCGGGTCATCACTGCTGCACTCCAATTCAAAACCTGGGTAACCACAATAGTCCGGCAGATTTGATCCCTAGAAAGGATAGTCGATGTCCTTAGCACTCACAATCAAATATTTCGCTGCAATTGTGATACTGTTCATCATCGTTTGCATGCAAACATGATGGGAAGAGAATTAAGGGTATGGCTATGATCATGAAGGTCAAGGTGATGGTTAGGAAAAGGTGTGAACCCATTTTGAGAGAGAGAGAGAGGAGAGTAGTAATCAGAAGCTAGATAGAAAATGGAGTAGGAAGAGATGATATGGATTTCAATTCTCATCAAGAATCATAATTAGTTTTCTTTGACTCGTTGGAGTGGATAATGATATTTTCTGTTGACTTTTTTGCTCCTTTATAATCTCACATTAGTGGCATTTGTAAAGTGGGGCAAGCCTAGGGCCTATAAAAGGGGCCTTGCCTCCTTAGTTAATTACATCAGTTAGAAGCTTATCTAGTAACTTTTTATTTTAAAAAAATTCATCTGTTTGAAAGTTAAAGTTTTACTAGTGAAAAAAGTTTCTATGGGTGTCGTTGGGGTGAGGAAAAAATTTGTGTGATTGTAACAATTTTTCACATAGTGGATTTTCTTCTCTAGGTTTGGTAGTTTTTTCTCCTGTTTTGGGAGTTTTTCACGTAAACTCTTGTATTGTGTTTATTCTCTATTTTTCTTGGTATTCTATTAAAAGTAGATCCTGGTTGAGGAAATTTAGAAAGTCCAAATTCTTAACAAGTGGTATCAGAGCCACTGGGTTTTTTTGGCGGAGTGAAACTTTGGTGTGGTAGTGTGGATACGTACGGTCTAAGGAGGTTCTGTCTAGAAGATTGGAAATTTTAAGTGTGTCCGTTGTAACCCTCCAATCTTTTCTAGGAATCTTGAAATTCTGTCAAGAAAAGATCAGTCTTTTCTAGTAACTTACTTAGTGGGTACTATTCATTTTTATGGTAAAATTCATTAAAGCCATGTTAGGAGGTAGAGCTTCAAATCTTATTAGATTTGAGGTGGAGAAATTTGATGGGAGAATTAATTTTGGCTTGTGGCAAGTGCAAGTCAAGGATATCTTGATTTAATCAGAATTACATAAGGCATTGAAAGACAGACTAATCCCAGAAGATAGTAGTGGTTCTAGCGGTACTGGTGAAATTAGGAACAGATCTGGAATGAGCGATGAAGATTGAGAGGATCTGGATTTGAAAGCGGCAAGTGCAATTTGTCTGTGCCTGACCAAGAATGTTCTTGCAAATGTGCATAGAATATTCACGGCAAAGGGACTCTAGAAAAAACTTAAAGAGTTGTATCAGACGAAAGGTGTTTCAAATCGAGTGTACCTAAAGGAGTAGTTTCATACATTGCGGATGAGTGAAGGTATAACTATTTCAGATAATTTAAGTGTTCTCAATGACATTGTTTCTGAACTGAAATCTATTGGAGTTAAAATTGATGATGATCAAGCCTTGAAGCTGATCTGGTCTCTTCCATCTTCCTATGAGCATATGAAGCCTATTTTGATACATGAGAATGAGAAAATAATTTTTTTAGATGTTACCAGTAAATTTTTTTCTGAAGAAAGAAAGCTAGGTAGTGGAAGTAATAGTTCACATGAGAACTTAGCAATGGTAACAACTAGTGATTTGAAGAGAAAGAATTTCTTGAAGAAGAAAGTAGTCTACTGGGTGTGTGGACAACCTAGACACATCAGAAAAAATTGTCCAAGTGGTGGAGCAGGTTTGGCAAAAGGCTCCAAGTCAGAAATGGAGATATTGACAATGAAACTAACATTGTGTCTCTCTCCATGGAAGACGATGTCTGTTAAAAGAGACATGTATATCCTCATAGCATACCGCTAACACTACAAGAAATTAACCTATTTTCGGCGAACAAAAATCGTTGGAAATAGACTAAAAATCGCCGAAAATAGTTATTGCTGGCGACATCATTCGGCCACCATTTAGTCGCTATTAGAAAGCAAAGAAATGGCTTTTCCAGCTATAATTCACATTGCCAAGAAAAAAAACTTTTTGCGGCGACAATTGGTCGCCGCAAATGTAAAAAATGTTGCCACAAAAGCTACTAAGCTAAAATGAATTAGAGCTTTAGCGGCGACACGAACTCGCGCGAAATAAATTTTTGTTCGCTACAAATAGAATAGACCAGATAGTCTTAAAATGGGTAGGTACAAATCGACCAGATATTCTTAAAATGCATATTAATAATAAAATAGTAATATTTTAATTAATGTAATTTATCACATTTATTTATTTTAAAAAATAATTTTATAATATAACATTCCAAGTTATCAGTTTTTTAATTGGTGGCGATAGAATGTTTGCAAAATATCCTTCATTATAACAAAAATCAAACATTACAATTATTTATCAGATCAAATGATCTGTGAAATACAATCTCAAAAAGAATTCTAACAAACCAACATATATCATCAACATATTAAGCATGTCTAACTAGTCGATGGCAGCTTCACTGTCCAGCCTTTCAACATGCTGCACAGTACAAATCTGGAATCTCTTCATCAAATCTTTGTAAAAAATAAGATCAGTAAGCTGTAAAAAATAAAAATGTGAGTTGGTAAATAAAACAAAAATTAGGAGTATTTTATCTATTAGTTAAACCTGGACCACTCGTTTGCGTGACTCTCGAAGTACCTCAAAATATTTGATTATAAATCATCAAAATGAATTCCCACAATAACCCAGCAATAAAGATACAGGTGACATCACAAAGAAATCAGTAACTAGTTCGAGAGAGAGAACATGATCAAACTTTTATGTATAAAGTCGAAAACATAACTCAAGAATTGCGACACTTGTAATGGTGATTTCGGCGAGAAGATCCTAAACTTTGTAGCAGTGCAGTGAGATTGATCCTGAAAATAAAGGCCAGAAAGGTATGCACAATTAGTTAATGATCATGCAGTCAAATTTACCAAATCAAGTTGGCAGTTACCCACTAAAATGACCTAGGATTTACATGGCCAGACCTGTAAAAAAATTTGTTTAATCACTAACACAAACTTATTGGCAGCAAAGATACATGCAAATGATATTAGAAGGAATAACATGTAGAGAGTGAAAGGACAAAAGATGAAAAGTGCATACCCAACAAAGTAGCAGCTTGTGTTTCATATCTCCCATCAAATAGTCAATCACTTTTTCCATATTTTTCCTTCAGAAAACAACAAACAATTACAGTAAATGTTGTATCTCATAGGGGGCAGGCTTTTTCTTTTTGACATCAAACAAAGAAATATGCAAATGACATCAAGCAAGCATTGATTGAAGAGTACTTGGATGTTGAGGACCACACGCCAACTTCAAATCTCTCAAAGCAGAACGTCAGGAAATCATGACAGAAGGGCCTCTTGAAAACTGAAAACAAGGACAAATACTCAATTTGAAGGATGGAAGTGCATTGAAACTAGCGAGTGAACAATATTAAAAAAGACATTTCTTCACTCTTTGTTTCAGTTTTCTTTCAACTTCTCTCATTAGTAATTGCATTTTATCAAATTATGGTGAAATTTGTAAAGATGGCCAGACAGGTATACAAAGGCAATCAAACTTGGGTACCATCAAACATACATACCCCCCATTCAATATCTCTCAATACTTATCCTTCATTGAGAAGAAAGCAAATAGTTTTAATAAAAGTAAAACGTACACAAGATTTGCACATTAATTCTAAGACGGTATAGAAAAGACAAATTAAGGTACACTGCAAAGTTTAGATGCAATAAGATAATTACTTCAACATATGCTTTGTTATTATTTGCTTGCCAACTTGGGGTCAAATATAACCATTAAAACAAGCAAATTAGTTTCTAATTATATATATTGATATTTGAGTTTATAATGATGAGAAAACAAAAAACAGACAGAAGAAAGAGGTGATCATAGAAATATTATGAGAAATAATTTTAATTAGTTTATAGGATTATCTTCTAGCTACATCTTCAGATTTACCGTTTGGTATTAATATTATGACTTAAAACTTGGCCAAAACATGTACACAAAGCTCTGTCCACTATGGCAGAGATCATCACTTGGAACAACAATTAATTAACAATAATCACTAATATTGAACTAGATTGTAAACTAAAATTACAAGCCTTCACCACCCATATACAAATATTGAACTAATTGATAAAGTTCTAATTTGATCCTAATTGCGGCTATTATGAGAAAAAAATCCAACAGAAAATTAAATTTATAAACATTTACCAGGCAGGTAACCGTAAATGTATATTATATATAGGTATAGTGCTCTAACCTGGAAACTCTTCCCCATATATACTTTCTCCACTGGTATCTATAAAAAATATAGAACTAATTCAAGAGCCATTAACAAAAAAAATCTCAAACTGCCAACTAAAGTCATAATATTTGATAAGCTATAGATCAAAACCATACAAATTCATGAGTGCAAAAGGTTGTAATCCATAATGTGTTGTGCTTCTAAAAACTTAATGTCTATCTCAATCTGCCTGCATTTTGAAGAAAAAGAAAATGAGGGAAGTGTAGCCCATATCTACGTTAACAATAAGCACTAAGGCTAGCATAAGATGGATGCTAGAGGTCTAATCTACTTAAAACAACAAAAGAAGAAAAGAACAATCAACAATAAAGAATTAGAACTTTAAATTATACATATCTATTGTATATCCCTGTGTATTTAGGTAACAACCTCACATCTATTCATTAACAATCTTATTAACTAATGAAAACTAATGAATCTTTTGCAGCATGCATGCAAGCTAAAATCCTCTCAAACATGAAGAGAGAAAACTTACAGCAGATCAAGCTTCAAATGTTGCTTCTCTCCAACAACTTTCTTGAAGAATTATGGGATTTGCACCAACTCCAAAGATGCAATGCATATGAGTATCTCTTAGTCTCATAAGTACTCTATCAACTCTAAGCTAGAAGAAGAACAGAATCACGCTAAAGCAAAATACTATAGAGTTGGAAAAACAGAAAGAGAAGCTATAGCGATGGACTATGGGCCTGATGATCCTTTCAACCCCATAATTATGGCTTAGGAGGTGAGACTGTAGTTTCAAGAGTATATACCTCCCATGTACATGGGTTGTCTACAAGAGTATTCCAGTATAAGTTTTGGAGTTTGCTACAACATAGTATTCTCTTTAAAAGCTTTTTTATTTATCAAAAAAGAAAATTCTGGCATGATGGAAAAACATTATCAATAAAACTATTTACATTAGCTATCTCAAGTTGAAGATTAATGAACCAAGAAAGTCGACTCACCCAAAATTGTGGGAAAAGAAACCAACAATTTGGCATGATTCTGTAGAAAAATAAAAAAATAACATGATTAGTCCTCAACCATCTCAAAGCTGGGAATAAATCATAGTGATCAAAATTCGAGGAGATTGAAATGTTACCACTTTCCAGTTAACAGCGAAACTCCATTATCAGCCAATTCATCTTCATACAATAACCACCTGTTCAGTTATGAGGGCTACTTTGATCACATATCAATTTATATTCTAGGAAGAAACGTACTTCTAGTATCAAGATGTTTACCTCATCATAGAAGAGAATAGGCTCTTTTGATGCTAGTGAAATTACATCAATGTTCTCCTCACAGCCCTCCCAATGCAGACTGCATTTAGTCCTACAAACTGAACAATTGCAATGTTCCAAAGCTACACGTGAATTGTCCCAAGTAGAATTGCAGTTTCAATATTCTTCAAGGCCACTGCATCTTCCATTTTGAAGCATGCAGATTACCAATTATTCATATGCAAATTGGACAAATTGATTGCAGAAATAATCAACATTTATTAATAGCAATAAAGTTCATAAATTAAGAGAGCCAAAATCAGAATCACTAGTCGTCTGACAATCATGGCTATGCAAGAAAGAAAATCGATATCAAACCATTCTTCACATCTTAAAGTCCTTTTTCTTTTTCAGATGGGAGAGATAAGACATCAAGGGCCCCAATAAAGTCACAGCAAGGCTAAAATGGCTTTTCTATTTTATCTGTCCCTCAAAGGATACTTTATCTGTCCCTCAAAGGCTAAACCCTAAACCCTAGAGCGGAGCAACTAAGATTTTAAAGGGCAAAATAGTTTGAGGCCAAAGCAACTACTATATATAAATCGTTCACCAAATTAATGGCTGAATATATCATACAAGTTTCACAAATACTTCCATGAGAGGAGGCAACTAGAAGTTTTGGAGAAATATTAAACTCCGATTTTTCAAAGATCAATTCCTTCCAAATTTCCATTTAAAATTAACAGTCAATTCCATACAACATTTCAACAAAACCTAAAACTACCATCTAGCACAGTTGATATTGCCGCATTATCTAGCCAAATAGGTCAAAGACATAATTTATTACAAGATGCTACATACAGAGAGAGAAATGGGGGATCCCGAGCGAGAGTTACAAAGAGAGATATCAATAGAAAGAGAAACTCACTGGCGTCGGCGAGAAGCCCGATGGCGACGCTAGCAATGATCGGACAGCCTGTCGACGAGAATGTTAAAATCTAGAGAGAAAGGGGGGGAGAGGGAAAATGGGGAAAGTGGGAAAAAAAGGCGTTGGAAAACTTAAGGGGATTTAGAGGACTTATTCCGGCGCCCATAAAATCGTCTAACACAAGTGTATAATTCTAGCAATTTTACCCGACAGACACAAAAAACGAATGGAATTTAAAAATTAGCTTTTTACTGGCGATATTTACGTCGCCGGAAGTAAATTTAGCCCCAATTACTACTTTTTCTTGTAGTGTAATTCCAAAGTTGCCATGATAGAGGATGTGTTAATATTAGCGGATCCACAAGTTTACACACGGACATTGGTTTGGCATTGATGCAAGGTGTGTGGTGGAAATTCATGTCGATGGCTGATGAATTTCTAGGAAAGTCAAACATGGAAGTTGCACCATAATTTTTCAGCAATGTTATTTTCAATATGGGCCGAAGTGAAATGCTTGAAATTGGTTTATTCTGAGTGAGTATACTTTTATGGTGGAGCACGATAACGAAAGCTATGAAGATCTTCATTGCTGTAGAGCGTGGCTATGAGATCAGTCAAAGTCGCAATGTCGAGATTGTTGACTTTTTTGCTTCTTTCTAATCCCACATCGGTGAGATTTGTAACATGGGGCAAGACTAGAACCTATAAAAGGGAGTTTAGCCTGCTTGGTTAATTATACTAGTTATAAACTTATCTAGTAACTTTTTATTTTAGATAAATTCATCTGTTGTCCTATTGTAAAAGGAAAGATGTGAAAGTTAAATATTAAATTTTTATTTTTTTTAATTTTCTGTCAAAAATAAATATTGATAGGAGAAATTTGAGAGATTCATATTTTCAACATTTTCAAGGGAAAGCTTTCTCGTACGTTACCCCGCAAGTCAATTTACAATTTTTCTGACGCCTCCAGATCAGGTCAATGACAGCTTAGTCATATTTTAATTTTTAAACAATAAAAGGCCATTTCAAAGTTCGATCTCTTAATTTTATCCCCTTCAGACCAATATGTCCTTTGAGCTTCCCATTAAATATAGAATGGCCGATGCAATCACCCACTTCGTGCTTCAAGACTTCAATTGTTAGGACGAAGGAATGTAAGTATAAGATTTGAAGGATAGGAAAAGAAGGTGAGATTTACGGTGATGTTAACAATCGTAGCAAGAAAAGTCGTTTCCTGTAATTTGTTCCAGCTAGCTACCTTGAGAGCCCCCACCTCTTTATCCCTTGTAATTAGAACTCGGTATTTGACCACTTCAGTCCAACTCAAAACCTAGTTTTGATCTAGTCTGGCCGATTTGATGATCCCCAAAAGGATGCCTAGGTTCTTAGGCGCACTAATAATAGCACGAGTCATAATTGGATTAAGATTATGATTAAGCCTATGTTAGAGAGAAAGAGAGTAATGGTAAGAAGTTAAAAAGCAGATCAAGATGGAGATAATAAAACTAGGAAAAAATTTATTCAACATCTTATTATTTACATAATTTTCATACATTATATATATTTTATTTTATTTTTAATTAAATATTTAATATATAAATAATGAATACAAAAATTA
Source organism: Platycarya longipes (assembly GCA_036559045.1). NCBI lineage: Eukaryota > Viridiplantae > Streptophyta > Magnoliopsida > Fagales > Juglandaceae > Platycarya > Platycarya longipes. The sequence continues at coordinate 46,769,847 of CM071791.1, forward strand.
AATTAGTTTAAAAAGAAAAAATTTAAAACAAAACTATTAAAAAATTTAAAAAATTTAAGAAAAAATAAAAAATAATAATATATAGAAGATAAGAAGTTGTGTACAAGTCTCCTAAAACTAGTGGTCGCTGACCAAGTTGGGAGGGTTAAAATTTTCAAAGATATGGTTAATCTAGTTGGACGCTACCATTTTCCTGTCAATTGAGAATTAGCCATTAGGTGAGCTGCGCTGAAGCGTTCCCTACACCAAATTTTGACTTTCAAGCACTGTTCTTTTATTTAAAACTTGGAAGGTCTGTCATTACGATGATGATCTTCATACCATACCAAGAATACAAATTAAAGAAGGTTAGATTGCTATATATGAGAACATTAACGTTACGACTGAAAGGAAGATAGAAGCAGGGGGAAGAAGGAATTGTCAAATCAAACAGAAAAATCCGCAATTGAGAGGGTGTGCTAATCGTCTGTGTGATTTGGGTGCAAAGAATGGTCCGATTAGATCGCTCATTCTTCATTTATTAGCGGTACGCTGAATGAAATGAAATGAAAGTTTCGTTTGAGTGATGAACTAATTTGAAATGAGTTAAAAAATTTATAAATAGTTGTAAATTAAGATAAATAATAAAATAAATACAAAATTTTATTATTTAATACGTATAATTATTGTATGTAAAATAATATGTACACATAACACAACTCAATTTATTTAATTACATCTAGGTCATTAGTTCCGAGAGGAGTCCAAAAGGTTCGCAACTTTACAGTTTTACAGCTTTTACTCTTAAAAAAAAAAAAAAAAAAAACACTTTACAGTTTTACTCTACCGAACAAAACCATGAAAGAAAAAGTTCAGAACTTTTTGCGACACCCAATTGGACTTTTCACATTTTTTAACGTTCTCCCCCATGAAGCGAAGACCAATCAGAAAAGAAACAGTTTTTCCGCACACGTCTTTAATTGGTCCCTGGATTCCCTTACTTTCTTAGCACCCAAACACCCTCAGTCCCAAACCAAAGTTTTCTGTGTAGCAGCTTTTGGGTGAATTAGAGCCGGAGACCCTTCGTTAGCTTAGTTGAAGCAGATAAGAGGGATAAATAATGCCGAACTGGGAGCTCAAGAATTGTTGCAAGCATGATCAGGTCGTTTTCTTGGTCTGCATCGGTGTGTTTACCGTTGTAATCCTCGCGGTACGTTCGTTTCATTCCTGAGTTTTCACTTTGTTTATGCTTTGTTAGGTTCCTGACAAAGGAAAAGGAAAGGTGAAATTTAGTTGTGGTTTTCATTTTTTTAATGAATAAAAATCCTTTGTCGACTAACCAAATGGTCTTGATTTAGGGGGATTTTTAGCCTCGAGATATCGGTTTTCCTATTTATTTTCTAGTAACCAAATTGAACATGTGGGTGAGTATTTGCTCCGTGGATCTGAAAACAGAATCCCGATTGGTACGACTGGTTTTGACTGATATCAAAGTGCAAGACTTTCTTTTGGTGTTGGGGTGTGGGGGGAGAGGGGGTTGTTTGTCTTGTTTTTTGGGGAATTTTTCTATTAGTTAACTTATAAAAAAAACTTTGCGATCAGTTGGGTAATATTGAGACAATGTTAGATAGTTCGAATTTTTTTCCTGTAAATAATGTACATATTCTTATCATTTTCGTTAGTTTTGAATGAACCTACCTTGATTTGTTCAACTAGTCTTTTGATGTGAAAATTTGGTTTCTGTTCTTATAGCTTTGGAGGACAGTACTATTGACACCTTTTAAGCTCATCACCGTGTTCCTGCATGAAGCAAGTCATGCAAACTAACGTGTGGCCAGGTAAAAATAACTATGAGACCGTTTGTGCTTTAATGCTATGTTGAGAGTCTTCAGATTGCTTGAATGAAACCCGAAACCTTGTCTATTTAAAAAAAAAAATTGTCTAGTCTCTCTAATTTTGGTTAAGATTCTGGAATAATTAAAAGGATTATATCTCATATCTTATCTAACGCGATACTTTTGAGTTAAATTTTTTTTATCAGATAAATTTTATTAAAATAGGCAAAGTCAAGTATACAGGATGTATAGAAGAGCAACAGCTATGCATGAGTGTCATACAAGGAAATCTTGTACATTCCTACCATTAAAGTCTATTACAATCGACCACTGGAATAGAGTATGAAACAATAAAGTTGTAATCTCGTCCATTGTGCATTCATGATTCTCAAAATTTCGACGTTTCTCTCCGTCTTTATGCACCACCATAGATAGATCAGTATCATCTTCCACATAGTTGCAATTTGAGTGGTACCTCAGGCTCGAATGCCTTGCCAGCTGGCCAAAAGATCCACAAACCTTTGTGGCATCACCCAATGGAGCCCCGCACTAGCAAATATATCATTCCAAAAATTCATGGCTACGTTACAATGCAGTAATAAATGATCCACCAACTCCCTACTTATCTTGCACATATAACATCAATTCAACACAATGAGTCAGCATTTCTGTAGGTTATCTAAGGTAAGAATCTTCCCTAATGTAGCTTTTAACACACAAAAATAAGCTTTTGGGTGTGGGCCTTAGTCCTCCATATGTTTTTCCATGGGAAAGTTCTTCTATAATGTTTCATGAGGGAATTATAATACGACTTTATAGTAAATCTTCCCTTTTTGGAAATTGATTTAGAAATATATTTCTTACACTAGTTTTTGTTAATTGTCAATTGAGCTTTGGATTTGGAGTGATTCTAAGGTTATCAGTGTCTTTTGACTCCTAGCATTGAATATCATGAAATTTTTCTATAGCTCAAAGTTTTGGATACCCTTCAAGATTTCTGTTATTATACTGTTATGCTCTCATGATGCCTTACACCACCCCTTCCCCTGCTGGAGTTCCCACCATCCTATATGGCATCATGGTGCCATATGTTATGTGTCACCTTGTATTCTGTCAGTTCTCTAATAATCATTGTATACGGCTGGCCTATAATAAAGTAATTAGCTGGTGTAATTATAGATAATGAAAATACTTTTTGTCCCAAGTAATTTCTTGTTATTGTTTTCTTCATACACCTTGTCTCTTCACAACTTTCAAGTTTTCTGACACCTGATTTCACCATTTGGGCAGCTTATCTTCAATTGGATCCAAGAAGGGACATACAAACTTTTTTTTTCCTGGAAAACGAAAAATTGGATCCTGAATGACTATCTCTGTGTTTTAATTTTAATTTTATTTGTAGCTTGTCTTGATGTGTGCGTGTACAGGGTAACATCTAAAAATTATTCCAATTTTAAAGCCAAGTTTCGTAGGAAGTACTGATTCTATTGCATGGGAATAGAGTATTTGATTATTTTCTGCACTTTTTTTTTCTGCTTAATTATTTACAGTAAGATCTGCCAATAAAAATAGAGTATGATCTAATTTTATATGCTTACAGAATGGTAAACAGTGTGACTCCAACTGGACCTCTGTTGTCAGCATCGATCACGCCGGCACCCACATCAATTGAAGGCTTCCACGCCAAGCCCGATCTCGGTGCTCCGCAAGCGTAGGTTCCTTCAGGAATTGCAATGCTCAGATTGGTTGGAACCAGGGCTTTTCCTCTTGCAGGCACCTTGACCTCCGTTGCACTAGAGAGATTGTAGCCTGCGGAGAAAGGGGACCCTTTGGAAGGCAAAATGGCTTTCTTGAAGAGCTTTTTCACCCTCAAGTATGAATCGGGCTCCCCTTTGGAGATCTGCTGGGGAGGAGTGACGGAGGGGTGGTGGCTGCGGGCATAAGGCCGATCCCGAATCTGGGTTCGTCCTGATAAAGCTCTGATTAATTCTCAGTTACCTCCGTTTTTCGTGTTGCCTTCTTGGAATACTTGAATAGAATGACCTTTGACTACTATCTGATGGTCATGATCAGGCTGCAAAGGTCGTTCGTTAGCTACGGTCTCCATCTGTTTCAGTTCCAAAACGTGTGGTGCTCTCATAACAATTTTTTGGCATGTATAGGACGTGTGGACTGAACCAGTTCAGACTAGTGGGCTCCTTTGCTTGTCTGAAAAACTTAAGAAAACCAAAACTGCACTTCGGCATTGGAATAAGATTGTTTTTGGCCGTGTGGATCACAACATTAAAATGCTTGAAAAGAGATTAGAGACCTTGGAAGCTCAGTTGCAGGGAGAGTATGATCCGAAAATTGAGAGTGATTTCCTTGTGACAAAACTGGAGCTTGATATTTGGGAGCAACGTCAAGAGGTGTGATTGGCCAATTGGCGAAAAAAAAATGGCTCACGGATGGCGACCGAAATTCTAATATTTTCACGTAATTGTGAACCAAAGACGTAATTGTGAACCAAAGACGTAATTGTGAACCAAAGACGTAAGGGTAATACTATTTCTAGCATGGTTCTTGAGGATAGGAGTGTGCTGTCTTCACCAGAACAAACCCACCAAGGTGCTATTGACTATTTCCAATCTTTCCTTTGTTGAGAGGTTACTTGAATTAAGCATCCTTTGTATGCTCGTTCGGTGACTTCACTCGAGGTCCCGCTCGAACGAGATGCAACCTCGAACGTTCGTTCAAGCTCTCGCTTCGAGTTAATATTCTTTTCCTAGGGTTTGCGCTGTTTACAACAATGTCTTGCTCGAGCGAGTGTCACTTATATATAAGGAACGACGTTCATTTGAACGTCGTTCACTGTTGCCTCTGTTTTATTTGTTATTTTGGAGCTTTGAGTGTATACGCGTGTATTGAGAGCTATACACGTGAGATTGAGTGATTTCTTTATAGAATCTTGTGATTCAATCTCCATACTCCATCTTTGTTCAATAGTGAAACTTTGAGACTGATCCCACAGTGGATGTGGACTTATTTTGAGTCGAACCACTTATATCTGTGTGTTCTGTGTTGTTGTTTTACTTTCTCTTTATTGCATCCGCTGCGTTACTTCTCATTTAGTTATTTGTTAACCGGTTTATTCCCAGCAAACTGGTATCAGAGCTTTAGTTCTGTGAATATTCGAAGGGATGATTACAACAAGATTTGAAATAGAGAAATTTGACAGACATAACAGTTCAGTTTATGGCGCTTCAAGATGAATGTTTTGTTGTATCAGTAGGGATTGTTCAAAGTTCTTGAAGAGAAAGTGTTTGCTGATTCTCCTGAACCGTCTAAGGACAATGAAGATAAGGTACATAGTACTATTCTTTTATCACTATTTGATAGAGTCTTAAGAGAGGTTGTTGAGGAAGAGACTGTTGTTGGTCTCTAGGAAAAACTTGAAAGTTTATATATGAAGAAATCTCTCACAAACCGTTTGTATTTGAAATAACTGTTATATACTCTCAAAATGCATTAAGGAACTTCTATTTCTGAAGATCTAGATGAATTTAATAAGATTATTATGGATCTTAGAAATATAGACATTAAGCTCGAGGAAGAAGATTGAACTTTAATTATTTTGTGTTCATTACTTATGTCATTTGAAAACTTTGTGAATTTCATGTTGTATGGAAGAGATACTATTTTCTTAGTAGACGTAAAATCTGTTTTGAACTCTAAGGAATTGAGAAGCAAATTCGATGACACGGGTAATAAAAATCAAGCCAGTGGCTTGTTTGTTAAAAGTTCCTCTAACCGAGGAAGATCTAGTGAGAATGGTTTAAAAAAGAGCAGAGGCAAGTCCAGGGATAAGTCACAGTCAAAGTCTAATAAGAAGAATGTTAAATGTTACTACTGCCACAAGTTCGATTATTACAAGAATGAGTGTACTAAACTAAAGAAGAATGAGGAACCCACTAGTTTCTCTAATACCATTAGTGTTGTAGATGAAAATTCTGATAGCTCAGATATTGTCCTAGCTATTAGTGACTCGAGCAATCGCTTTAGTGACAGGCAGGTCATGAATTCAGCTTGTACTTTTCATATGTCTCCCAGGAAGGATTGGTTCACGACGTTTGAGTCAGTCAACGGTGGTTTCGTTTTATTGGGAAACGATACGGCTTGTAAGATTGCAGGACTCAGCTCCGTCCAGATAAGGATGTTTGATGGGATTGTTAGGACATTGTCTAATGTCCGGCACATTCCAGATTTGAAGAAAAATCTTATATCGATGGATGCACTTGATTTTTTAGGCTTTAGGTACACGGGAGAAAGTGGAGCTATGAAAGTCAGCAAATGCTCCATAATTGTAATGAGAGGAGATAAGACAAATAGTCTCTATTTCTTTCAGGGCAATACAGTGACTGGTGCGGCTACAGTATCTATATCAGTTGATCTAGATTCAGATATCACTCATTTATGGCATATGCGTTTGGGCCATATGAGCGAGAAGGGAATGTCTATCATCAGAGATATTGTTGCAAACGATATTGTAGCAATTTAGAAGATTGCTACTATAGAGAATTCAGCATATATGATGACAAAACTAGTTCTAGTACACAAGTTCAAACTCTGTTTGGACTTGATTGGTGTTCAGAGTTTACAAATCCCTTAGGGGATTTTCTAATGGGGTTGGTCTTAAAGAAGAATGGTTTCAGTGTAGCTTATGGGAATTCAAGTTAAGATGGAGATTTATTGAGAAGTGCATTAAATTAAGCACCTTTCGTATGCTCGCTCGAGTCTTGCTCGACATTCAGCTCGTGTGAGACTCAACCCGAGAGTTCGCTTGACTCTCGCTTGACATCCAGCTCGAGCGAGATCTAGGCAGAGACTTTGTGTGACCCTCGCTCGACATCCAGCTCGAACGAGGTACCAGGCAGTGACTTCACTCGACTCTCGCTCGAGGTCCCGCTTGAGCGAGATGCAATCCTAAACGTTCGCTCAAGCTCTCACTTCGTGCGAGTGTCACTTATATAAAAGGAACGGCGTTTATTTGAACGGCGTTCACTATTGCCTCTATTTTATTTGTTATTTTGAGAGCTTTGAGTGTATACACGTGAGTTGAGAGCTATACATGTGAAATTGAGTGATTTCTTTGTAGAATCTTGTGATTCAATCTCTGTACTCCATCTTTGTTTAATAGTGAAATTTTGAGACCGACCCCACAGTGAACGTAGGCTTGTTTTGAGCCGAACTACTTATATCTGTGTGTTCTGTGTTGTTGTTTTACTTTCTCTTTATTGCATCTGCTGCATTACTTCTTATTTAGCTGTTTGTTAACCAGTCTATTCCTAACATCCTAGCTTCACCACATGACTTTGAGGAGCCGATTTAGCTACTTTGATTGAGAAGGAGATTTCTGATGAGAATAATGTTTTTCTTTGCCAAGCTCCTTCTGAGGAAGAGGTAAGAGCTGCTCTCATTCCTACTCCTAAGGAGAGTTGTTTGGATCCGGTTGGTTTTGGTTTGGATTTTCATCTTTTCGATATAATATTTTTAAATTTTCATACAAAATATAATAAATATTTTAATTTTTCTAAATCTCAAAATAATAATAATAATAATAATAAATAATATTCTAATAATATTTATTTTAATTTTTAACTTTCATCTAAAATTTTCTCACCTCCTTTTATTATCCAAACAATGTCTAATTTGATGATCTTGGAGTGAAAGTCATGACTATTTTATTTGGATTAGGTCTATCTCACCGAGGTAACAAACTCGCTATTTTTTATTATATAGAAAAAATCTTTAGTTTTAATTTAGGGGATGTTTGAATAGTATTGAATTGAAATGAAATGAGTTAAGATAAAAATTGAAAAAAATATTGTTAGAATATTATTTTTTAATATTATTATATTTTAGATTCAAAAAAATTAAATTATTTATTATATTTTATATGAGAACTTAAAAAAATTATAATAATTTGATAAAATGAATTTGTGAGATGTTTGTATCCAAACCACTCTACCCACTATATTTACAATTAAGTTTCTCTATAAAACCATACCAACATATTAATCATACATTGATAATGAAGTTGTTGAAAAATCTAGAGGTGGCCTTGGAGGTGAATCCAGGAAGGTCTTTGGAGGAAATTGCAAGGACTGAAGAGTGGAACCAAAAATATACAACATATTAGCTTTCCATTGACAATAATGAAGTTGTTGAAGGATCTAGAAGTACTGGCCTTGGAGGTGAATCCAAGAAAGGCTTTGGAGGAAGTTGTAAGGACCCAAGGGTAGAACCCTCTAACATCTCAATAACTTTTCCAATGGATGGTCGATCTGAAGGATTGGTCTGAATGCACCATAAACTTATTATTATCATCTTTTTTACTATGTCTTCTTCATCCCTTGTAACATTAGAATCGTCAAGAATCTCATTCTGTTCAAGTTTTTCATAAATTCCATGCGGAAAATATTTTTCACTGGTACCGGAGATTCCACCTTCAATATCTTTTCTTCCTCCAACCATTTCAAGAACCAACATTCCATAGCTGTAGACATCAGACTTATGGGAGACTCCACCAAAGGTCCGACTAAATACTTCTGGTGCAATATATCCTATAGTTCCTCTAGTGCCCATCATTGACACAACACTCTGATCTCTTGTTTTGCACAATCTAGCAAGGCCAAAATCAGATATTTTCGGACAAAAATTCTCGTCCAAAAGTATATTATGAGGTTTTATATCAAAATGTAGAATCCTTGTCCTGCAACCATTGTGCAAGTATTCTAGTCCTCGAGCAATACCAATTGCAATTTGGAACATGGTCTTATTTTCCAAATGACAATTTGCAATATTGTCTAAAGTTCTTTTACCGTATATGAACCCATCAAGAGATCCATTAGACACAAATTCATAGATTAGAGCTCTTTTACTCTTTTCGTAGCAGAATCCCAAAAGAGAGACTATATTAACATGTGATGTTCTACTAATGCTCGTTACCTCATTAATAAATTCTTCTCCATTATCTTCTGACTTGCTCAAAACTTTCACTGCCACGATACGCCCATCAAGTAGCTTCCCTTTGTACACAACACCAAAGCCGCCTTGTCCTACTTTATCTTTGAATGAATTGGTTAGTTTTTTCACATCTGAATAAGTATAACGCTTTGGTGTCATGGATCCAAAATTCTCTATGATTTCCTTGGCCCTGAAATGATTATTCTTTGCATCTCTTTTCCGTAAGTGTCCTCTCTTAACGCTACAGATAATCACAAGAGAGAGAACAAAAACACCTGTCGCAATGCCTGAACGCAAAGAATGGTTTTTTTGTCAAAGTATTTCAATTAAATTATCTGCTTTATACGACTGACCGCAATGGAAACCATAAAATATTACCTACTACCAGTGGTTTGTCATTACTACTTTTGCCTTTCTTGTCTGAAATAGTCAAAAAGTACAAAGATATTAGTCAAAATGAGCACAACCGCATATTCTAGAGGAACATCATTAATCAATTTGATCGCGAACAAACATGAACATGCAAGATTGGATCTAAAGTTAGTTAATCCAGCTACTGTACTTTGAAACTGATTTTGTTCAGATTGTAAACCAATTTCATACCCGTTTGTTGCAAAATAGATTATTTTACGTTGATCAAATGTGTCTTGCATGAAATACTTCTGTAAGAAATTTAATCCTTGTTGAAAAACAATCTCTACAAACCATCTATATAAATATAATATATGTTTTTTTGTGCATACTAAAAACATAAAAAAATCACATTAGTTGGTAGGACAAACATGTTAAATAAACCATTTGGCTGGTTACAGTCCATTCTGGCGACCATCTCTACAGTCCTTATTGGTTTCCAGTGTTTGTGCTTTCTTCTAACTTTTACGATTTAACAATGTGCTGGACAAAGGAAAAAAAAAAAAAATACTAGCAACTAAAAAATGTCAAAAGTCATCTCAGGGAGCCTGCCATGTCTGAAAGCATTATATTTATCATACACTAATACAAGGAACTAAGAAAACAGACGTGGCAAAGCTTGCACAAATCAAGTTGAAAATGAAAATTTGATGGAATCCAGAGCTTGTCGTGGCAGAAAGAGAAGGACTTGAATGGGATCGAAGACCAATAATTGGAGTTAGCAAAAAAATCATGGTTAGGATTGTCAATGGGAAAAGGAGAAGTTTTAGCACCTTGAGTTGAAAACTTAGCAGGAGCATCCAAATCCAAATGGACGGAATTGGTTTGTGGGCATGGAGGGTTGAGTTCGTTTTCAAAAGCCGAAAACTGGACCAGATGAAATCAGTTTTCCATTAATCCCAGTTTGAGTCTTTGAGCAGAACACAAAATTGGCTACAGTGCCATTGGTGAAAAACTAAAGTTTACTTACCCCCAATAAATTTTTTTCCAAGAAGATGCTTGGCCCTGATTCCACAAGTTTTGGCCTTACCTAATTGTTAAATCAAAATCCTAGCTTGACTTAATCCAGCCTTGACCAGAACAAATATTTATCCTATAATTTGAAGAAGTAGTTTCTCTATTTTATGATAAATCAGAGCATCCAAAGTCATGATAATTACGAGGAATTTGAAATTTTTCTATCATGAAAGTAGTCTATTATGGAACATTTTTAATCTCTGTTGTCTTTCTGAATTTTTCTACCAGACTTTTGCTAGAGCATGTCTTAACTAAACAGTAGTTGTTATGTAGAAAGACCCGGCCGACTCTATACATGTTAGTGAATTGACTCTGTGTTAGTAGTGATTGCATTTTCCTGGGATCTTGTGATTATTTACGTTATGGATGGTATATATGCCAGAAAATAAAATAGTTCGGAGTTTTTCCTAAATGCTTGATTTTAACCCTCTGGTCTTGAGAAAACTAAGTTTTATGCACCCGGCTGCTGAGGTGCTTTTCCTTCATTTAAGAAATTTAAAGAAGGTAACAACCAAGAAATGAATAATGGAAACTTACCTGTTGCAGTTGTTGTTGATTCGCACTGGAACGGAAAAGTCCCATATGTACAGCGGCAAACAAAAGCATTGGTGCTTGTGTTGAGTCCACACAGCCCACCAGACCTTTGGCATTCATCGCAGATGCTATTACTTGCATTCCACGCCAACATGAATCCCCCATCAATAGCTTCAGTCAGTGCATCTTGAGTTAACTTTATAGGTGATGATGGTGTCACAACTGGGACTTTAACGTTGTACTTGCACGCCCCCACTGTGTCAACAACTGTGTTCGAAAAGTAGTTTGTAGCCGGCCCGGTACTACCGTTTATGGAGCAGTTAAACACTACAGACATCTGATCAAGTTGACTTGGAGGACTAGGAAGGAAAGGAGATGATAATGATGAACACTCGTAATAGAGCGTCAAGTTCACAAGACTTGAAGCATAAGAAAAGATGGAGGAGTTTATGGTGGTGTTAACAATTGTAGGAGGACAAGTGGTGTTCCAGTAATCCGCTCTAGCAATCTTGAGAGTCCTCGACTCGTTATTGATTTGAAGGACTCGGTATTTGATAAACGTGATGTTAATATGCGGGGCATCACCGTTGCAGTCCAACTCAAAACCTGGATAACCACAATAGTCTGGCCGATTTGATCCCCAGAAAGGATAGCCGATGTCCTTAGCACTCGCACAGTCTAATCTTTTGCTGCAATTGCGGTATTGCTCATCCTCGTTGGCGTGCAAACAAGATGGGAAGTGGATTAAGGTTATGGGTATAATCATAAAGGTCAAGGTGATGGTTAGGAAGAGGTGTGAACCCATTTTGAGAAAGAGAGAGAGAAGAGACTAGCAATCAGAAGCTAGATAGAAAATGGAGTAAGAAGAGATGATAAGGATTTCAATTCTCATCAAGAGTCATAACTAGTTTTCTTTGACGTGTTGGAGTGGAGAATGATATTTTCAAAGGCGAAGCTTTCTTGACCGTTACCTCGCAGATCAATTCACAATTTTTTGGCTTCTCCACAGACCAACTCAATGACAGCTTAGTCATATTTTAAACAAAAAAAAAAAGGCCATTTCAAAGTTCAATCCCTTAATTTAATCCCCTTCAGACCAAAATGTCCTTTGAGCTTCCCATTAAATATAGAATGGCCGATGCAATCTTCGTGCTTCAAGACTTCAATTGTTAGGACGAAGGAATGGAAGTATAAGATTTGAAGGATAGGAAAAGAAGGTGAGATTTACGGTGATGTTAACAGTCGTAGCAAGAGAAGTCGTTTCCTGTAATTTGTTCCAGCTAGCTACCTTGAGAGCCCGCAACTCTTTATCCCTTGTAATTGGAACTGGGTACTTGACCACTTCAGTCCAACTCAAAACCTAGTTTTGATCTAGTCTGGCCGATTTCATGATCCCCAAAAGGATGCCTAGGTTCTTAGGCGCAGCAGTAGTAGCACGAGTCAAATTGGATTAAGGTTATGATTAAGCATGTGTGAGAAAGAAAGAGAGTAATGATAAGAAGTAAAAAAATGAGATCAAGATGTAGTTAATAAAACTAGTCGGCGTTGACCAAGTTGGGAGTATTAAAATTTTCAAAGATATGGTTAATCTAGTTGGACCCTACCATTTTCCTGTCAATTGAGAATTAGGTGAGCTGCGCTGAAGCGTTCCCTGCACCAAATCTTGACTTTCTAGCTCTGTTCTTTTATTTCAAACTTGGAAGGTCTGTCATTACGATGATGATCTTCATACCATACCAAGAACACAAATTAAAGAAGGTTAGATTGCTACATGTGAGAAGTGAGAACATTAACGTTACGACTGAAAGGAAGATAGAAGCAGGGGGAAGAAGGAAGTCTCAAATCAAACAGAAAAATCCGCAATTAAGAGGGTGTGCTAATCGCCTGTGTGATTTGGGTGCAAAGAATGGTCCGATTAGATCGCTCATTCTTCATTTATTAGCGGTACGCTGAATGAAATGAAATGAAAGTTTCGTTTGAGTGATGAACTAATTTGAAATGAGTTAAAAAATTTATAAATAGTTGTAAATTAAGATAAATAATAAAATAAATACAAAATTTTATTATTTAATACGTATAATTATTGTATGTAAAATAATATATACACATAACACAACTCAATTTATTTAATTACATCTAGGTCATTAGTTCCGAGAGGAGTCCAAAAGGTTCGCAACTTTACAGTTTTACAGCTTTTACTCTTAAAAAAAAAAAAAAAAAAAAACACTTTACAGTTTTTACTCTACCGAACAAAACCATGAAAGAAAAAGTTCAGAACTTTTTGCGACACCCAATTGGACTTTTCACAGTTTTTAACGTTCTCCCCCATGAAGCGAAGACCAATCAGAAAAGAAACAGTTTTTCCGCACACGTCTTTAATTGGTCCCTGGATTCCCTTACTTTCTTAGCGCCCAAACACCCTCAGTCCCAAACCAAAGTTTTCTGTGTAGCAGCTTTTGGGTGAATTAGAGCCGGAGACCCTTCGTTAGCTTAGTTGAAGCAGATAAGAGGGATAAATAATGCCGAACTGGGAGCTCAAGAATTGTTGCAAGCATGATCAGGTCGTTTTCTTGGTCTGCATCGGTGTGTTTACCGTTGTAATCCTCGCGGTACGTTCGTTTCATTCCTGAGTTTTCACTTTGTTTATGCTTTGTTAGGTTCCTGACAAAGGAAAAGGAAAGGTGAAATTTAGTTGTGGTTTTCATTTTTTTAATGAATAAAAATCCTTTGTCGACTAACCAAATGGTCTTGATTTAGGGGGATTTTTAGCCTCGATATATCGGTATTCCTATTTATTTTCTAGTAACCAAATTGAACATGTGGGTGAGTATTTGCTCCGTGGATCTGAAAACAGAATCCCGATTGGTACGACTGGTTTTGACTGATATCAAAGTGCAAGACTTTCTTTTGGTTTGGGGGGGGGGGGGTGGTGGCGTGGAGAGGGGGTTGTTTGTCTTGTTTTTTGGGGAACTTTTCTATTAGTTAACTTATAAAAAAAACTTTGCGATCAGTTGGGTAATATTGAGACAATGTTAGATAGTTCGAATTTTTTTCCTGTAAATAATGTACATATTCTTATCATTTTCGTTAGTTTTGAATGAACCTACCTTGATTTGTTCAACTAGTCTTTTGATATGAAAATTTTGGTTTCTGTTCTTTTAGCTTTGGAGGACAGTACTATTGACACCTTTTAAGCTCATCACCGTGTTCCTGCATGAAGCAAGTCATGCAATTGCTTGCAAACTAACGTGTGGCCAGGTAAAAATAACTATGAGACCGTTTGTGCTTTAATGCTATGTTGAGAATCTTCAGATTGCTTGAATGAAACCCGAAACCTTGTCTATGTAAACAAAAAATTGTCTATTCTCTCTAATTTTGGTTAAGATTCTGGAATAATTAAAAGGATTATATCTCAGATCTTATCTAACTCGATACTTTTGAGTTAAATTTTTTTTATCAGATAAATTTTATTAAAATAGGCAAAGCCAAGTACACAGGACATATAGAAGAGCAACACCTATGCATGAGTGTCATACAAGGAAATCTTGTACATTCCTACCACTAAAGTCTATTACAATCAACCACTGGAATAGAGTATGAAACAATAAAGTTGTAATCTCGTCCATTGTGCATTCACGATTCTCAAAATTTCGACGTTTCTCTCCGTCCTTATGCACCACCATAGATAGATCAGTATCGTCTTCCACATAGCTGCAATTTGAGTGGTACCTCGGGCTCGAATGCCTTGCCAGCTGGCCAAAAGATCCACAAACCTTTGTGGCATCACCCAATGGAGCCCCGCACTAGCAAATATATCATTCCAAAAATTCATGGCTACGTTACAATGCAGTAATAAATGATCCACCAACTCCCCACTTTTCTTGCACATATAACACCAATTCAACACAATGAGTCAGCATTTCTGTAGGTTATCTAAGGTAAGAATCTTCCCTAATGTAGCTGTCCACACACAAAAATAAGCTTTTGGGTGTGGGCCTTAGTCCTCCATATGTTTTTCCATGGGAAAGTTCTTCTATAATGTTTCATAAGGGAATTATAATACGACTTTATAGTAAATCTTCCCTTTTTGGAAATTGATTTAGAAATATATTTCTTACACAAGTTTTTGTTAATTGTCAATTGAGCTTTGGATTTGGAGTGATTCTAAGGTTATCAGTGTCTTTTGACTCCTAGCATTGAATATCATGAAATTTTTCTATAGCTCAAAGTTGTGGATATCCTTCAAGATTTCTGTTATTATACTGTTATGCTCTCATGATGCCTTACACCACCCCTTCCCCTGCTGGAGTTCCCACTATCCTATATGGCATCATGGTGCCATATGTTATGTGTCACCTTGTATTCTGTCAGTTCTCTAATAATCATTGTAGACGGCTGGCCTATAATAAAGTAATTAGCTGGTATAATTATAAATAATGAAAATACTTTTTGTCCCAAGTAATTTCTTGTTATTGTTTTCTTCATACACCTTGTCTCTTCACAACTTTCAAGTTTTCTGACACCTGATTTCACCATTTGGGCAGCTTATCTTCAATTGGATCCAAGAAGGGGCATACAAACTTTTTTTTTTCCTGGAAAACGAAAAATTGGATCCTGAATGACCATCTCTATGTTTTAATTTTAATTTTATTTGTAGCTTGTCTTGATGTGTGCATGTTCAGGGTGACATCTAAAAATTATTCCAATTTTAAAGCCAAGTTTTGTAGGAAGTATTGATTCTATTGCATGGGAATAGAGTATTTGATTATTTTCTGCACTTTTTTTTCTGCTTAATTATTTACAGTAAGATCTGCCAATAAAAATATATATATATATATATATATTTACAGTATGATCTAATTTTATATGCAGGTAGAGGGAATCGAGGTTCACGCAAATGAGGGTGGGATAACACAAACTCGTGGTGGGATTTACTGGGTGATCTTGCCTGCTGGATGTAATTTGCTGTCCTTGAAAACTTCATTTCTAATTGCAATCATTGTTAGGTTGATCTTGTTCCACGTCATTTAGCAAGAAGAGTTGCAGAAACTTCAAACTTAACAACCCTCCACTGATGTAAACATCTAAAAGGGAATATGGCCAATTTGCATCAAGCCTTTATGGAAGTGCTTTTATCATTGAGTTTTCATGCATTCGAAGTTGCTAAAAAACAACCACAAGGACTCGTATATTAATGGATATCAACTGCAGCAGCACTGCCTGCAAAATTTGCCCCTTCTTATTCCTTCTCTGAATTGATGTTATATCTCTTCTCAACTGTGATCTGCAATCTGGTATGGACTGCTTTGTCGTGACAGCTGTTATTTGAATAAATTTTACTTTCTTGTCTTCTAGATCTTGGTTCGTCATTTTGGGGAATGGCCTTGATACTTGCATCTACGCATATCATGACCGCAAGAATTGCTGCTGGTTGTCTTGCGCTTGCTCTGTTGGTTGTGCTCTTTGTTGCTAAAAATGTAAGATGGTTATAGATGCAGACAGTACCAAGTTGCATTCGCTTTGCCATACACAAAATTTACTATTATTTCATTCTTTTTCTGTTCTTTTCTTTAAATGGACCCCTAAATATTTTAATTTCTGTATTCTTAATTGTGATTGTCATGCCTCAACCAGTGGACACTTCGAGGACTTTGTATTGGTGAGTACTTTGGTGATCTTGTATAGAATTTTTAATTTAATGATATTTGCAGGCAACAATACTAACATTGTCAATGTTTATCAACTGTATCTCTCAGGATTCATTATTTTCCTTGCTGTAATATGGATTCTGCAAGAAAAAACAACAGTCCGTATTCTTCGCTACGTCATTCTCTTCATTGGTATGCTTTTATCCACTGATATCTTTCTTTCTAAGGGATGAATTTGCTTCTAGATACTGCACTGATATTCAGTCCATTGAGTGAAGGAGAAGAGTGACTTACGCTTATTTTGGCAAACTGCAGGAGTGATGAACAGTTTGTTTTCAGTTTATGGTACATTCATTGTCTCTTCTTTAGAGAATTAAAATACTGTCACTTGATTTGAAACTTCAAATGTCATCTGATATAAATCTTGTTGGCCCAGATATTTATGATGATCTAATATCTCGAAGAGTCCACTCCAGCGATGCCGAGAAGTTTGCAGAAGTTTGCCCCTGCCCTTGTAATGGGGTTGGATGGGGAGTAATTTGGTGAGCTTCATAGCATGCCAAGAGCATGAATAACCTAGCATAAACAGGAAAAAAAGGCATGAATTGAAATATTTTAGGGATAATTTTCTAGGATCTAAAACTATTTATGACTAATGTTAATGCTTTTCTCATGAGTTCTCTTGCAGGGGAATGATATCATTTATTTTTCTTTGTGGATCCATGTATCTTGGACTCGTAATCTTGTCTTGAGGTACAACCTGCTTTCTGTGCAATTTGATTTCTAAATATTTATATGTATTGAGTGTCACGTGTGCAAATAAATTACATGCACTTACATTGTTCACAGTTGAAGGCCCAAATCCACCAGCTGGATTGTAATCAATAGAAACAAAATAAGGTGGCATAACCTCTTACAGCTGTGACCTGCATTAAAAAGACAAATGATTTCATTCTGCTGAAATGGTGTATTATAGATGGATAATTAAAAATGCTTTAAATTAAAAAAGTGGTTGTATTTATTAGTTCTCAAGTACTACCAGAAAGCTACTCATTATGTCTCTTTGTCGAATAAATTTGCTTTGACTAATCTGAATCATGCTTTATTCATGAAGTATCACATGTTATGCAAGTGTGCAAATGCTTTTGAAGCATGATTGTTTGATATCTAGAAACAATTAATTCTCAAAGTAAAGCATCTTGGAATTTCAGGGGGGCAATGAGCAAATTATGTTAGTATTGGTGAGCCAATGAGTTCTAGCTCAAGTGGCTCTAACTTTTCCCATTAAAGTAAGATGGAGGATGATATCATGGGTTCAAAACCCACAATAAAGTGTAGGGATACAAGGTATTGAAAATATCATACTGCACATTCATTAGTTGGATGGTCAGCTTGCTTAGAAATTTGCTTTATTAGATGCTGTGTGGCTTATTGGCTGATGCTGTGAGGCCATAGCTATTAGCTCCTGATATGGCTATACGGTAATCTGTTCTTTCTCCCTTAAGAATGTTTGTTTTCAAAATAAGTGTATGTCCTCAAATCATGGGAAAAGTGTAGAGCCACTTCACCTGGCACTGGCTTTTAGCAAGAACTCAATATGTGAAGTGATGCTAACCTTGAAAACTTATTTTTGTGCAGCAAATGGAATGTGTTCAAGTGAAATATTAGCAATTAATTTGATGGTTATTCCCAGTCAAATTTTTGATAATATGGTTATTCGTAAGGGAAAGTTGCTTGAACATTGCCATGTATATTTGCTCACTCTACATTTTTCTCCAGGTTCAGAGAACTACGGTTCAAACTATGCTTGATGCAGAGAACGCAGTGCTCACCTATTCTTTGTAATTCTTCAATGATTGTGTATACTCAATACTGTTCATAGACTGCTTCTCTATTCATCTGATAGCAAGAGCGTGGCGTTGCCAATCTTTATTCCATGGCTTTATTCTTTTAGCCCTTTCTTCTTGAGGGTTGTATACATATATGAAATTCTATGTAGGTTATTTTCTATTTGATGCAGTGGCACACAATGGAGATTGAAAAGTGATGGGACAATTTGACTGTTATTCAGCTGATCTAAAATTCAAATTGCCATCATCCAATACTACTGTGCTAGAGTGGCAAGAGTGCTTTATAATATCCAGAGCCTTGGGCACTTTTTTTTTTTTTTTTTTTTATTGTGATTTGAAATGCATTATTAATATATTGTGAATGCTAGACTGCACATACAAGTTTACCCAATTATGTTTTATTTTTTTATTTATTTTTTAAAATTATAATAACATCCTTTTCAAAATGATGCTTTTTATCTTTTTTATTATCTCATGACCCAGGTGTAGACATTGGCACACATCTTTCAAGTGAGCTGTCTGGGGTTACGTTTTACATTAATCCAATAGACTTTTAAACACCAGCTATAAAGTGACCCGTGTAGGCCTGTTCATCCGGGCCGGATTGTACCCAGCTTGGTTTGAAATTTTATTTATTTCATATTACTTTTGACTTTTTTTTTTTTCTAAGATTTAAGGAAATTTCGAATCCGGAACCCGGATGAATACCCCTAAACCCGTTTATTATACTTAAATAAGTTTCCCGCCTTCGTCCAAATATATTGCTTAATTTAGCATTATCTCCTTCGATTGGGTCGTGAAAACTCTAGCTTCAATGGATGATGTATTTCAGCACTGGCTTCCAAATTTTAACAATCTGATGCTCTGGCCTTGTAACAGAGGTCCAAATTATTCTTTCGTTACCGCTTTTAGCATGCTCAAATGGAATCTCCCACCTCGAGTAGAATAAGGATTTGTCGTCTGATAGAAAACAGAAGATCATTGGAAATGTTCTTTCAAGAGAGTCGGTGAAAAAGCGGTATATAATATATTAATTGGAGTTGCATTGGTTGGGCTTTGGTAGCTTCTCATCTGTGAAGGTAAGAATAGAAGAAATTTGCCAATCATGAGTACTTCTGATATATCAGCTTGGTATTTTGGATAACCATGGCATAAAAGAGCACTCGATCTGACTTTTCTACATGCAAGTGGAAACATTCGAGGAGTGTGGATCCTATCCTATCTATTGCATGCAAGGTGACCGCTATCAACATGTCAAAAAGATTATATAATATATGATTTATATTTGTGTGTGTGTATGTGTATGTGTATGTGTATGTGTTCATAAACTATTTCTTTTTAATTACACTTTTAACAAAACCCTAGTTTCATTTGGAGTTATTCATTAACCCTAGGATCAGATCAGTCAATCAACACTCATGGGCACGCTGGTTAATTATCAACAGGTACTAACAAATGAAATTCTTCATAAAGATGGTTAAATTAAAAAGTAGTTAGTCAAACTTTTGGAGTGAAAACTTCATAGATATTGTTTTTCTATAAATCAATTATAAACTATTCGTAGATGTGTGAATGATTGGAGAAAAATGATATTTGCAGTAACAAAATACATAAATATTGAGCATTCCCAAAAAAGAAAATTAGAAAATTATATGGGACCTATATACAAAAAAATAATGATTAATTTTTAAAAGTAGATTTCACTTTTTCTCAAAAGAAGTACGTAGCCTTTGCACGATACATTATTGTATCTACTATCTAGCATTATTCTTAGACAAAGCTTCTTTTTTTATTTGTTCTACCAAAATTTTTGTAAAAAAATAAAACTTTGTTAGTACATGATTTGATGCCAAATTAATGTCCACAGATACATAATATTATCTGGAATCAAGGGGAAAGCGTTGTGCCTATATGATATCTATATCCGATAATGTGTGGAGAATAAATTGAAGGAAAATCTTTGATGGATTAGAATGTCTCACGAATATGCTGAATGCACGTTTATATACAATTTCATAGAAAATTCAGGATTTTGTTTTGTGAAACTTCTATGCATTTCAAAGAATCATGTAATTATATATGTACGTACGTTTCTAGTTTTCTAAATCATGAAGGTACGGAAAACTTTTTTTTAGCTCGGCATTAATTTCAGAAGCATATGCAGTCCATGTGATCTGTAAACAAACGAAAAACTTAAGATACGTACGTCGTACAGTGCTCCGAAGTTACCAAATAGTACATGAACTTATTTCTAACAATTTGGCATATTAATTACCATAACCTTAATACTACAAATACTAACCTATATTTCTAATTTTAAAGATGGTAAAAACTCCTTCAGCTATATATATATAATCTTAAATTAAACATGAATTACATGTAGTTTCATATATGTGATATAATATATATATATATATATATACAGTAATTTCATGGGTCAACGCAATTAGGACCCCTTTGCATCCCCACAAGCTATTTTAATTAGAATAAAAAAATAAAAAGAAGAAATAGCGCCAAATATGCTTTGTCTACACGAAAAAATCTATACATAAGCATATACACTACACACTATATATTTTTTTGATTTTATGAAATATTTAGCATAGAAATAATGAGTAGAGAATTCAGTTAGTTTAAAAAGAATAAATTAAAAAAAAAAACTATATGGTGTGTGGTGTATGAGTTTATATGTAGTAAAGCTCAATCCGATCTACATATATATGTACGTTGTATCAGATCGATCCAGGCAGTAGTACTTTAGGTTTGTCTGAGTTATCCCTCGTGTCTGAATCAATATATAATACATTAAGTAGTGTGTTTATATAAAACAGTACATGCAATCAGATCGATCAGGAAGCTGGAATTTGTAATTGGCCATGGTATATGCTTCACTTGCTCTAAGTCAAATAACAACGTCTGGAAAAGGGATGTGAGATCCCGGACTTACGTGTATTTTTACACGTTATTTTATTCTCGGTATTAATTATTTTAATTTATTTTAATAATATTATTAGTTGTGTTTTATTTGTTTAAGATATTTATTTGAGCTATTAATTAGTTAATATCGAGTTACGTTGCTTTTCTTATTTATTTTAATATGAGTTAATTATTTTAATGATTGGAATTTAATTTTTTTATTTTATTAAGTGAATTTATTTGATCTGCTTTCGTTATATTAATTATTATTTTATTTTTAATATTGTGCTTGTGTTTAATCTATTTCTAGTGATGGGCTTTAAATATCTTATTTTATTGATATTGAATGGTAGTATTTTCAATTGGCTTCTATTTAATTTAATGTGCTTTTTCTAGTAGTCCTATTTTTCTTCTTCTTCTTCTTTTTCTCTTTTCCTTTTCTTTTCTTTTCTTTTTCTTCTTTCTTTTTCTTTTTCTTCTTTCTTCCTGGTTTTCCCGTGCGCGAGCCCCCTGTTTTTTCTTCACTTTCGTCAGTTCTCTCATCTCCACCTAGGGCAGCCATTGGCCATCCATCGGTGACACCGCCCAACCCGCAGCCTTCCCCACACGCCGGCGAGTCCACCGGCACCGGTGGTGTCACCTCCGGCCACCCCACCGCCCCTACACGGTCCTTTACCCGAAATGAGTGTTTTAACTTCTCTTGTATTTTCCGGCCACCTCTTGGCACCGGCGACCTACCAGCAGCCTCCCCACCCTCCGGCAAGCATAACCCACGACCCAAAACCACCCATCTCCGCCGGTTATCCCTCCACCCGAATGGGTCTTAAATGGGTTGTTCTTCGCCGCGCTGCCGTCCGGCCTTCGTGCATCTCACCTCCGCCACCAAACCGCTCCCCTTGCCCAGTCGGTCATACCCATCGCTCAGTTTCCCCAACCGCGGCCCCACCTTCCTGGTACAACCCCAAACTCGAAAATGAGTTTTCACCCATTTTGAGCCCGATCTGCCACCTTCCGGTAGTTGTGCCGCCACACCATCACCTCCATGAGATTCCTCACCTTCCGAAGAGTATCTTCGTAAATTTTGGTGTCAAACCGAGCACTTTAGCCTAACGTACAAGTGACCGCTACGAGCGCTGCGGAATGGCGTCTACTCAAGGATATGCGTTTTTAACCACTGTAAGTATTTTCCAAATATACTTTAAGATTTAAATATATTTTTGGCATCAACAGATATTGTGTTTGGTCATTATTGAAAATTATGAGTTGTTGGTTATTTGGTGCATGGTCATCTGCATTGTGTATTTACGCGCATATTTATGTGTTGGAAATGAAAACTGAGTTTTCATTGTGTTTATGGTTTCAGGTACGTGTGTATCACGACCCCAAACCAGGATGGGGCATTATCCCGGTGGAGCTCCTCTGGTCAATCGGGAGCGGAATATACTGAGTGATGTCTCATGGGTCGTCGTCGGGCGACGACGGGATCGGACGGGATGGTAACGCTCTTGTGCCGACTCCGTGGCTCCTCTGCTGGCGGGAGCTAGGGGATGTCTGGTCATGGTACGTGCTGGGTGCGGTTAGTTAGGCATCGCCCGTTCCGAAGTCACATGCGAGGTCGTTACCTTCGGTGTGATAATCAAAATCAGGGTGTACGGATGGTCCTTAGGGGAGATCATGGTGCATACGGTTAATAAAAAGGATGTTTAGACCATTTTCTGGGAAAGTGGCGAGTTGTGTTTATTGGTTTTACGTGGACCATTTTCTGGGAAAATGGTTGTGGTTTTAATGAATTTATGGTCATCATTTTCTGGGGAAATGATGGGTGATTTTACTGGAGTTTTATTTGGGCCAAAATGGGATTTTGGTGTGTGTGGTTATTTCATTGATTTGAGGAAGATGATTTTAAGCCTCATGCATATGGTAATTTGTTCATGATTGTTATTGTGACATTAATGTATTTATTATCTTGAGTTTGTTTGAGTTGTACTTACCTACGATTCCTTTTTTGGCGTCGTAGTTTTTGGATGCAGATTTTGAAGAGGCTGAGCCTGAGGAGGCGGCTCCGTCGGTGATGTATTATTGTTATAAAATTGTTATCTCGGGAAATTATTTTCCCATTTAAAAAATATGTATTTGTTTAATTTATATTTCGGATGACTGTATTAAATCTCCTGTTGGAGAGTTTATATTAAAATGGTTTGAAAAATTTTCTAAAAATTCTGGTATTTAGTTATTGACCTTAAATATCCACTGCTTTAATTATGTATGTTACGTATTCACACACTTAGTACTTGACGTTGGGGGTGCGTGACCCGTGTTGTCAGCATCCCGATACCTCGATTCCCGTGTTTATTTTAAGAAAAATTTAGAGGCGTCACAAGAGACATGCTTATTAGCTGGTCTCCTAATAATTAATTAGATTGCAAGGCAACTGGAGAGTGTTTTTCTTCTTTTTTCACATCTTTGTTGATTTCCAACATGGACAATTCTGGTGTGTGCACGGGTGAGATCGGTGCCTCTAGAATAAAATGCTTCTTTTGTGGCTGATCTCCAACATGTGCCATTGTTCTTTCCTCGATTCATTATTTCGATCTTTCACTAAGGAATAATTTTTTGTAAAGGCTAAAAAGATACAGACAGATCATGAGAAGACAGTAGGATAGTGGCCTTTTTTTCCTTCTTCACTACAAGATTTTGAGCTTTTTGCCATAAACCTATATGGTGGAAAAAAGCATATGTTAAGTGGGAAATATTTTTTTTCCACCAAATTTGTTGGTGGGATTTGGTGGCATATAATCCATGAACAAAAATCTTTTTCCACCAAAATTTTATTTCATGGCAAATACGAACTTTTTTCCACCACCTAACATTGTGGGTAAAGCATGAAAAATTCGTGGCAAATAACATTTCCATGTGCCAAAGATGATACTATCCATGAAGATAATAGGCCGAAAAAAGTTTTTATCCACAAATATATTGATGGCATATAATTTGTTCCCACAACTAATATTATGGCAAAAAAGTATTTGCCATGAATTATTTTCATGGAAAATACTAAGAGAATTTAGAAAAAAACAAATTAGAAAATAAAAAAATGTGACTTAAGCAAAAAATAATCATAACAAATACTCTAACATAAGCTGAAATATACATTTATTTTTACAAAATTAATCTAAACCGAATTCATACAAGTTTTATAAACCAAACTAAGTTTAACTATATAGGCTAAAATATACATAACGAGCCAAGAAATTATGAACCAAACTAAAAGCCAAGCCTTCCTATTAAAAAAATAAAAATGAAAATAAGAGAGCAAGGAAGAAATTTATGCTCAGACACTTAATAGTGTAATCATATTGCGCTGTCCCAAGGACACAAGACTTTTGATACTCGATCTCCACATCTTTTTTGAGAGGCAAGAATTATTAAGGAAGATGATGAAGATGTTCAATAATTTAAACCGAAGCAATAAAAGCTAGATATTTAATTATCTATATATCAGTTTAAATTTCATTTGTAAATGCTGTCAGTTTTTATTCTTTATGTAAATGCTTTGCGCTTTGATTTTCCTGTGTAAATGCTGTCTATAGATAGCTTAGTCCAATCGTGTATTTATTCTTACCATGTATAGCAATATATTGTGTTCAAAATTCAAAACAGTCTTCTGTCTCTTTAAGGATGTGGCTTCTTTAATATACTTTGATACAAAAGTAGAAGAAGAAACTTGAAGGTATGCTCTTTTGTACAATCAAATGTACAATTCATTAAGCAATAAAGAAACTCTCTACCCAGTTTAACATTCAAAGTGAGGATAAAAGGCAGTGGCAAAAAAGAAATAGAAACTAAAAGATGCACTGAAGATAATGTACTTACTTGTTAAGTATGACCAATCTATCATTAAGCAATGCATTTTTACTTCATTTTTGGGTTTCAATCTTTGCAAAAAACAAAATGAAGGCTGACCTTCATACTTAACCGCACAGTTTCCTTCACAACATGCCAGCTATCCATATATCTTGAAATTCCTTCACTACTAGGTTGTTGTTGTGTAAAGGGAAATTGATATGACCAACTTCCAGTCATTAATAGGGAAGAATGGTAAAGGGAAATTGATATGACCAACTTCCAGTCATCAATAAAATTCTTGTTTACGATAAAAAAGCAGTGACAAATTGAACAAACAAAAAAACAGTTCAAACTCCAACATTCCATACCATACACAACACTGGATCATTCCATACCATACACAATGTCGGATCACACTTAGCAGGAAATGCAACATTTACATTCCACCGTTATGTCTATGACAAAACCTATAACCTCAGGACAAGCAATATAGATGCAATCAGTTGGCCAATAACTATTCAGAGTTAATGAAGTCAAGAATTTGTTTTTCCTACACCTGAAAACGTGTAGCAATCTGCACTAACAAATTATTGAAAATGTAAACCAATCTGCATACAAAAAATAAAGTAAACCAATATATAACCTGCATTTATATGCCATAAATATAAACCAATTTCCAGTAATATAAATATTCTCTAATATAGATTATGTAAACTAATCTGCATTATAAAAACTGCTCTAATATATTAGTTTATTGATAATTGATAATAAATTATAGCATGCTCTAATTCCCCTCTGTTTTCCCTTCAAACAAAATTAAAGGATCAATTACCATGAAAATAAACACCAAAAACCACTAAAAGTTACCCCATGTGTCGAAAATGTTGACAATATTATAAGAATTTCCAGGTATAGCAGCAACTATCACATTGTTGATTGTGATACCATTTCATTGAGAAGAAAAAGCATACAACTAGTCAATCACACTTCCAGCCACTAAGTGATATAGATCATTTAAACATAGTTCTCAAATAGGAAAAAAAAAGGAATAGGACAAGAACAAAAGAGAACAATGTGACAATAGCAAAAATAATACCACCCAATCCCCTTCCATAAAATCCTTTTTTGAATGCTCAAACTTTAGAATCAAAGACTTAAGTAAGGTAACGAATAGCCATAACAGATTTTTTTTTTTGTTTCAAAGCTACATAACTGAAATCAAAACAGCAAAGAAAATATTCAACCAAACTAGTTGTCAAAGAAAAAAAAAACTTAGAAGCCAAATCCTGATACATAAATATCCATTCACATTGCAAGTCAAGAATCATGATTAGTTAAGTGTAAAGTAAGCTTTCCTGAAAAGAGATTATGTGTAAATTAATGATATGATGCAGGGGTGCCATAACTCATTATTAGTGCAGCAATATTACAGGAGAAAAAGAACAAATGACATAAATAGTTAACACACTGAAATTAAACTCTCCATATCAATGTTGCAGTTAGTGATGGCCATTGGATCTTACTACATAGAACTTCAAGTATCTTTTACATAGATTATGTATTTACCAAACCGGACACAGAAAGAATCCACAAATGATGATTGTTAACCAACCATTCCTATATATTAATTGGCAGTTGACATGGCTTTTTGTCACGTTAAGGATCATGCTGAATATTGGATAATATATTTGAAAACAGAGAAAAAAAAAAGAGGTAAAATATGTATGATTTAAGTTTAGATATCATCTTTTAAAAAAAAAGTGAAGTATCACGTAAACAGGAGCTAATAAACCACCATACCAGCTAATAAACTAAGAACTATCCACCACCAACTAATAATTTTTCCTGAATACAATTTGCACTAATATTTCCTAATGATTTGACAAAGTTTCAATCAAGTCTTCGATCATAAGAAACTTGACATGTTCAGCAAGAAGCTCAAATAAGTGATATAAATACCCAAAAAGTAGTCCCAATAAAATGCAGAAGATATCCTAACTAGCAGCCATATGTTTTTTAAATGCATATATTATATATCATGACTACCATCCCAGGTTTCCTAACAGTAAAGTTGTTCCAAAATTGTCATTGTGGCAATGAGAGTAATGACATTACCACGCTCTCTAGAGAGTTACCCCAGTGTTAGGCAGAAAACGAATGCAGAATGTGCTTAAATTCGTTACATAATGTTAAAAGCAGCCCCATGATTAAAAACAATTATTAATTTTGAGTTATTACATATGCATGGTTGCTAGCCCATGTATTTATTTAACGGGAAGGTAACACTAAATACAGGGGAAAGCACAATATATTAAAGTGTTTATTGAGAAGTAGGAAAATAAAGAAAGATTTAGAAATATATTGCCATAAACACAAAAAAAAAACATCAATACAAATGTTAAGTGGAATGACTCGATGCTGTTGAGACAGAGTCTAAGTCAAGTATTAAGACCAAGTATTCAACAACTAAATCACAAACGTCTTCCACAAGTCACAAGTTTCAAATGTAAATTCAAATGTAACAAGTGATGATAATAATGGGGAAAAGCCTAGATTTTATCTCTTAATAAACATAGAGACCAGAAACCAATCATGTGGCTCCAGTATTTGTGTTAGTCACTATATTTATCCACAATACAAAAGAGAGCGTGAGGAAAGCAAGCACCATAGATATAACAACATGAGGAGATTGACCATTATAATTAAATAGGTATAAACCCTCAATCATTCAAATAGATTGAAGGGCACATAATGAGAATGATTTGAGAAAGGAAAGGTCTGATAAGTTAATAAAGTTGAGAACATATCTTTGATGATAGTATTTACTTGTTTTATTTTAAACGACAAGTTATATAAATAATCACAGAGTTTGAATTATGCTGGTAAAAAAATATTGACCTTTCACAACAATCAGCAACATAGCAGCACGATTACCACTTCAAGGATTCATGCACCATATTAATAGCATGAATCCTTGAAGTCCATTGTTCCACTTTTTTTTATAGGTAATCTTGCAGGTTTATCAATAGCATAGGCATATAGCCCATGTAAGCGGGTCGTATACAAGAGAAATGGTCCATCATTCCATATCAAAACAATAAACACTCCATCTTATTCGACAAACTAAAATATTTTTGTCAAAATTAGTAGTCTTGTGTATCTCATATTTAAATGATTGATATTATTGATCCATAGATATATCGATAAAAGTATCTCAAAAATTAGAGAAAGGGGAGATTCTTTTTTTAATGATAAAAACTTTATTCATTTAAACTTTTTGCAAAAAGATTAACGATTCTGTTCCAAAGATGAAGAAAAATTATTTTCAACGGCACAAAATGTTCGTTTAATCCAAACTAAGACTAGCTAATCAGAAAGAAGTTTGTTTAATCAAAAAACATAATATTTTTTCCTTTCCAGATATGCTCATCCCACAAAAAAAAAAATAACACCCAAATCTACAAATCACAAGAACAGCCATGGCTCAGCTAATTTGCACAAATCTAAACACCAAATTACTCATCCTTCATCACCAAATCTCGTCAAATAAGAATCACCAACCAAAAAAGGAAAACCAAATGAATGCGACTCACGGTGATGGGAGAACCGGCGTTGAGTACGCGCTGCCCCCTGACCAACTATTCGGTACCGTCCATAGCAATGGTACGAACCATGTTCTCCCCCAAGTGCTGAACCGCTACAGACCAGAGAGACCAGACCTAGCCAATGCTTCCTTCTCTGTTTCCTTCTTGGCCCTTAGATCCTAAATGTAGAGACGAATGGAGATGAACAGAGAGAAAGAGAGACGAATGAGAGACAGCGGAGAGAAAGAAAGAGAGAGAGAGAGTCACTTGCTAGGAGAGGCAACGACGGCGATGGCGACAGCGACGGAGACAGCGATGGTCCACAACGTGAGACAGCGGGAGCGAGAGAGAGGATGTCTGTGCCGAGGGTTGGGGGGGGATTAGGGATTTGGAAAATATCGCAGGGGGTGGGGGGGGTTTACGCAGTTAAATTTAAGTTTTTTTATTTGCGGCGCTCTGTTATCGCCGCAAAAAGAAGTTCAACTCGTGAGAAAAACTTTTTTCTCGAGAATATCATAATGTCTACTCTTTTTAACATTCCACCAAATTAATCTTGTGAAAATAACTTGTTTTCTCGTGACAAAAGCCTTTTTTCCCACCAAATTTTACCCACCACTAATTTATCATGGCAATAACTGGTATCTTATATCCACCAAGAAAAGTGGTGTTAATAGACCACTTTTTCTCACGAATGTATGTCGCGAAAAAAAAATTAATGGCAAAAAGGCTAAAATCTTGTAGTGCTTATTATATATATATATATATATATATATATATATATTATATATATATATTTACAAAACTCGTGATGAGACTATTAGTTTACATGAGCATAGTTGACACTAATTAGTTTATGGTGTGATAGTATTATTCCACTGTATTTCTTAAACTGTACTATGGCTTGATCATTATTTGTAATCGAGTTATCGTTTGATGAATGAAATTTCAATTCATATCAATATATATATATGTATTACGAAACCCAAGATGAGGAGAGTTTTAGAAACAAGTACAGATTGACTTCACGTGGAAAATTAAACCATTAGTTAGACATTTCCTCTAACCCTAAAAAGAGAAATAGTACTGTACGGCCAGATTTCATTAATATTGACCCTTGGCATGGAGAATGAGTCCACCAAGATAGAGTTCTGCTAGATACACACGCCTTTAGGTACCTTTTGAGGAAGGAAAACACTTCAAGCCGGATGTGTCAAATTGATTTTTACACCCAGCTAATTACAAAGTGACACATCAGCTATTACTTGCTATGAATGTTACATCCGGCCACACCGAATCCCTCAAACCCCTCTCTCCCTCAAGTCCGAACCCATCTTTGTCATCAAGACCATGAACAATGGTGCTTGTCCTGCACCTCCAGACATGAACTGAGTTCGGTTCATTACAGAAAATCTCCCAAACATGAACAATTGCTAGTGTCTCCAATTATATTTCGGCGATGAAACCCAAGTCAAAAAGCGAAATTTCTACACGCCTTGCCCAGATCTCCTATCTATTGTAAGGCTTCATTCATTCCAATTTCCTTTTATTTTCCATTGTTTCTAATCATTCAAGGTTCTTTTGTTTTTTAATTTGATTTTGTTTACAGAAACAAAACCAATTTCTTCCGACTCTAATACTTAACCTCTTGATACTTTGCAAAGTCGTAATTTTTTTCCCTTCTGCCCTTAATTTTCTAGGGTGTTCGTCCATTTCCATTTTCTGTTGTTCCTGAACATTTTGGGTTGATGCAATTCAAAATAGACGGGAACAAAGATGACGCTTTAAAGTGCTTGAGAATTGGGAAAGAAGCGTTGGAGAGGGGATCGAACACGAGCTCTCAAATTCGTCACCAAAGCCTGTTGTCTCAATCCCTCGTTACCTGTGGACGATCTCCCATCGGCGATAGAAAAAAGAAAACACGGGCACCCCAACTCGTCGAACTGGGCGTCGGAATGCAAGTGGGGGGGCAGTCGAAGTGGGTTCGAGTTTTGCGAGAGAATAGAGAGAGGGAGAGAGAGCACGGGAGAAAAGAGAGAAGAAAGGGATCATGCAATGAGAAGAGAAAGAAGAGAGAGGAGAAAAAGATCAAGTGTAGTCAGGCCCAAAATATTTTTTTATGAAACGTCTACATGGTGGTAGTCAGGCCCAATTTTACATCCATCCGACTCCAAGCGCCTCCCTTCGAAGAATTGGTTGATACGACAGATATTATAATAAAAAAAAAAGAGACGTTGGAGACCGGTCCGGCTGTCCCCAACGTCTAAAGCAGCCCAACATTAGTTGGGCTGCTTTATGATAAAAAACACATTAAAATAAAATAAAAAATATAATTAAATAAAAAAATGAAGATTAAAAATATAATAAAAAAATAAAATGAACAAAATATAATAAAAAACACAATAAAAAACACAATAAAAATATAAAAATATAATAAAAACACAATAAAAAAATAAAATGAAGATGAATTTGAGAGAATTCGGCCATGGAGCGAACAGAGCAGCCGCCGGTGGCAGTAGGCGACACCGCCCACGCCATCGGGACCGGCGAACTAAGGCGACCTCACCCCTACAGTGTGCTCCGGGACTAAGGCGAGCTCCGGTATGCCCCCGGCAGTCTTAAACCCGTTTCGGATCCGTATGGGTCCGAAACGGGTTTAAGGCTGTACGGGTCTGAAACGGGTTTAAGGTTGCCGAGGGTACACCGGAACTCGTTGGAGCTCGCCGTCGTAAGGGTGAGGTCGCCTGAGTCTGCCGGTCCCGATAACGTAGGCGGTGTCGCCCATTGCCACCTGAAGCAACAGGGGCTGCTTTTGTGGGGGGAGACCATCTGCCCCCAGGATTTCTCTAAAAATAAAAAGCAGTTTCAGAAGAATTGTGCCTAGCCTCCACTGTACTTCTTCTTCCCAACGAACCCAAATAGAGGCCTCCATCTCCATCGAGACCCCATCCCCATGAAGAGAAGTCTGAGTCCAAGTTTTCTCCAGTTCCCACACCCCTATCATCTTCTCCATCGAAACCCCCGTCTCCGCATAACCCGCGTCCACCTGAAAACATCTGAGAAGAGAGATCTGAGAAGAGGGAAACACCCAAACTCCAAACCCATTTCGAAGCCCATTTGACTGCAGTATTTTGTCTGAAAAATCGAATGCAACATTTTTACCATAAACCATCTGCAAATATTTCTTTCATCAAGAAAATTCTGATCTTCGTGGGTAGATGAAAAAATGCATGCATTAAACCCGGGAAAAAAAATTGAAGAGAAAGAAGAAGACGTCTTAAATAGTAAAGAATCAGTGAAGTTTTTAGCCCAATAAAGTTGAGCATTAATAAAGAAGATAAAGATGTGGGAATTTCTGATTGAGAACAAAACGGTAGAAAATTTTAAGTGTAGATCTACTTCATAGAAGTGGTGATTCTGGGATTGAATTTATGAATTTTATGAGATTGAATAAGTGATGTTTTTGGTTCTTGGAAAATACAGAAATCAAAAGATCGAGTTCACACGTGTATTCCAATTTTTCAGAGTTGAAGTTTTGATGGAACTTGTCATTTTGATCGCATTCATTGGTTTTGAATCTTCTGATTATTGGTTTTATTGTGAAAATGAAGATGCTGGTTTTATTGTTTGGAGGACGACTACGATGATGAAGAAGAAGGTCTCATCCAGTCATTGGTTTTGGGGCTTGGAGAGAGATACAGAGAGAGGGTGGGTGGGTGGGTGTGTCAGGTTTGAAGAAGATGAATACAACGAATGAGCGAAACGCTCCGTATTATTATTACATGTGGATGGACGTGTACGTAAGATTCCCCAATCCCGTGTGCAAATAGACTTTCTCACCAAGATATATAGCCCACTACTCTTTAAATATTCCCCCTAAAAAGTTACCCTTAAACCATAGATATGTCGATAAAAGAAAACAGGTAGCGCTAGGCTTCAATTATTCGTGATCGAGACATACATAATCTATTAAAATTGTATCCAAAACATGATTAATATTCGATAGATGGGGATATTGATTGTGGTATTCGATTTAATTCGTAGCTAGCTAGCCTGCCTAAGCAAATGTCGGGGTACCTAATTAGCAGCTGGCCGTCCCTATATAAACCCATTGAACCAAGCTAGATTTGAATGGCGTCAGAGTATGTTAATGAGAAGAAATGGGTCTAGTTTGGAAGACTAAAATGGAGAAGTTTTCAACATCCCTCAAAGGCTTCCAGCATTCAACATGCTTTGATCAACTTCAAGCACAAGAGAGTGCTGGCACGCCTGAAGGGAACTTGAAGACTTACTCCATGCATGCATGCAACCTAGCTACAATTACGATCGACTTTCTCCTATATATAGATATGTATACTAGGAGTAAAGCAACGTGCGAGGCACGTTGTCCTGTATTACTATAAAATAAATTAAAAAAATATAAACATCTAGTATAAAAAAAACTTAAAATAAATAAGAATAACATATTTCATTCAAGTTGCAGACTATTAATTCAATCTGTAATAAGTTTAAATAAACTATAGATCTAAGCAAATTTGGAAAATAACTGCATCACATATCTTTAAGGGGAAAAAATAAACAAAAAAAAGTCTAGAGCTACTAATAGTACTTCTTGAAACAGACAAGTTACTTTTTTAATCAATAAACAAATTTCTACTGATCAAAAGAGTAGGCAAGAGCCCAAGTATATGGTACATATATAAGAGTAACACCTAAGCATGCAAAACAGACAAGTTGCTTAAGCTTTTATCAGGAAAATAATTGCTATTCAAGATCCAAATATTTTGATCGCCTATTGACATTCACATTTAGAATAGTTAGGTATCTACCCGCATTCTCTGCTGGTTCAATCCTCCATCAAGAAATACTTGAATGTATCCTTGAGATTTTTCAGGTAATGCTGCTAAAGATAAAGTGTCAATCCATGAAAAGTAAATGCTTGATCATGATTAATAAATATCAATACTTAATGTAGTATATGGTAGGTTTAAGATAAAGCAGAATTCTTTATTGTTAGCCTGATTTCTCATCACTTACAAGAGCTTTTTGTTGATTCAATACAAGGTCTCAATCCTTGGTTCGCCAGAGGAATCCAAAGATCCAATTGCTGTGCATTTGTCTGGAAAAAAAATATCATGAAGAGAATGATAAAACTGTGATAGTCTGCATAAAACTGTCACAATTTTCATTTATCACGTTGCTTCCACCTGGACAAGTACATTGACAATCTTTAACTTACTAATTCTAATCTTATTCCATAGTTTCAATCTCCATAAATTATGTACTGAACAACAAGAAAATGATAAAACTGTGAAAGTTTTCAAGAAGTCAAACACATACAAGAGCAAATATAACAAAGTTTTATGTGTAAATTAACAAATTTCTGAAGAGCCTCTCACAGCCATATTAATATATACCATTAATGTTTCACAGTAGGTCAGGCGCATAAATAAATAAATAAATGCCACTTAACCATCAAAATAAACGTGCAAGTTCTTACCTCCTAAAGATTTGAGCTGTCCTGTAAGTTCTTTCTTATGCCAAACAGATTTTCCATTGAAAACACAGCAAAACATTTCCAAATATGTTGAAGTAATAACAGTTTCCATGCTTAGAAAGTTAATACACAACATACAACTCAAAATGAAAAAGATTTATAAGTAGATTTGGACCATAAAAACATCCAATAGAATTAAAAAGGAAACTTAAACAGAGACATGACTGATAACAAATGAAGTTAACGAATACTTTCTCACATGAGCTGACGATGATTGTTGTTTATTATAAATGAGTTTCTATGAATTCTTTGAAGAATGAATGCTTTTCAAATATAGAATCTGAAGACCACCTAATTAAAACAACATTCTTTACATAAAGCACCATCTAGGTGAGTAATTCTTCTTTCATGTATAAACTGCAACGGCCTTGCAACCTGTGCAAATCAGCCATTGGAAATCACATGTAAAATGATATAAGAAAATTCATATTTAAGATGCTCTGATCAGTTGAAGAGTATGAAGCATCAAGTTTAGAAAGATTTAAATAAAAGATTGTGCATTTCATCCTTTTTTTAGCATTGAATAATGTATTCATATGAAGAAAAAATCTGAACACCAAATTAGAAATACAATAACGCTCAAAATCTAGAATTCTTCAAAAACTTTAACGATAAAGCTTATGATTTTGTATGCCAATCATGGACCCTTTCCAATATTTCACTTAACATTAAAATATTCAAATATGTCTATGTGATTGAAATGTACTGCACAAAAGAAATAAGTTGCGTATAAGTAAAATATTAGCATTTAAATTAGAAGTAGTGTAACATGCAAGTTGAAAAACAATTGTGAAAATAATGTCTAAGCAGTAAATAAAATGTGGTTGGAAATTGCCTAATATAGAGACGCATAAAAATCTGATATATACAAGCAACTATTAGAATTGGTTGAATTGAAAACCAATAGATTGAAAAAAAATATATATACATAAAAGAGATTATACGGATCAGGAAAAGATAAATAATAATTACATTTTATTTGGAAAGTATCAAGAAAAAGACCAATAGGCTAAAACATATCATAGTTGGACATAAGTTTAACAAAAAAAAGTAACAGGTAGGAATTAAAATTGCAATTTTGATCCTAAAAGCAGCATATAAGATGTAAATATTTTTAAGGCTATCAAAGTGGTTCTTGCATAGCCCTAAGATGTAAATTCCATTCCCTTTGTTCCAATATATAACCTCAAATAAATCTGTAAGTCTCTCCACACGCACCTTAAATGTCACAAATGGATCAAGAAAGCACAATCATTTTCATTTCAGTTACAAAAAAAAATTGCCAAAAAATCAATTCAATCTAGGCAAGAGCTGGGCATACCAGCCTCACAATTGAAGTCAAGTTCCTTGGGTGTCCTCTTAGCATCACACATGCTCATTCTTCTACACTTTGACACCTACTCAGGAACAACACCAGATAAATTATGTATAAGTTTTGATAGTTGACAAATACTTACAAAGATAATCATTGATTGTTGGAGATTTTTTCGGTGATATTTGTTAGCAATAAGGACATAATTATGACCTTTCTTGACCATGATAATTCTTTAGAGAATTGTGAAAATTAAGAAAAGCAGCATGTTGGTAATGACTGGCCAAAATTATACAAGTGCATAGCATGGTCATAATTGGATAGACATGAGAGAACATGAAAAAAAATCTGATATAGAACTAGCAAAAGTTCACCTAAGAAACTGATATAAATAGGAGATAACAAAATTCATCTATTGGTTTTAAGACACTTCCAAATATAAGCCTAAAAATTTGATAAATATTTCTAGCAGGCTTGAAACATAACTTTACATGTAAAAGAAGTATCAAATTAAAGGAGCATGTTATATCAGATGATATTAACATCCTTATATTGAGGGATGAATGTAGAAATTGAGATCATTCCTATTGCATGTAATTCCCCTATTTCCTGCTAATAACTTTACAGATTTCAATTTGCTTATTATAAAAGTAAACTTTTTGTCTCTGCCTCTCTTAAGCAAAATCATAACTAATAAACAACATATTTTCATATGAAAATTTGAAATAAACATCTAATTTTAAATCTAAGTGGTGCCATATTACAGGTTATTTAAAATAGATGAGAAAAGTTTATCAAAAAAAAAAAAAAATAGGTGAGAAACTATAAACAACACAACGATAACACCATCAATCACTAATTATAAAATTAAATTAAAAACAACACCAATCTCCAACAACCACTTCCAAGATAATAATCTACATGAAATTTATAAAACATTACAACAATAGTGATGCTAAACAAAAATCTCAAATAAATGAGGAAATCAAGACACAAAATCGACAAAACTCACAAACTCACTAAATCCAAGAAACTCCCAAATAAAGA
The DNA here is from genome assembly GCA_036559045.1 of Platycarya longipes. Taxonomy (NCBI): domain Eukaryota; kingdom Viridiplantae; phylum Streptophyta; class Magnoliopsida; order Fagales; family Juglandaceae; genus Platycarya; species Platycarya longipes. The sequence continues at coordinate 46,806,385 of CM071791.1, forward strand.
AACCACATAACTATTTGCTAATAACTTCACCTATAACTCCACTACACTCATGATCATAGATCATATTTTAAACAAAACTCAAAAGAAAATATCAGCCAAGATTTCCATATCACAATCACTCGAACTGATAATCGGCAAAATTATAAAAGGGGTTTTAGACGTAAGCGTATCCCATGCGACCTCACCTGCACTATATATGCATGCATGCCTTCCAAATATTTTAAAACCATTGTTTCAATAAATATATGGGTGATGACTAAAAGAATGACTTACCGCATCAATGAATATTAAGGATGAAGAATATTAAAGGAAACAGTAGAAAATAACATAGCAATCTCTCAAAATACACAAATGCAACAAATATATATATATATATAAAAGAAAAAAAATTAGTAGCTTGTTTATCCAATAAAAGCTAATTGAAACCAAACATTCTCCTAGTTGCGACATACAACTTCAAACCAAAGTTAAGTAGAAGCCAAGGAAGGTGCAGAAAACAAACCACCAAATTTGAGCAGCTAAACTATAAAAATATGCATAAAAATAAACCAGTCCGAAGTCCCTGAAAAAAAAAAGCCACCAAGTCAGATCAATTAAATTAAAAAATAACAATGGGAATAAAACAATGTCCTACAGTATACAAAATTTTTTTTAATCGAAGACATATAGAGTGCAAAACACAATAACCTCACTGTGTATTATACAGTATACAAAATTTTGAAAAAGTACCACCTAGATTTTTTATCTCATTGTGTATAATTTGATATCACTGTGTATAAAAAAAAATTAAAAGCGACGAAAAGTAATCCAAATACAAACATGACCATAATTTTAGATCATCAACCCAACCAAAAAGACAAATAAGTAAAAGTAAATAGAGAGAGATGGGGGTAAAATAACAGAGCTACTTTCTTTCATATAGTCATCCATAGTGAGTCATGATCAATCATTTGGGAACGCAACTCCAATAAGAGTGCAGCATGCTAGCCGTTTACGTATTAAAAAAAACCAAAAAAAAAAAAACAAAGGACTTAAACAGCAAAAGTCTAATGACCATACCTGGTCTGCAGTAGTTTCAACTGAGAGCTACTTCCATTTTTTATCCAGAGCAAGCCCCTGTTCAGAATTCAATTAATTATATAGTTAATTGATTTCTAAGATCCATCCGATACATTTAGAATATAATGTAACGTAGAAATAACTAAAAAATAGTTTTCGAAAACTTACAACACACCCAGAGCCTTGCAAAGCAGCACCTTTTGCAGCATTTTTTATACTTTCAGCTACGACAGGGATTAGAAAATCCTAGAAGAGAGTATATTGCCTATGATCGACATTTTCACCAATTAGTTTTAATTAAAAACAAAAAGGTAAATTAAGCCCAGGAAACAACTAATGCAGAAAAGGTAAAATAAAAAATAAACTTAATGTGTAGTCATCAAAAATTTTCGTTTGCATTCTTTACCTTTAGTCTCTAACATTGTTCAATATGATAGATGCTTTTTAAGTAAAAAGATATGCCAGTAATTGGAATAACATTGACTCTACGTATATAGATAGGAGTCATGTTAGAGTTATTTTTGTTTAAACAAAATAGAATTAATTAAACAGAATAGAAGTTATAGAACTGATTAATCAAAAATATTTAATGGATATATATATATTACTTACTAATCTATTGTTGGCTAGAGTAGAAGGTATTATTATTTTGAAGAAGTATGGTGGTGGTGGCAAGCTGCTACTTTCACTTGCCATAGATTGCTTATCAAGATTGGGAGAAAAGGAAAAGCGAAACCTTGGCTACATAGTTGGGTTGAGATAGTAGACATCTTAAAGAAAAATGAAATAAAGAAGAGAATACATTTGCAAGATTCTCAAGATATGCCAATAATAACAAATAGTTGAAGAGAATAAAAAACAAAAACAAAAAAACAATACGTCGAACCCAAAAAAGAAAAAGAAAAAATTACTAATATGGTTCTATTAAGAAAATGAATGAGATTTCAATCTTCTTCATAAATGCACGATAACTAACATCAAACTTTAATAATCACTATATTAACGCCATCACAATAGCCCATAAATCAAAGCACCTATTAACACTTCATTAAAATAGAAAGTAAAATAGAGACAAAAGACAAAAAAAAAAAAAAAACAAAAACAAAAGAAAAGAATCATAAAAGGCAAAAACAAACAATGGGAAAAAAAAGGCAAAATGCATTAATTGTGTTAACAAATAATGTGTCTTCAAAGTTGATTTTTTCATTGTTGGTCCTTCATTTATTTTATATTAATCTCTTAAGCTATTGACTAAGGGCATTTTGAGGTTACGCTTTTTTGAAATGAAGAATTCCCATTTTATTTGCTTCTTTGTTTGCTTTTTAAACCAAGAAAAAAAAATCTGATGCATTTAAGTGTACTATTTGCTACATATAATATCATGATGGTATCTACTACAGAAAAAAGGAAAAAAAAATCATATTCGTATGTGAGTGTGTTTTAATTATGTTTTATAGTAACCTAAGCACAATCACAATCATGAGAGATTGTTTGACATTCAAATTCTTCCTTGCAGCTTACCATAAATTCTTCTTCAAAGAAAAAAAACCTACTTCATAATTTTATTTTTAAATTTATACAGAAAATTACATGTAGCCTCACATGGCAAACTTTGTTTCCTGGCATACAAAGTCAAAAAGACAAACCTACATCAATTGAATCAGAGGTCTGGATAAAAAAAATTAAGGTTTTATTCATTATATCTTGCTTAAACTAAAATAGAATACATTTATAAATTTTACTTTGCTTTTAACTAAAATAAATTGTGTTTTTATTTTAGTTGGTTTCAATCTAAGTTGTACCTTTGCATGCCTATTTTGCTAGATATTGGTTTCAATCTGATGTTATGAAATTATGCTTCATTAAAGACTATATATATATAATACTAAATAATTAGTGAAGCTGCACAAAGCTACCCATTCTTCTTTATTTTTTAACTTTTTTAGGAGTGTCAGCAGAACATTACTAATATTTAGCCTCATTACATGGTAGAATTATAAGTAAGAGCCTAAAACCCAACCACTTGAATATCAAACAAAGAAATTATTTAAAAAATTGTGTAGGTGCAGAACGTTGAGTATAGGTGAAGAAAACCTATGTGGAGTTCTATATTTTTTTAATGTTTCAGCTATACATCTTGGGATTCTAAAAATACTTCCTTTACTTTTTGTACTTTTCATTTGTTTTTGAAGCTCATGGATTTCGACATCCTTGGTATAATAGGAATTTTGAATGGAATTATATTTGGAGTGGATCAGTTGTAATCACTCTTTGGTAATATTAGCATTTGTTGGACAAGGTTTCAATTCAAGTTTCTATGAAGCAACCAAATGAAAAAATATCAGAAATTTTGAAATGAATAAATCATCATGAAGCACCCACATAACTGAAGTCTGAACAGCTAAGCATGCCAAACAAAAATCAAGAGGTTGCATATATTTTAATGTTTCAACATTTGTGAAAGCTGAAGTCTTGATTTTTTTTGAGAAAGCATTTGTTTTTTCTCATTTGAGTAATAAAAATGCTTTATAAAATGAGAAAGCATAAAAACATAAATAAACAAATAAACAAATGGATAAATAAAGAGATGGGAAAGTACAAAAACATAAATAAAGAGAAAAAAAAATAAAAATATTCTCTTTCTACATTTGTTTATTTCTTATTTATGTTCTTATACTTTCACATTTCAGTATTACTCAAATGCTTTCTCATTTCAGTATTACTAAAAAAAAAAAATTCTCTTTATGTATTTGTTTATTTCTTATTCAGCTAAATCAAAAAAAGAAAGAGTTGGAATGCAGAGAACACAAAGAATGTTCAGAGATGAGGAATCTCATGTCATACGCCATGTACAGAATGAAGGAGGTTTGCACTACCACAATAAAGAAAATCAAAATGTTATGAAATGAGTATAAATTTGTACTGCTACACCAAATTTGATTCAAGATTGCCACACTGAAAAAATTGATTTCGCACGACAGTCTTAGGGATATCCTCCAGCATCATTTTAATCATCAAAAAAGCGAAAACAACAATTAATTATTCAGAAATTTTAATTCAGAAAGTTAAGAATTGCAAGTGGGAAGGGTTAATATAATAAATATTATTTTATTTGCTTTGAGGGGTGTATTTGGTAAGATTGGACTTTATGGTATTTAGTTATTATATACATTGATTAGCTTAACATAATATGTTGTTTATGTTTTTATGCAGCTTTAGAAAGTGAAGTATGATTTGGAGAAAATATTTCACTCTCTTTATTTTTTCTCAAGAAACTTTAATTTCAATTTCAATAGTGACCCATAAATCCACCATAACCTACATCAAACTGCCATAATCAGTATATCAATCCTACTACAGCGTTCCATAATTCAAAGCTACCATTAATAATTCAACAAAACATCAATACACATCAAACTTTTCTCCATTTAGAATTCCACAAAAATATCTAAAAATAATCAGCACCCAACCATGATCACTACTATTTATCTCACAAATAAAAACCCACTTCCATATTATTTTCCAACAACCAACCAGTACTACTATGTCTCAAAGTACACAGAGTCAGTGATGTTAGTGAACATAATGGGACTGTCCAATAACTTATACACTGTCGTGTAAGCAAGTAAAATAACTCCAATACTATGTTTTGAAAATTCTAAATGTAGAATAAATACTAAGATGCACAAACAAATGCATAAATATAAAAAATGCAGAATAAAAAAAACAAAAAATATACCAGCAGTTATTTAAAGATGGGAATGAAAACCACCAAAAAAAAATATAAATGCATAAATAAACAAATGCACAACTAAAAGAGTTTCTCTCTTCCAACCCTCTCTCGAAAAATATAAATACATAAATAAACAAATGCACGGCTAAATAAACAAAAACCATATCAGCAGTTTCTCTCTCACAGCGCTCTCTCAAAAAAGAGGACTTCACAACAAATGTAAATAAACAAATGGCTAATAGAGTTTGGTAAGCAAAAAATAAATGGAGAACGAAGACCACAAAACATACCAGACGCCTCATTTCTCTCTTTCAAAGCACTGCAACAGATGATGAAAAACCTGAAGTTAATACTCTGCCCTCCATCCCTCCCGTCAACAGTGAGAACATGACAAATGTCACACTACAAAATACTACAAATTAGTAAAAATAATCAGATGAAGGAACTCCAAATAAAGAAAATTAAAACCATTACCATAAAAAAAATATTGAGAGTAACCAAACAAAGAAATTCTGAGAATGAATAAAACTAACGAGAGTAACCAGACCCAACGAGGACGAAACATCCATATGCAAACTGGCAACTTAATAAAAATAGGAAACGCATTTACATGACTAAATATGCACCGTCTGGTTTCAAACTAAATGAAGCGCACCGCATTACACACCGAATAACAGACTAAAATGCATTGTTTGGCATAAAAACACATTTAATGATTTAAATGTCTGAAAACGCACCGTTTTAGGATGACAGGAACCATTTTCTCATCCTCGATCTTTCTCGGTCCCTTTCTCCATCTCTTTCTCTTCACGGGGTCTCCATTCTTCTCAACCCTGATCTTCTCTTCATCGGGTCTCTTGGGCCTCTCCAATATATTCGGCCTCTCTAATTTATTGTTGTTCTTGTGGGATTTGATGGAAGGGTTTCTCTAAACGCACCGTTCGAAATCGAAGGGGAAAGGGTTGGAAGCCGTGGGTTTCGTGGGTCTAGGGAGGAGCTGCAGGCTCCGGGTGAAGGAGAGGAGGAAGGGGTGGTCTTGGGTGGTCGCAGTGATCTACGGTGGTTATAGTGGCTACTTAGGGTGGCATATGGATGCGCGATGTGGAGGAACCCGTTTTGGATTCTCGTTTCGTTTGCCTGCGTGCGGCAGAGGGAGGCCCTAGCAAGGGCATTCGATGATGAAAAGTTGTTCGTCGGAGCCTGGGGGAGATGCCGGAGTCAGCGGTAAGGCTGGATAGCCGGTGGCGAACCTTAGCTCTGCGTGGCTGTGTGCGTAGCCGAAGGGAGATGTGGATGGGTTTGAATTGGGAGAGAATCCGAGAGGGAGAGGTGCGAGATTTGTGGTCTAGATCGAGAGGGACATAAGCGAAAATGAGAGTTAAACAAAATCAATTTTAATTTTACTGTTTATTACTGTAGACAATCCGATAGCCACTTTTTAAGTATAAAGATATGGAACCATGAAAGAATCATTTTCATTGCGTTCAATAGCTAGCATTTGATGGTCGATATTGAGCCAGACCGAATAATTTCGATCGGTTGGCTTTCTCAAGTGCTAGCGCCATGGCCTCTAGCTTGTTCGATGCTCATGAGTTCTTTTTCAATAAAAAAACGTACCGACGCCGTACTATATATCCTTGTTCAATCTTCGGCTTTAGGGTTTTGGTTGCTCAAAATAACTAGATAATGTTGAAGAGTCATGTGTCAACTTAAAATGCCTTTTTAGTTATGAAAATTTAACCAACGCCCCCAATATTGTATAGTTTCTTCATCTTATCTTTTCATTTTCTTCTCGTTAAGACCCATTTGGAACTCAAACTTCACTCAATATATTGTACTTTAAACTCATTTCATCGTCTAAATACGCAAATTTGATCCAATTAAAAAAAAATTCGGTGAAACTCACTACTGTAGCATCATTGTAGCTGTACTAGTGTAGTTGACAGGAAAAACCTGCACTTTTTATTCCCCACCTCTCTCTCTCTCTCTCTCTCCCCTGTTTGTGCCAAATTTGAACCAAATTTTTCTTATTTTCTATTTTGGTTTTTGATTTTACCTCTCTCTCTCTGATCTCTCTCTATCTCTCTCTCTCTCTGTGCCAACAAGTGGGAGCCGACAATTTTTTTCCTTCATAAATCGTTTACGGTTAACGCGCATGGGAACAAAATTGTGCAGTAAGCAGTACCGAATCCCACTAATTTCACAATTTTTCATAAATACATTTAAACTTATCCTAACATCTAAACACATTTTAAACTCATTTAAGTGGGTCTCACAAAACTCACTCAACTATCTCAATTCACTACTATTCATAAAAAACAAAGATCAATTCAGCTCAGTTCGACATCCAAACGCAACCTATGTCTCCCATTAGTTTTCATCAACTTTTTACAATTACTATCAGTTTTGCTCAGTACCTCATCGTTTTTGCATCGTGATTTACGTGATCACCGAAGTCCACATGAAAATCCAAGCTGGTGTGTTCCTCACTACAATAAATAAGACTTTATGCTGCGTTTTGTTTAGCCGAGAGTTAAATTCTGTCGCAAATAGTAACATTTGCTGCATTTTTTCGCCGCAAATAGTAGTATTGCGGCGATAAATTAGGCATTTACCGCGAGAAATTAGGTTTATTGTCACGCCCAAATAGCCACGGTTAACCCGCGATTTTCAAAATGCGGAAAATGATTTTTTGCTGCGATTTTGAGGCTTTTGTGGCAATTTTGAGACTTTTTGCGACGATTTTGAAGTTTTTTGCGGCGACTTATCAAACGCCGCAAAAGGCCTTATGTGTTGTAGTGCATCTTTTCTCTTGATGCCTCTATTAATGTTTGATTGTTTTCGGCCTTCTCGCGTTTGACTATGTTATCATTTAGTTGGTTTTCCTCACCTTTGTAGTGGACATATTCTTTGCTTTTTTTTTTCCTTTAAATTTTAGTTTCTTCTAATCTTGTGATTGGTATAATACGATATTCATCGCATTGCACAGATAGAGATTAAGTTTGGTGCTGACAGCTGACATTAACAATCTCATTGATGAGGTATCAGTGACCTGCTTGATGACCAAATTGATTAAGGGGGTCAATTGTAAGGGCAACTAAGAGGTATTAACTAAGGTGTGGTTTGGATAGTACTAGATGAGACGAAATGGTTTTAAATGAACTGAGATCGGTTTCCAATTTATGATCATCATCATGTTTAGTGTTTAATTTATCATTTTAAAGTAGAACTTTTAATCAAGATCATATATTAATCTGCATAGCTATGTATCTCATATATGAACTAATTATATATATATATATATAACAATCTTATATATATATCTAGCCTTCTTGTTTTTCTCTTTCATCATTTTAATCTATTTCTCTCTCTCTCTCTCTCTCTCTCTATATATATATATATATATCCTTTCATATTGGACTAATTCTAAACAATGCTACTGTAATTAGTGTTTTTGCCATGATGTTTTAAAGTTCTTCTTAAATATTAGAGTTGATCTTCTAACCGGTCCATCTATTATCTTCCAGATAATAGCCCTCCACTAAGTGACTGCCAAGTAGACTTCTCAACTTAACTCCCATATGACCGCACAGCAGGAGAAGATGCACAATCCAACCCCTCATTTAGGGCTGTTTACCCAACCCGATAACGTCAATTCCGATCCAACCTAATTACAAAGGTATACCAATTACCTGCTGGCCATTTGGCCGATTTACCGACTCGATAAGGTTTTTCAAAAACGGTCATCACCCATAGATAAAGCAAATGAATTATCACCCCTGGAAAATCAAATGAACCTCAGGAGATTCGGAGTCATCGCCCCTAGAAAAAGCAAACCAACCATGAAAAGCAAACGAACCTTGGGGAGATCAGAGCCATCGTACCTAGAAACACAACCAAACCATCGCCCTGGAAAGGTCAGTGAAAACTTGCACTTTTGTGCAGATTAATTTTACACAAAAAGCAGATATCAAGTCGGTTAATCGATACCGACTGTGTGGATAATGGATCGACTTTTTCGAGTCAGGTTGAAAAAATGGACGGGCCGGGTGAACGGGGGAACAGCCCTACCCTCGTCCATTTCTCCTCTCCATCCTCTGCAGAAAAGAACAAAAAGAAGAAATCTTGTTTTTCCTCCTAATCGTGATCCTCCCCTACCTACATACTAAAACCTCCACCCAATCCCTGACTTATTCCATATATAACCATCACCCCAAATACAAAACTCCAATGCATCTAAGAGGCAAGCATGGAACTCAGTTTGGTTATCAGGGACTCATGCACGGTTTGATGCTTCACCTCCATTTTGTTCAAAATCCAAAGCAGTATCTGAAAAAATCATGTTGTTGTCTGTGACTCTGTATACCTGCCCCTTCTCTCTCTCTCTCTCTCTAAATATTATAAATACAGTTCTCGAATGTGTGAAAACTAAGGAACGACGAAAAGGCAAGAGAAACGCTTTGCAATTGGAACGACGGGAATGACAATAAGGAAGTTCGATGGGGAATGCAGTACTTTGATCTCTTTCCAAAGTGGGGGGAATTTTTCTTGAGTGACGCTGGGATTGGTCGGGTTTCCAACGTTAAAATAGTCTAATTATTTTTTAGACTATTTTTATCATAAACATAATTAAAAAATTAAAAAATTAAAAAATATATATAATAAAACGAAAAAATATAATAAAAAAATGAAAAAAACATAATAAAAAATATAATAAAAAATACTAAAATAGTAAAAAATATAATAAAAAAATAAAATAAAGATGAATTTATAGGAGTATTCGGCATTGTCCAGTCCCTGTCGCTCGGGCCCATTCCGGATTTAAGGCTGCCGGAGTTTCGTCGGAGGTCGCCGTGACAGGGGTGAAGTCGCCAGAGCCCTCCGGTCTCGATGGCATTGGCGGAGTCGCCCACGGCCATCGGAGGCGGTGGGCTGCTTTTAATGGGGAGTCGGCCAACCAACCCCCAGCTTTTCTCATTTTTCTTTTCATTTATGGGTTTTAATCACATATGGGTTTGTGTATTATGCATTTTTCCAATTTTCTTACATGTCTTTGTGTTATTGGATGGATGTTTTTCTCCGATTAAATTATAGAGGTTATTTTATTCCAAAAGTTTTTGTTTTTCGAAAGGTATCTCAAAAGTTTTTGAAAAGAAAAATTCTACTTGCAATCCCCGAACGGGGACTACATTCCAGGCATCGTGTCTTTGAGACAGAGCGTTTAACTAAAGTAAAAACATAATAGCAAGGATGCCTTCATCATAAAAACGATGCCTTCCTTTGTCAAATATGAAATCGCACTCTCCCTATACACATCGTTGTTGCCGTCGCCTAAGTCATCTTGTGCGCAGCTCCCCATCGCCATTGGCATCGATGTCCCCTTCCTCAAGAAGCCCCTTCGTTAAGTACCCAGTCTGTACTCCTAAAGTCTATCTCCTTCGTGGTTTCCTTCATCATCTGAATACTCCTACAATATCAGCTTCGTTGTTGGCTTCAATTTACTCGTGGGTCTCACTTTCTTCTACTTTCCCATGTCGGTGGGTTCCTAGGTCACATGTGTCTTCGTCCTCTCAAGAAAAATAAATGCAAACCTAAAGCAATTTCATTGACACGGGTTTTTTTTTTTTTTTCTACTAACTTAGCTATAATTTTTTAATGAAACTTTTTTGTACTAACTTGAACAATTTCTTTTTCAACTCTTATGATGAACAAATCTATATGGGTTTGTCGTAAAAAAAGCATCCATGGCCCAAACTAGATCCAAAAAGATCTTTTAAGTTAAGTTTCAGTGTTGTTTAAATTGGTACATAGAAGTGCCAATGTCATACACACTGCGACCTTTGTGTAGAAAGGCAGAAATCAATGGAATTTATTTTTTACTCGAAACTCTCTCGTCAAGTTGAAGGCAAACATGAATTAAAAGGATCATAGTATAATCAATATGGTGCCTTGTAGCTATTTAAAAGCAGTGCAATAGTTAGAGATGCCATCGCATCCTCACGTGCAAAATCTTATCTGCACTTGCAATATTTTGATGGTGTGGATACTTCTTTTTTCACTCCAAATAATATTCCGAATCAAACCAATAGATTTGATTTTTTTTTTCACTCCAACAAATTCATTTAATAAAACCAAAAGAGAAAATTATTCAAACAGTGAACTAGGGGTGTTCATCCGAGTTCCGGATTCTCAAATCCGAAACCCGGATTTACAAATTTCCTTAAACATTTAAAAAAAAAAAGAATTCAAAAATGTTAAGAAATAAATAAAATTTTAAACCAGGCCGGGTACAACCTGGCCCGGATGAACACCCCTACAGTGAACCAAAACTAATGGGTGTAAATGGGCAGTGGAGGAGGAGGTCACCGATGAGCAGTTGGCATCGTTGGGCAGTTGATGGCCATTGTTGATGGGTGTCGATGTCTCTTTTGAAGAACAGAGATGGGAATGACCTGTGATGATTTCTCATTGCTAGGGGAAGACGAATGGCTTTTTGGTCATTTAGTTCACATATATGTGTAGACACAAAGAAGTCCCAAAATTCAGACTATATGTAGCACGACTCTTTTAAAAGTACAAGTTCTTCTATTTTTTTAAGGGAAATGCTAGAAAGTATTCACACTCAGGATACTCCCCCTCACATGAATAGTGCGTGAAAAGGATACTTCCCCTCACATGAACAGTGCATGAACAGTATCATGCACTGTTCATGTGAGAGGGAGTATCCTGAGTGTGGATACTCCCCATCATTTTTCTTTTTTTAATATGTATTACCAATGGCTCCAAATAAATTCTTAATGTACTGCGATCCCCTTAAATATTAATTTTAATGTAAGCTTAATTCCTTTTTGATCTTGAGCGTGAATTTGTTATATTGTCCATGGTTAACAAAATTAAGGTTGCCTTAAGTTTGTTAAAGGGATTTGATTAATTGTTTGAGATCAAATATTTGACAATAGTACTCCCTCTTTGGAATGGAAGTTCCATTCTCATACATTTCATGGTAACAAATAATAAACAGACACATGAGTAATCCACATTGAAGTCACTTCAGCAAGGTAGTAAAATCAAAACTAGAGAAATCCATGTGATTTTTCTTCTGCAAACATAAACCCTCATCCATTATATATTCTACCCACACTTGAGAATTTGTTATCAAGAAACAATTACTCCTCTTTTAGATTTGCTTTTTGTGTTCAATATTGTCACATTTTAATTAAATGTAGTTGCTTGGGTTAATTATAATATCCATAAGTAATATAGGTGTTGCTTCTTGTCTCTTCTTATCCTTCAAAGAACTTGTTCTATTTTTTCTTTCATTCATTCCTAACTGTTGGAATACCTTATAAAAAAAATAATATGAGAATTGATTATACTTGAAGATAGTTCAGCCTAGCTCTTAGAGTAGTGGAGTATACAACTTTTAGAATGCAATTGTACTCGTTTAAAGTGTATACTTTTGCAAGTTGTTCACAATCATTAATGTGCAATTCCTTGTGTTTTGGAGATATGTTTCAATTTTCTTTGTTCCAGTTTGGACCTTATTCTATTTTTACCTCTAATGTGTAGATAAATATTAAGATTTGGGTTGCTCATATGAGTCGATTACATCATTGCATGATGCTCTATGACTAGCCTGACTTGAATAAATTGCTTCTTGTTCAAATACTTGATATATTAGATGGATCTAACTATATTTTTAGAAACTGATGAATTTGAATTTTTTTTTTAAAGTAGAATTATTTTGACTGTTGAGAGACTAGAGGAATGAGAGGAAGGGAGATGGTGGAAGCATGGCCTGTAATTTTGTGGAGAAGTCCTGCAAAGAGCTCAAAGGAGTTCAAAGTCAAATAGAAGCTTATCTATGTCATTAATATGTTATCTTAGTTTCTTGTTTGCTTTTTTTTTTATGATCTTAAGTTAGTGAAATTGTTTGCCTAGTTATGTTGAAAGTTGTAATGACCAAGTACTTCTTTACTACTTCATATGATTTGATGAATTTACTATGTCTAACATGTGTTTTCTCACATTCTTAATATATCTATAATTATGCTTGAGGCCAAATATTATTGTGGGTGCTTCAAATCCAATGTGTTGTGCTCTGAAAACTATAAACATGTACTACAAAAAATTTTGTTCAAGGTCAAGGCATGACCAATCGATAAGGGACTATGCATTTTTTTTTCTGAAAGGAAAGCTGAAAAACGACCTCAATTATTTGTTTTGCATATGCATAAAAGTTGTATAAAAAGGAATTAGTATTTTCTAGCATGAATAGTGTAGACTTAAGCTATATTTTGTGCATTTATTTTTGAACGAATAAGAGCAAAAATAGTCTTTTGAAAAGTTTTATTTTTATGGATTAGAAATCTTCTGAGATATGAGATTTAAAGGTTTTGCTGTGAATAAATAAGGTTTGTTGTTTCTGATTTCCAAGCATGCGAAATGATATGAAGTTGTTCAGTATATATTTAGAAGATATGGTAACTAAAAGCTTTGGCATGAGTTTTTTAATACATTTTATGATGAAAGTGATTATGACGTCTGTTTTGTTTCTGATACGGCCCTGCCATGAGTATTATAGTGGCATACGGCCTTGTCATGAATATAATAGTGGCATATGGCCCTGCCATGGGTATAATAGTGGCATACAACCCCGCCATGAATATAATAGTAATATACGGTCTCGCCATAGGTATAATAGAGGCATACAGCCTGACCATTGGTATAATGTGGCACAACTCTACTATGGGGGTTAAACATGATATTTGTTTTGATGTGATGTATTTTGGAAAAGTTTATTTTCTAAGGGGTTTTTGCTCGAATGTTTTACAACAAGTTTATTTGGGCATTCTGAAAGTAAAAGTATTGTTTATTCTTTCTGAAAGAAAATGTTTTGTTTCACATGATGAGGTTTAAATGCACATGTTTCTACACACTAGTATAAATGTTCTGCTTACTGAGTTGTTGATAATTCACTCATTTTCTTTATAATATTTTTTCAAATGAGTTTGATGGGGCAACTAATGTTCAGTAATAAAGTGTTTGGGCAAGACTAGCGTGGCTAGAAATTGGGAGTTCACTTCTGAGCATAAAGGATGCTAAGAGTTATTTCATTCCCGTAGATTGTTTATATCATGTTGTAGGGTTACAAAGCCTTTTGTAAACCTTATTTCATTGGTTATGGTTTTTAGACATATGGAGATACTTGGTTTATGTTATTTGGTTTGTGATGTTGGGAATCTGAGTTATGTTTTATTTTGGAGACTTTATGTTTATTTAAGACTTTGAAATTAAATGATGATTGTTGGGAAATACTTAAACTAGTTTAAGTTAATTATCAGGTTATTAGAGATAACTCTCTAGACCCTCTGAGACTAGGACATTACAAATATCCACCAATATTTCTAGCGATAACTAACAATAATATCTGCCAATAGCAATTTCCACCAAAATGTTATTGTGGGTTAAACTATCATCCACAAATATCTTTAGTGGCAAATAAAAGTATTACCCACAATGGCACAAACCTTGATTTATTTTCGACGAGCTCAAACTTCTTTTCCCACAAATAATCTCCTCATAAAAAGTGGTATTTTCCCATGAGTTGGGGTTTTCGTGGAAAAAAGACTTGATATCACCAATTTATTGCCACAAACCTCCCACAAAAGGATTTTGTGAGAAAAGACTATTACCCGCGAAAGACCCACTTTTGGCCACAACAATACTTTTTGGGAAAAGCAGGTATTTGTTATTTAATCAATTTGATGCCAAATGTCCACATATAAAAATTATTATCTAGAATCAAGGGAGAAAGCATTAATGTGCCTATATGCTGGACTTCTGATATCTATACCTGAAATTGTGCAGAGAATAAATATTTGAATGGTAACCTTTGATGGATCATTAGAATGTTTAACGAATATGCTAATAATGCTTACGCCGAATAAAATAGTGATTATTTTACAACTATTCTATCCGGGTAGTTCCAACAAATGATTCACATGAAAGAATACAAGAAATTCACCCAAAACATAGAGAATGCGCTTTTGATGTTCAACTGAATATTATTAAGTCAAACAATAATTGAAAATAGTCCACATGGCCGGACTATATAGCCAAAATCGTATGATTCAAAATTTTACCAAAATTAGCAAAATCCCAATAATCAAGCCAAAATCAAACTTCTTCAGCTATCTTGATATAAATTAAAGAATAAATCTATTCATCATTCTCTCATTATCCCATGATGTGGTATCAGATGATAGGCTAATAAGTAAAACATAATAAATATTTTTCAATCATTTAATGGCACATCATAGGATGATGAGAGGATGATGAAAAATGAGATGATGAATAACATTTCTCTAAATTAAATTTGTGTCACTAAGTTCAAGCTTAAGACCTGAACTAAGGGACATGTTTTTTGAATGAGTAGTAAACAAAGGGGGCAAATCGGTCAGAAACCCCTACGATGTTAATTACTTTGCATAATTGCATGTCCTCATAAATTGCAAAACCCCATGGAACATAAGGGTTGCTTATCAGGTCGATCCAAACTTATCACTGTGTTTTGACTAGTATCTTCTCTCTTGTCTCCCTTGTTCAAACTCAGGCAGTATGGTAAAAGTCAGAGCTTCCAGTTAATATCGATCGACCGGCCGGTACTGTTAGCTAGCTATAAGGTATTAATAATGATATATAGATCAGTACCTAATATATATATATATATATATATCCTCGACTAAGGTAATTAAATTATATATTGTAATGAACGAACGAAATTATCAGCCGCCCCCTGTCCCACCACTAAAATTATGTGAATGACCCCACCACTATTATTTTAAATTCTGTATAGTGACTTGCATAGTGACTTGCATAGTAACTTGCATATTAATTTCAAAGCCTATAAATAGGGGCTTCAGTTGTAATGAAATTCATAAGAAAATATAGAGAGAGAAAGAAAGTTTCAGTTCTTAAGAGTTCTAGAGAGAATTTCTTATTTCTCTTTTGCAATAGTAGTTTCCTTTCTTTAATTTTATAACACGTTATCAGCACGACGGTTCTACCAATTCTGAAGCTAGTGGTCTTATTCCTCTGTAAGTTTTTCAATATATTATTTGAAGTCTTTAATATATTTTATTGATGATTATCTGTGTGAATTTATAAATATGAGATACACATATTTATTTCATTATTTATATGTGTAGACAATGGCAAATCTTACAAAATTAGAATTTGTTGCTCTTGATATATCTGGAAAAAATTATTTATCCTGGATACTTGATGCTGAAATACATCTTGATGCAATGAACCTGGGAGAAACTATTAAAGAAGGAAATCAAGCATCCCTGCAGGAACGTGCTAAAGCAATGATTTTCCTTCGCCACCATCTTCATGAAGAATTGAAAACTGAATATCTCACAGTAAAAGATCCCTATATTTTGTGGAACAATTTAAGGGAGAGGTATGAACACCAGAAGACTGTCATTCTCCCAAGAGCTCGTTCTCAATGGTTGCACCTGAGGTTGCAAGATTTTAAAAGTGTTAGTGAGTATAATTCCGCACTTTTTAAAATAAGCTCAGTATTAAAATTATGCGGTGAGAAAATCACCGATGATGATATGCTAGAGAAGACTTTTACTACATTTCATGCCTCGAATGTGCTCCTGCAGCAGCAGTATCGAGAGAGAAAGTTCAAGAAATATTCTGAACTTATATCATGTCTTCTAGTAGCTGAGCAGAATAATGAGCTCTTATTAGAAAGCCACCAGTCACGCCCTACTGGCTCAATATCATTCCCTGAAGTGAATGGTAATATGTTTGCATCATTCTCAGAAGTGAATGGTGCATCCTTTAGAAGAAATCGGGGGCGTGGACGTGGACGTGGTAGGAGAAATTATAGAAATGTTGGTCCCAGGAATGACAACATTAAAAGGGATTATAATATACCATATCACCAGAAGTGGTACAATTCAGAAAGGGGTAAAAATCCTCAGAATAATTCTTCAAAGAAAAGTGAAGAGGTGTGCCATAGATGTGGAATGACTGGACATTGGTCACGTACCTGTCGTACGGCCAGGCACTTAGCTGATTTATATCAAGCTTCTATTAAAGGAAAGAATAAAGTGCATGAAACAAATTTAGTAGAACCATCAGATGATTTATTA
Source organism: Platycarya longipes (assembly GCA_036559045.1). Classification (NCBI taxonomy): domain Eukaryota; kingdom Viridiplantae; phylum Streptophyta; class Magnoliopsida; order Fagales; family Juglandaceae; genus Platycarya; species Platycarya longipes. The sequence continues at coordinate 46,823,347 of CM071791.1, forward strand.
GATTCAATAGATGTAGACGTTACTCATCTTGATGTATCTGATTTCTTTAATCATCCTGAAAGTAGTATTGAACACTTAATTGGAGATGGAAGTGTTCCACTCAATTAATGTATTTTCTTTCTATCAGTAATAAAAGTTTTGTACATTTTGTAGAACCATGGATCACATTGATGAGCTTTTTATCTCTGAGTTGAATGATAAAGATATATGTCTGGCTAACAGTGCTACAACTCACACAATTCTCAAAGAAAAGAAATATTTTCAAAATCTAACACTAAGTAAAGCCTATGTCCATACCATATCAGGTTCATCGGATTTAATTGAGGGCTCCGGAAGAGCTTATATTGTGTTGCCTAATGGCACCAAATTTTGTATTGATGATGCTCTATTCTCTTCACAATCCAGAAGAAATTTATTGAGTTTCAAACATATACGTCGTAATGATTACCATATTGAAACGACCAATGAAGGCAGTAAAGAGCATCTTCTTATTACTAAAACAATATCGGGCCAGAAGCTCGTATTAGAAAAACTGTCTGCTCTATGTTCTGGATTGTATTATACAAAAATGAGAACAATTGAATCATATGTGGTAATGCACCAGAAGTGCATTGACCCTAAAGTATTTATGACTTGGCATGATCGCCTTGGACATCCGGGTTCTATAATGATGAGACGAATTATTGAAAATTCGCATGGGCATCCCTTAAAGAATCAAAAGATATTTCTACCCAATGAATCTCCGTGCTCTGCATGTTCTCAAGGTAAGTTAATTATTAGACCATCTCCCTCAAAAGTCATTGTTGAATCTCCATCCTTTTTACAAAGGATTCACGGAGATATATGTGGGCCTATTCATCCATCAAGTGGACCATTTAGATATTTTATGGTTCTAATTGATGTATCTAGTCGATGGTCACATGTTTGTCTTCTTTCCACTAGAAATGTTGCATTTGCTAGACTTCTTGCTCAGATAATTAAACTACGAGCACAATTTCCTGAGTATCCAATTAAGACCATTCGATTGGATAATGCAGGTGAATTTTCATCTCAAGTTTTTGATGATTATTGCATGTCAATAGGAATAGATGTTGAACATCCTGTTGCCCATACACACACACAAAACGGTTTAGCTGAATCTCTGATCAAAAGGCTTCAACTAATCGCTAGACCTTTACTTATGAAATCAAGACTACCTGTTTCTGCTTGGGGACATGCTATACTTCATGCAGCATCTCTAATTCGCATTAGACCATCTGCATATCATAAATATTCTCCATTACAGCTTGCATTTGGTCAACAACCAAATATTTCTCATCTTCGTACTTTTGGATGTGCTGTATATGTTCCAATTGCACCTCCACAACGTACAAAAATGGGCCATCAACATAGACTTGGGATATATGTTGGTTTTGATTCTCCATCCATTATTAGATACATTGAACCCCTTACAGGGGATATGTTTAAAGCACGTTTTGAAGATTGTCATTTTGACGAATCAAATTTTCTGTTAATGGGTAAAGAAAAGTCGGTGCCTGAAGCACGACAAGATATTACTTGGGATAATAAGACCCTGTCTCATTTTGATCCTCCTACAAATGAATGTAAACGGGAAGTTCAAAGGATTATTCATTTGCAAAATGTTGCAAATCAGTTACCGGATGTATTTACTGACACTAAAGGTGTAGTAAAATCTTATATTCCTGCTGTTAATACTCCAGCAAGGATTGAAGTCCCTGAAGGACAAATTGTCAAAGCAACAATAGGTGAATCTAAAACACGTCTGAAGCGTGGAAGATCTATTGGTGTAAAAGATAAAATTCTCAGAAGGAAAAGAATACAAAATGAATTTGGTGTTCCTGAAGAACACATACCCACAATACAGGCTACAAATATAATTGGTGCTCCTAAAGAGCTCAAATCTTCTATTCCAGAACCTCCTGAAGAGGAAACTCCTGAAGAGTATAAATCTCCTAAAAAGGGACCTCTTGAAGAGGTGTGTCATGAAATATTTTCCCCTGAACAGGAACAGGTACCTGAAAATAATGAGATCTCAATACATTTCATGAAAACTGGAGAAATTCTGGATAGAAATAAAACTGTTGTCGACAACATATTTTCATATAAAATGGCCCTTGACATTACCAGAAGTAATGAAGAAAGTGAGCCAAAAAGCGTCGAAGAATGTCGACGTAGAAATGATTGGCCAAAATGGAAAACAGCTATTGAAGCTGAATTAAATTCGCTAGCAAAACGAGAAGTATTTGGACCTGTTGTCCAAACACCAAAGGGTGTGATGCCTGTTAGATATAAATGGGTATTTGTACGAAAACGTAATGAGAAAAATGAAATTGTGCGATACAAAGCACGGCTTGTTGCACAAGGTTTCCTGCAGAAACCCGGGATTGATTATGAAGAAACATACTCTCCCGTTATGGATGCAATCACATTTAGATTTTTGATTAGTCTGGTTGTTACAAAAGGATTGGAAATGCGGTTGATGGATGTGGTCACTGCATATTTATATGGATCCTTAGACCATGACATATATATGAAAATCCCTGAAGGATACAAGATGCCTGAAGCATCTACAAGTACATCTAGAAATATGTACTCAATCAGACTACAAAGATCTTTATATGGGTTGAAGCAATCCGGACGCATGTGGTATAATCGCTTAAGCGAATATCTATTGAAAGAAGGATTTGAGAATAATCTTATATGCCCATGTGTTTTTATTAAGAAATTAGAATCGGGATTTGTCATTATTGCGGTTTATGTTGATGATTTAAATATTGTGGGAACTCCTGAAGAGATCTCAAAAACCGCTATATATTTAAAGAATGAATTTGAAATGAAAGATCTTGGCAAAACAAAACTTTGTCTCGGCCTGCAGCTTGAGCACTTGCCAAATGGAATTTTTATTCATCAGTCCATGTATACTGAGAAAGTCCTAAAGCATTTTTATATGGACAAATCTCATCCCCTGAGTACTCCAATGATTGTTCGAACACTTGATGTGAAGAAAGATCCATTTCGTCCTTGTGATGACGATGAAGAAATTATTGGTCCTGAAGTACCATATCTCAGTGCAATTGGAGCTTTGATGTATCTTGCAAATTGCACTCGACCAGATATTACATTCTCAGTTAATCTGCTTGCAAGATATAGTTCTGCACCAACTCGAAGGCATTGGAATGGCATTAAACATGTCCTTCGTTACCTTCATGGTACGGTTGATATGGGATTATTTTATCAACGTAGTTCAAGTCCAGAATTGATTGGGTATGCAGATGCAGGTTATCTTTCAGACCCACACAGAGGTATATCTCAAACTGGATATTTATTTACTTATGGAGATACTGCCATATCATGGAGATCTGTTAAGCAGACACTATCTGCTACTTCTTCAAATCACTCAGAGATCATTGCTATTCATGAAGCAAGTCGAGAGTGTATTTGGTTGAGATCAGTTATTCAACATATCCAGAAAAAGTGTGGACTTCCTATGATCAATAATAGCCCAACAATCTTATATGAAAATAATATTGCTTATATCACTCAAATCAGAGGAGGATATATCAAATGTGACAGAACCAAACATATTTCACCTAAATTCTTTTATACTCATGAACTTCAAGAGAAAGGTGAAATTAATGTCAAGCAGATACGATCTAGTGATAATCTGGCAGATTTATTCACAAAGGCGTTACCAACTTCCACATTCAAGAAGATTGTGCATAACATTGGAATGCGAAAACTCAAAGATCTTTTGTCATGCACTTTTCAGGGGGAGTAAATATGCTGATTGTACTCTTTTTCCTTCGCTGAGGTTTTGTCCCACTGGGTTTTCCTTTGCAAGGTTTTAATGAGGCACTCTTAAAGCACTTGTGGATACATAAGAAGACTGTACTCTTTTTCCTTCGCCATTGGTTTTTCTTTCCACTGGGTTTTTACTTGGCAAGGTTTTAACGAGGCAGATTTTTTATGGGTGGTCATTCAAGGGGGAGTGTAATGAACGAACGAAATTATCAGCCGCCCCCTGTCCCACCACTAAAATTATGTGAATGACCCCACCACTATTATTTTAAATTCCGCATAGTGACTTGCATAGTGACTTGCATAGTAACTTGCATATTAATTTCAAAGCCTATAAATAGGGGCTTCAGTTGTAATGAAATTCATAAGAAAATATAGAGAGAGAAAGAAAGTTTCAGTTCTTAAGAGTTCTAGAGAGAATTTCTTATTTCTCTTTTGCAATAGTAGTTTACTTTCTTTAATTTTATAACATATATATATATAATATTGTAGCAGACCGATCGATCCAAGTCGGCAGTACTTTTTAATTGTTTGTCTGAATTATCATTATGCATTAATCCACTATTAATTCATCATGACGAGTGTGCCCGAATCAATATATATCTTTATATAGATAATATGACTATCGTTTAACAGATTTTGTTGTTTTCCGTTAACTCTATGTTAAGTCTCTATTAAGTCTGTATTCTTTATTTTCACGTCTTCTCGCTTTCTCGCTCATTCGTTTCTCACTTCCTCAGATCCTTCGATTTTCAGATCAGATCTAACTTCTTCACTTTTGCACTCCCAAGTGTTGGGGTCCTGTGATCAAGCTGGTCAGCACCTCTCTTACCATTTTAGGGTTTCCTCGACAAAATTTTGCACATTTCATTGCTTGCGCACGAAGTTGCTACAAATCTATCACACAAGTAGTAGTAGAAGGAGATTGCGGGAGAAAAAGACTAGAGAAAATGGAGGCAACGAAGACCATAGTGCATAAGATCAAAGGAATCCACAAAACGATGTGCTCAGATTTGAACTTCATGGTGTCAAGAACGACATCATCGGATCTCATCCTCTTGAATCCGCTTACCGATCTGTATTGATTATCTTTCCCTGTTATCGATTTTTCTCAAATCCTATATTTTTTCTCTTCCTCCTTTGTTTTTTATTAGACTTTGAGATAGAGAAAATTACATATTTTCTATATAATCTTATGTGTTTTTTTACCCTCTTTGGGACCTATGAACTAGAAGATTTTAGAAATATTTTCTATGAAAAAAACTTTAATTTGAGCTATATATAACTCCATTAAATAGTCATGGTTTTGTGTTATTCTCTCTTACGAAATGTCGGGTTCGTAATTTGAGTTTTATTTTTCTTTTTATGAGGATCTATTAGGCAAGGATCACACAGGAAGAGATAAAGAGGAAAGTCTTGATGAACACACACAAATATGTGTTTCCCCTAAAGTTGGATCTTGACAAGCAAATATTTCTCGATATGATTTTTTGACCCCGTGTGTTATGGTGGGTTATCATTGAATCTCAGAAAGTTTAAAGAGCTTGCACACTGTGGCTTGCCTTTTGAAGTGATTGGAGATTTGACCTTGTTGGCTTTCCACTTTTTAGTTAAAAGATGTTCAATTAATGTTGTCTGCACTAATAATATTTGAGATGCTTAAAATTATTATAGTCAAGACATTATTACTTGATGAGATTGGACTGGATTAAGTGTAAAATGCTCAATATTTTACTACCATGGCATATGTTGATGAGTTGGGTGTGTGTTAAGTCCTAAATGCTTAATCTTACTAAACTAGTGTTTTTTCCTATATATCACAGCATGACATTATAAGATTTATACCAAAATATACATGGATTTCTCATAAGATTAGTTGGTATCTTTATGTTGATGAAAAGACATGAGATAGTGTCTTTGTGAGGCATTCGACTCTGCATTCTATTGTTGGATGAGATAGTGCTTTTGTATGAAAAATTGTAAATTTGCTATAGTCTTATTGCATTTCAATTCATTTTCAAATCCTGGTGTATACTTTAATTGGAAATGCATTTATTCTTATTCTATACGTAGCTGATCTTGGTATTTCTCATCTTTGAAGATAATATGGAAAAAAACAGGTTGTAGACAAGAATTCAAAGTCAGGACGTTCAGCTCAAACAAAGCCAAAAAGCTTTGTGGGTTAGCTTTGTTTTATTTTTTATGTATATTGGTTTTAGTGTGTTAAAATTAATTAGTAGTTTTGTAAAGCTTTTGTTCACTTTATGCATTTGTGTGTGCTTGTGTGGATTATCCCCGTGGTGAAGACCATATTTAATATCTAATTAATCAATAAGAGTGTTATGTCTTTTTTTCTTTTGCTGTGAGGTAATTAAATTACATATTTCTCTCCCTGGGAAACTATAATGTTCCTGAGGAAGTGCCTATAAGCCCTTCTTTCTCCCCAATGCTCACATATCACAATATAATTGTATTCACTAGAAACTTATCGTACAAACTGATTGTGTTAATTTTGCCCTTACCATTGTGTTATTACCAAATTTTCCTACTGCTGTAGCTACTAATGTTACCTACACAAATTAAAAAATAAATTAATATATTATAGAAATGTATAATATATTAGTTTTCTGTTACATATTTCTTTTGCCTACTATTTTTTTAATTTCATCTTCCTCTTCTGGATTATTAATGGAGTTTTTTCTATAAAACTCTCGTGGGAGCAAGACCATGTTGAAGGTTATGTTGAATGATCAGCCAAGATGAAGATATACTTTGCCACTATTGTTACTTTGTGGGATGCATATTTTTATGTCAAAGTTGATGATGATGTACATGTAAATATAAGTACAAAAGCAATGTATTTTCTAGTTATCCATGTTATTGTTCGTGTAGATTTTTGGTTCTTCTTATATATATATATATTGCCCAGATGATTAACACAAAAGGGGAGTAAATTGGGTTATATTAAAAAATTAATACTTATAAACCAAATATACAATATAAAATATAACCAGAATATAAAGCAGCAGGAAATATAAAGAGTGAGGGTAAGAAAAAATAAACTCAGTATTTTTACGAGCTTCAGCCCACTGCCTACGTCTTCGCCTCAAGCTACCCCTTGAGGATCCCAAATTCACTGTTCAATCTCCTTCAGGTGGAGATAGAAACCTATTACACCTTTAAGCAACACCGCTCCAAAGAATCCGTGTAGAACACCCTCTACACTTCCAATCACCTCACACTTGGTGATTTAACTATTCCTCATATAGAACACCTTCTAAACACGCAAGGGTTATACGCACTCTCTTACAAATACAAAAGTTGATAATGGGTAGGTTATCAGAATACAATCCTCAATGAGTGAGATAAAAATAATATAGTGCAACCTATATCTCTTTCACAATGAATAAGGATTAAGGCACAAAACTTAAAGAAGAGAGAATGAGAGCTTTGAAAGAATGATGCAAAACTTAGCAATTGATGTGTAAACTCTTATTGTGATTTTTACAAAACTCAAGTGAGCTATTTATAGGCAAATGAGTCTTCATATTCAAATTTGAAAAGGTTCACATGTCAAATAAGAGTACTATTCACTTTTCAAAAAATTCAAATAAAAAACATCTCCTTTTTATATTTGTCAAAGACAATTCCATTCATTTTTAAAAGAAATCAAACCTAATCTTTTACTTTTCATACATGACAAAATGAGCATGATTTATTTTTCAAACCAAATCATCTTCTTTTTGCATGTCAAAAAAACACACAACCACCTTTCAAGATTTTCAAACAAATCATCTATCTTTTGCATTTGTCAAAAAAACACACAACCTTGCCTTCAAAATTTTCAAACAACACATGCACATATTAAAAATGACAATCAATCATCTTACAATTCAAATCTTTATGCATATGTGAAAAAAATAATAATTTTTGAAATTAATATTTTAATAAAGTTATGCAATTTGATACTTTATGAGAAAATATGAATTTTGAGTCTTAATCCAATTTCAAATTTTAAGAGATGTACAAAATTACTCTATGAGCTTCATTTGTAGACTTGATCTTCTTTTTGCTCATGCTTGATTTATTGATGTGCTTAGCTCTCTTCATGCGTAGACAACTTGAGCTTGGGTCTTGAATTTATTTGTTATCATCAAAATCTATATGTAGATACGAGATTTGAAATCTTGAGTTCTACAATATATATATAACAGAATGGTGCGTAGTTTTATTTTTATTTTTTCATGCTAATTGTTCTCTTTAAGAAAATGTGCATCAAGATCCTTTTTCTGAAGAATCTGAATGAGAGATAAATACATTTTCCTGCATTGCATACATGTTTACTGTCTATCATGCTTCATTAATTTTTGTACACATTAGTTTTTCTGACATTTCAAGTGAATCTCACCTTTTGTGGACCCTATCATTTTTCGAAATGATAGATCTTATAGCTGCAGGAGTTCATGAACCAGTGGATCAGGATGCTTGAGGAGGAACCAAATGTAGACAAAAGGCTGGATCTAATCCTATTATTTCTAGGGCTAACTCTTTATGCCATAGAGCACATGGGGCAATTAGTTTAGTATATTTTGTGAGACTATCGTTTGTATCAAGATGATGATACTTGATGCCTGTGTCGATATAAAAGCCTTTTGGTGATATATATAAATATATATATATATATATTTTGAGATGATCAGTTATTTTGGTATGAGTTATTTATACCCCAACTTTCCATTGTGACTATTGCATACGGTTAGTTGCATTTTTAAGATGCATTTGCATGTACAGGAGTATGTGATCTTATGTTGCATGTCTCGAATCTCTAAGTCTATTACATTCTAAACAAATGTTAGGGGCATCACAGTAGAGAATTTGACCAATTCACCAAGTGCCATGAAGTGTTCGAGCACTACTGGTCCTTCTTAAGTGGTGCTTCCATCAATACCTTTATCAGATAAGCTTGGAAGTACGGCCTCTTAGTCTGCAGGCAGCCACTACTAGTATATATATATATATATATATATATATATATATAAGACATTGAGGGTGTTTACATAAAACATGAGTACAATTTATCACAGCCTTATATATTATTTCTTCCCACTTGTGAAATCCCATGACTCATCACTTATGCATGCCTATAGGCCTCTAATTATGGCAAATAAAGTAAGCAATGTCAACTCTTGTTAGTTATATGTTACGTACAAGCTAGAATCAGATCATATTTAAGAACCTTAATACTCAAAAGATTACATGTACGTTCATTCTAGACACTTCCACTTTTAAAATCAGTGATCTGGAAGCAATTATTTGTAGGCCATCATATATGCTTCATCACTTGCTCTCTTAGTCAAATAACAACGTCCAAAAAAGAGACATGCTAATTAATTATAATTAACTTAGCCTCTTAATAATTAGATTGCAGGCAACTAGCCAAAAGAGTGTGATCTCTTTTTCATTTTTCGACGTTCTTTGTCAATTTTCAACATGGACAATATTTCTAGTGTGTGCAAGGGTGAGATCAGTGCCTCTAAAACAAAATCTTGTTTTGAAGTTGATCTCCCTGTGGCAATGTTATTTCCCGGATTCATGATTATCTCGATCTTTCACTAAGGAATAAATTTTTGTAAAAGCTACAAATTAAGATACAGATAGATCATGAGAAGATGGTAGGCTAGTGGCCTTTTTTCCAGTTAATTATATCTTTACAAAACTCACGAGAACGAGAGTTTTAGAAATTACAAATAAAAATTGACTTCACGTGGAAAACCCTCTTAACCCTAAAAAATAGGAGTGTACTAGCTAGATTCCATTAAAATTGACCCTTGGGATGGAGAATGAATCCATCAAGATAAGCCCTCTTTAATTATTCCCCTTAAAAAGTTGCCCTTAAACCATACATATGCGGATATATAAAAGAAATTAGCTATGCTTCGATCGATTATTTGTGATCGAGAAATACCTAATCTATACAACTGTAGTAATATTGTATCGAACCCAAAACATGAATATTCGATAGATCGATGGTGATATTGATTGTGGTATTATATTTAGTTCATAGTTGGCCGCCTGCCTAAGCTAATCCGCATGGGGGTACCTGATTAGTGCGTAGTAGCCGTCCCTAACTTATATAAACCCATTGAACCAGGCTATCTTTGTATGGTGCCAGATCTAGTATGGCAATGAGATGAAATGGGTCAAGTTTTGGAAGACTAAAATAGAGAAGTTTTCAACATCCCTCAAAGGCTTCCAGCATTCAACATGCTTTGATCAACTTCAAGCATGAGAGAGTGCTGGAACGCCTTGAGGGAACTTGAAGACTTACTCCATGCGCGCATGTGACCTAAAATTATGACTTCTCTCCTACATATGCATGGCACCATATTGAAATAATCATTTTCATAGCGTTTAATATATAGCTAGCTAGCTAGCATTTGATGATACGTACCAGCCTTACCAAGATCAAGCATTCCATATATATATTTTTTGTTAAATTTTCAATCTATCTAGCTAGGGTTGTTCAAAAGAATGGATATTGGATCAAATAAGCAGTTGACCGAAATTGAGCCAGACCGAATAATTTCGGTTGGCTTTCTAAAGCTAGCCCTTGTTTGATCCTCAGTTATTTTTAAATAAAAAACCGAGTATCTTTGGTTTTTGGTTGGCCAAAACTTGACAAAGTCAGAAGAGTGATCATGTGCCAACTTAAAAGGCTTTTTAATTATGTATGCAGAGAAGTTAACCCTAGCTAGCTAGCTAGCGCCCCCGATGTATAGTTTCTTCATCTTATCTTTCATTTTCTTCTCATCTCAGTTCTCCCATGCATGAGTTCTCATCAACTTCTTATCACTAGCAATATGTTGTTCGCTCAATATCCTTTTTGCATTGCGATTTACCTGATCACCCAAGTCCACATCCAAGGTGCGTGCATTCCTCTTTAATTTCTCTAGATTTCCTTGTCGCATTTTATTGAGAGGTGGCTTGAATTAAAGCATCTACCTATATGTTTGCTCGAGGCTCGCTCGACATCCAGCTCGAGTGAGACTCAACTTCTAAGTTCGCTCGACTCTCGCTCGACATCTAGTTTAAGCGAGATTCCAACTAGAGAGTTCGCTCAATTCTCGCTTGACATCCAGTTCAAGCGAGATTCTAACCCGAGAGTTCGTTCGACCCTCGTTCGAAATCCAACTCAAGCGAGATTCCAGATAGTGAGTTTGCTCGATCTTCGCTCAGGGGCCCATGCTCATAAGTGGGTGCTTTATGAAAGAGAAGCTCATATGGAGTTTTATGCTAAAGAGAGATTGATGGGGTGCAATTAATCAAATATGTAGTAGTTAAAATTCATTCACCCCAAAAAGAGATAGGTAAGGAAGCTTGAAAACGTAAATAACGAGCAACATTTAAAAGACGCCACTGTTTGCGCTTGGTAACACCGTTCTGTTGAGGGGTCTCAAAACAAGTATGCTCATGAATTACGCCATGATCAAAAAATAATTTTTGCACGCGATGAGCTAAGAATTCTTGGCCATTATCTGTGCGAATTCTTTTTATATCAAACTTGAATTGGGTTTTTATCATGAGAAAAAAATTAGTGAGACGGGAAAATGTGTCTGATTTATATTTCATGAGATAAACCCAAGTGACAAGAGAATAATCGTCTACAATAATAAGAAAATAATGTGCACCGGAATGAGAATATGTGGCATAGCCACCCCATATGTCACAATAAATACGATCAAAAGGAGTAGCACTCTTATTTTCAACTAATGAAAAAGGTAAACTAGTACTTTTAGCATGGATGCAAATATCACAATGAGCATCTTTATTCAAATCAGAAAGTTTTTTTGTGGAGTACAAGGAATGGAAGGATGACCTAAACGAAAATGTCTTAACGGATGAGCAGTAGTGCTGGTGTTAAGAGCAATGGGGCCCGATGCTCGAAAGTGATAGAGACCTCCACGTTCCTCGCCCATTCCAATCAGTTTCCTCGTGTGTTGGTCCTGAAAAACACAAAAGGATGGTGTGAAGAAAGTGAGGCAAGATGATGCTTTAGTAAGCTGCTAACAGAGATGAGATTGTATTTAAAACCAGGAACAAACAACACATTAATGAGTTGGAAAGAGGGTGATAATTGAAGATTTTCCATGTGAGTTACTTGAGATGTGGCCCCTGTGGGTAAAGTGAGGGACTGTGAGTGTTTTGCAATATGTGTAGCATGTGGCAGAAAAGTTATAGAGGCTACATGTGCTGAAGCACCCGTGTCAATTACCCAAGGCATAGAATCGATGATAGAGAAACTATTAGATATACTAGAAAATTCATTTAAGTTGTGTGGCTGAAGAAGACCTATTAATTGTCGATATTGCTCGGTGGAGAGACCAAGTATGACACCTGTAGTGGAAGGAGAGGACTCCCATGACACTACGTTTGCTGATGGTTGTGAAGCAGGGACAACAGCAGCGATAGTCTTTTGCTTAGGCTTGGAGGTATTCCAATGTGTTGGATACCCAATAATCTCATAGCAGCTCTCAATGAGATGTCCTTCTTTGCCACATTTTGTACATTTCTTGCCATTTCTTGCTTTGTTGTGTGGCTGATGTGAAGAATGAATAACAACCATGATGGTGATGTCGGGTTTGGGTAGGAGAGTTAGATAAAGTTGGCGTTGTGTCTCCTCTTGGTGGACAGTAGCATAAGCTTTGGCAATGGATGGTAAAGGATCCATAGCTAGAATTTGACTCCTGATATTGTTGAAGGAGTCGTTGAGGCCCATGAGAAATTGAAACAAATGTTCTATGTTTTCCTTTCTTGAAGCATCTGCTCGAGCAGTGAATGTGCATGAACTAGGTCCTTGTAGAGCATGTAATTTATCCCAAAGTCCTTTTATGGTGTTGTAATAGGTTGTTACAGTCATGGAATCTTGATGGAGATTAACAAGATCACGCTTGAGACGATACAGCCGCGGGTGATTACTTTGAGAGAATCAATGTTCCAATTCTTTTCATACTTCATATGGATTTTGACAATATATCAAACTTTGCTTTAGAGGTTTGTCAATGGAATTGAGTAATCAAGAGAGTATCATGTCACAGCATCTTTTCCAGAGTGTAGCAATGGAAGCATCTATAGGTTTTGTCAGAGTGTTGTTAATGAAAACAAGTTTATTTTTTGCATTGAGAGCCATTCGCACGGATCGTCGCCATGAGGGATAATTGTCTCCAATGAGAAGTTCTGGAACTAAGAATGCTCCAAGATTGTCGGCAGCAGTTAAAAAGTATGGTGAAGTGAGATTATTGATAAGTTGGGATGGAGTCTGTGCAGCCATAGTGAGAAAAATATGCAAAAGGTGAAGAGACGTCAATGACTCAAGTGATTGAGTGATGGCTTCCTAAAGTGAGATAAGTGAGCTTGTGAGTTTGAAAGTGAGGTTATCATCTTGGGCGTGCTTTCTAGCTACTCATACTCATGCATGCCATCCCATCCCATCTAGTTTATTTCACCTTTTTCTTCCTTTGAGTGTGCTTCCTAGCTACTCATACAATAGCATGCCATCACATCCACTTTATTTCACATTTTTCTTCTTTTGAGAAATTGAGTTGAAGTTGCTACTCAGTCCAGTTGCCAACAGTGTGGCTCCGAGAATATTGCTGGTGACAAACGAGTCATAGTGAAATAAAAAATAATATGCAGAAGTGATGTTAGAGATCCCGAAGGAGATGCTCTGATACTATGATAAGAAACATAAATGGAAAGAGAGAAATTTTCTATTGTATGTTTTTAAATTACAAGGTAATTGCTAAGTATATATGTAAAAGTAAACAATACAAAATGTAAATGTTGTGAGATGTGCGGCAATGTTCAATAATATATGGATGTATGCGTGCTTGATATGCGGCTGAATAGCTTGTAATGGTCAATATATGCGGCTGTTTGATAGACGGCTAGATATCTTGTAACGGTCAATATATATTATCCTCGACTACTGTAATTAAATTCTATATATATATATATTGTAGCAGATCGATCGATCGACCCCTGGCATGTACTTTTTAATTGTTTGTGTTAGTTATCATTATGCATTAATCCACTATTAATTCATTACGTCGAGTGTGCCTAAATCAATATAAAAGACGTTGAGTGTGTTTAACATAAAACAGTAATACTAGTACAATTTATCGCAGCCGATATTATTGCTTCCCACCTGTGAAATCTCATGACTCATCGCTCTTGCATATGCCTATAGGCCTCTAATTATAGCAAATAAAGCAAGCAATGTCAACTCTTGTTAGTATGTTACGTACAAGCTGGAATAGGATCAGATTTAAGAACCTTCTCAAAAAGATTACATGTTCATCTAGACACTTCCACTTTAAAAGTTAGAGATCGGGAAGGAATTTTTCGTTAGCCATATTGGTATTATATTCTTCACTTGCTCTAAGTCAAACAGCAACGTCCGAAAAAGGGACATGCTAGCGCTTATAATTTATAATTAGCTTACTGCTTAGCCTCCTAATTATTAGATTGCAGGCAACTGGACGGAGAGTGTGATCTCTTTTTCTTCTTTCACGTTCTTTGTCGATTTCCAACATGGACAATTCTGGTGTGTGCAAGGGTGAGATCGGTGCCTCTAAAACAAATAAATAGACATTCCCTCTAAAACAATATATTTTTATAAATATATATATATATATATATACTAGGAAGAAGCAACGTGCAAAGCACGTTTGCTTAGTTTAAAGAAATAATTATTTCAAAAAATGATTTAAGATATAAATTTAGATTAATTATAATGTTATGCATTAGAAAAAAAAATGTAAATTGTAACAAATATTTAATAGATAATCATAATTAAGTAAAGGATAATAATTACATACTTTCATATATTATAACACAAAAGTATTAATTTAAATAGTAAGATAGTCCTATAGATAGGCATAGTCTATAATTTTAACAAATTTATTTGAGATAAATTTGATACAAATTTAACCAACAAATTTAAAATATGAAAATGTTATAATTATTTATATATGAAATTTATAATCTAAACTGTTATCCAACATGTTAGGAATTATTTTTTCATAAAAAGCTAATGATGGTCTAATGTGATAAAAATTGTTTTAAATAGGCTAATCTTCAAGAATGTTTTATTTTAAATATAAAGTTCAGAGGTCAAAAATAAAGCCCAACCTGTATGGACTATATGTCTATTTATGGATCTATTTTATTATTTTAACAAAAAATTTATATTATATTATATTTCTTTTATTTAACCATAAACGTATATAAAAGATACAGTTTTAAGTTTTCAATACTAAATTTGTTTCCATTTCTTTTAGTTTAATCTTACAGTGTCCTTATATTTTATTAAAGCTTATATATAATATTTATATATAACGTTTATCATTTTTTTTTAAAAAATTTGGATTTTTTATTTCTTACGGAGCGTCTTTTTGTAAATATGAGGTTGTATGATGGGCTAGTTTTGACAATTTCTCATAAACCCAACAAGCTTCTCTCTCTCTCTCTCTCTCGCTCACTCTCTTCTCCGACAGTAGCAGTGGCTGTCTAATTTGCAGGTTAGGTCGTCTTCTTATTGGGAAATGGTTTTGGGATTTTTTTCCCTTTCACTGCCTCTGTAAGAAAGGGTTTTGATTTCAATCCCCCCAAACCCCACTGTTTCTTATGGCCAAGACCAAACCCACACAGATCAGGTTTGAGATATGGGAAGAGGTCGCAAGCATGCTTTTGGGTTTGCATTTGGGTTTTAGTGAAAGCTTTTGACGTGCATTTTGTGCAGCTCTCCCTCCTTCTCCTCCAGGCGTCTCCACAAGCCCATGGTAGGTATTTTTTCATTTTTTTTTTAATTAAGGTATGTGATTTTGGTGTCCTGGTGTGTAGCAACCATTTGCTAAGTGATTTTGCTCTATTGTGAGTGCTTTACGGGTTTCACTATATATTTTTTTATAGCAAATACTTAAGTTACATTATTAATTTTTTTCAATCAAACCATTACCTTTGTCGTTCATTCCATTATATCAGAATCATTATAAAATTTCTCATTCATGACACATTCTTTCACCTATGAAGGAACATCCTCATGTAGCCAAGGATTTCGTCTTCTCTCTAGCTTCCCAAGCCCCATCTACCTTTTCTCTACTCCATTCATCAAAGGTATAAACCTTGACTTTTATTTCTTTGATTGGATTGTTGTTTTATGCTAATCGAACCATTGTTAGTTGTGTATGTTGAAGGAATTTATTTGGTGTTCTATTTTTGAGCATTTTGAATGGTTGGAGTTTTGTAAAATAAATTTGTTGAGATTTTACGTAATTTTTTTGAAATGTTTGTTCATTGAAGTGGATTGTTTGTAGTGTTCTGTTATAGGTGTTTGAGATGTGTAATATCTATCCCTATTTTTTCCTCATTTTTGTGGTTTCTTTTTAGTTAATTTGCTTATGTTTTGCTTCTTCTTACTGTTTGACTGTAGGAATTATATGTTGAGGTGGACTGTAGTAGTGATCTGTTATGGGTATTTGAAATGTGTAATACCTTCCATTTTTTCCCTCAGTTTTTGTCATTGGTTTTTTTGTTCATTTTCCTATGTTTTGCTTCTTCTTACTATTAGGCTATAGGAATTATATAAATATTTATTTAATTTCTAGAGTTACTGGTTTATTGAGTTTTTGAAATGTGTAATACCATTAAGTTTTGTGATCAGTAAGTATTTGTGAATTATATAAGTATTTGAAATGTGTAATACCATTAAGTTTAATACAACATAAAGCAAGCAGGAAAACAATAAAATCTTAACAAAAACAAATGGAAGAAATCGAAGAGATGAAGATAACAATAAATTACATCATACACTTACAAAGATAAAAATCACAAATGTACAACTCGAAAAGCCCCCAACGAACAAGACCTGAAAATAAACCCCTTTATACTGTCAATTTTAAGCTTCAATATTTTTAGATCATCCTTTTCCATGCAAAATAAAATCTCTTGCTATCTTATTTCAATTATTTTGAACCCCACATAATTATGGATGAACTGGAGAAGAAATTAAGGGATGACACACAATGGGTTTGGTAGAGAAAATTCCAAATAACGTATCAATAATTTAACGAAAAAGGCAACTAATAATTTTCTTGTCTCTGTTTAGGATACTTGGTTCAACAATGGTAAGAGTTTTGTTGGCTAAAGTGATAAGGGTTTTGATTATGAGTAAGGTTTGAATAGTTGGATCAAACAATTTTTAGAGGTCACGCTAACAAGTTTGAAGTTTAACCGAATAAAAAAAATATATATATTTTCAGAGGTTCCACAACAATAAATACAGAAAGTAAAGGCATAACAGAAGCTAATATTGGGAAACCCACAAGACCCAGTAGTGGCTGAATCAGCCTGAGGTCTTGTTAGAATAATATATAACCAGAAAACAATATATCACCAACAAACATAAAATAATATATCACAAATCAGGTAACAAAATATATTTACAAACATAAAAATGGGGTTCTTTGCCCGAGAAGAAAAAAAAATTATGGACGAAAACTTAGAATCGAAAAAGAGAGAGTGAAACCAACAAAACAATATATAACCAGCAAACATAAAATAATATATCACCAACCAAATAATAAAATATACTTACAAACATAAAAATCAAGAATGCAGATTTGAAAGAAATTACCAAATAATAAGGCACGAAGACATAAAAGTATATTGTCCTGTAGAACAAAATAAACCAAATCAGATATATTATGTGTTATCGAAAAAGAGGGAGTGAAACCCACAAAACAATATATAACCAGCAAGCATAAAATAATACACCACCAACCAAATAATAAAATATACTTACAAACATAAAAATCAAGAATGCAGATTTGTAAGAAATTACCAAATAATAACGCATGAGGACATCCTTTCTAAGTATACTGTCCTGACGAGAGAACAAAACAAATCAAATCAGATATATGAGTTTTTTTTTATTATTAAGAATATTTTTTTATAAACAGAATAAGAAAAATAAGAATGAAAAAAAGATACTATTTGCAATATTTTAAATTTAGACTAAGGGAGAAGAGGAATGAGGATGGCCTTCCCACCATCATTCCCAAAAAATATGATCATGCAGTGCACGTCTTTCTGCCCTTTTTCAATTGAGTTTTACTTTGACAATAGTGAATATGAAGAGGTGCTGGCAGTAGAAGTTTTAATTGAGAAATGTGAATAGGAAGAGGCATGATGGTTACAGTTTCATGGTGGTTTGCTGTCGGATTTATTAGTCTCTTTCAAAAAAGGTTTCGAATATTAATTATTTTACAACTACCAATGAGATATTGATTAAATTTAATTTTATTGTGCACAGAGAAATACTATGATGACTTCAGGGCGTGCATTCTTAATACAAATGTTATGTGCATTAATGTCTTCATCAGGCGATAAATTGCATTTATACTGGCGCAAAGATGTACCATGATGATTTCATTCCCAATAATCGACGCAAAGATGTACTGGCGCAAATATTATAAATTATAATAAATGCTACAATGCTAAATGAAAAACAAATGCTACAATTATGCTATGATGTCTTCATTACTCATAAGATAAATTGCATTTCCAATAACGAAACGTGAATAAACGGAAAACGTTAAAAAATTTATTGTTTACCAATAGACTTACACGGAAAATAATAAATTATTCTGTTAAACCAATAAATTCTGTTAGATAGGCTCTTTATATATATATAGAAGATATATATCTTTACAAAACTCATGAGAACGAAGTTTTAGAAACAAATAAATATCGACTGCACGCGGAAAAATTAATAGACATTCCCTCTTAACCCTAAAAAAAAGAGAAAGTGTACCAGATTCCATAAATATTTGACCCTTGGGATGGAGAATGAGTCCACTAAGAAATTCTTACATTATAAATCTATTTTCACTTGAGATCCTCAAATTTCATTAATAACTTCAAAGAAAATCTTTCAATGACGCCTTATAGTGAAAAAATAAATAAATCAATCAATCATGTTTTGCTTAGACAATAAATTAATGATTATTTCTATCGTTATCCATTGAAGGTAGAAGGTCCCATGACTCATAACGAGAATAAGAAATTTTATAAGGAAATCTTACACCACACATCTACCCTTTTAATTTCTTTTTTTTTTTTTTCTAAGCACACCACACATCTACCTAGTAACCTAATCAATATGCAATTTGTCATTTTTGTCCTATATTAATGCATGTTTAAATGGAATGACAAAAAGAAAAATACGTTAATTACAGACAAAAAAAAGTACACAATAATAAACTTACAAAGCCCTCCTTTGTATTCATCTCCTCGCCTGATCTCCCCTTGCCTTTAATCTTATCTCAGGTCCTTTATAGGAGGATCATAAGAGGTTTCATTTTTTTTTTTTTTTAATATAAGGATCATACGAGATTTCATTAATTAGCGTCAAGAAATTTAAAATATAACAAGAAAACAAAGTCGGAAAAAGAAGATAAAACTCTATAAAACTGAATCCGAATAAGATATATTTCCAGAAAGTTTCAATTAATACAAAATATATATATATATAAGCCTTAATGACGATTTCACTCCATGATTAAGAATAGAAGAACAAGCCAAAGAGATCTCCACCAAATCATGGGTTCTCTTCGATGCATATGCTAGAGAATCAATAATGAAACATCATTACCACAGCCTCCGGTCATGGCGAACAAGGACATTCTCCACCCTGTGCATCAGGGCTTGACTGAGCAGAATACAGGACACAGACTTTGCCTTGTCCAACCCATCCAGTAGCCACATGCATCAACTGACAAAATAAAAAGGTAATTCAAACTATTAGAGAGGAAAAGGGGGGAGGGTGTTGAGATTCGAGAATATATACAACAAACAAGCAGAAAGATGGAATATGTTGGGAACAACTTGTTTCATAATCATTATTATTTAATAAGGAAGCTGAGCTTCACATTCATATAAAACTACCCATTAATTAAAATAGATATAGAAGAATAAGTCAGTATGGAATTCTACTGTAGCAGAGTAACTTTCTAATCATGCTTGAATATTGCACAAGATAAGACACGCATGGAAAAAGTAAATGTACTGACACGTGGCACTCTCACCCTCCAAGATCACAAAAGGTGCAACACAATTATATATCCAAATCATCGTCTGGGTCCTCATCAGAATCTGGTCTCTCATCATCTGAATCACGCAGATATATTATCTCACCCATGCTTGAGTTCTCAACTGTTTGAAATATTCCGGTTGAAACAGATATTGCCTCATTGTGGCCATCTTCAAGAGACCTCCGGCCATCATATATTTGTATGGGCTTACCATTTCCTAAAGCAAGCAGAAGTAATTAAAAACGTGCACACCTTGGAGAATATCTAAGAAAAGATATTACATAAGGAAAATCCTACCTTCTGATCTTTGATTACAAGATACAAATTCACTTAAAAAAGAAAACATGCACATATATGCCATATATGCATCCCTGGTACCGTACCTTGGTGCTCAAAAGGTAGTACAACTTTAGCCCTATCGTTTTGCTCCTTCTCTGACAGCTGTAGACTGAATTGTACCTGTTGACAGAAGCATCAAACACTCCTATAAGGCTAAATAACCCATCAAAGTTCACTTGTGTGTGTGTGTGTGTGTGTGTGTGTGAGAGAGAGAGAGAGAGGCGCACAAATTCATCTGTTTATAGATTAAGAAAAAAACCAATTGGATCAGATGTGCTATATGAAACCCTTAAATTTTTGGGAAGAACATGAAATTTGAATGGTTTTCAGAACTCTTTGAGATCATTATGATAGGTAACTTTGGATTTACTTGGCTTTCTTGTATCTTACTGACCAACCACGACCTAGATAAGTCCTGTCTCTTGTATTCCATCTTCTATTGGTATGTACATACACAGAAAAATGAACATAAATTGCATATAGGTTTTTTTTTGTCAACCTGCATGTGTGTGCCTCATGGTTTTCTATTGGTATGAGCATGCGCTTGTGAGTGTCTTAGTGAGTACGTTATGTGAAAGTCGCTCTCTGGATATATGTGGCTGGACATGTGGAAGTTTGTGCATTATAGTCTCGTAACAACTAGTTGTTCATGAATGAGCTCATTCAAGGACATAAACATCACAATGAAATCACAATTTATAACACGTTTTTGTCCTTGAATGGACCTCAGTATGGGATATAGGGATTAATAACAAGATATTGTCTAAATGCACTAAGGAATTAATTGCTGCATAGCACCTGGGGGGTGTGTGTGTGTGTGTGTGAGAGAGAGAGAGAGAGAGATCAATTAAAGTTGTAATCAAGATGAAGCTACACAACTGATCTTTGGCAAAAGGCTTCGACTGATTAATTCATCTCCAGATGAAAGGGATGTAAAGTTGATGACTGACTGCTCAACATGAAATTCTTCTTGCTGGTTATGAAAAGACCATGTCAGTTTGCCACTTTGTAAATAAGAATAGAAGCAGACAGAGAGGGGGAGAGAGAGAGAGAGGAAGAGATCACCATCACTCGAACACGCCCATTTCTGCGCTTGAACCGAACATGAAGCTTCCCTTTCCAACAATTACGTTCATGGACGGAGAAGTTCTCTGAATTGCATATCTGTCCATTTGCAGATTGGTTTAAAGGTTCTATGCTGGCTACAATAGAGGACATATACCCAAGAACAGCAGCAACCCTGTCCCCAGGAAGGTCCGAATGTAACGACCAAAAGATACTCGAAACCTGATCTGAAACCGCAATATAATAGTCAAACTACAACCATCCAAAAGCTGTCCTTACACAAAATTTAACTGTAGGGTAACTGTAACCCAAATTGAGTTATGAGTAATCCCCCATAGCATTCAAAAACTGTAGTTATTCCAAATTTCCCATTTATTTTAAGTACCAAAAATAAATATCAAGTAGTCCAAGAAGCCAGAAAGTTGCATCATTTTACAGTCAAGAAGATAACAAAACAGCACAAAGATATTCCAGTAGGTCCCATAAGGCATAAAGTTACAGCAGCAACAAAGCACTTGGTTTTATGGGAGCTGGAAATTATACTTGATCAAGAAAGAACAAAACATGTATGCACCATTGCTTCGAAGATTGCTTATAAGGCCTGACACAGATGATATAGATGCATGTCGTAAGATTTCATTGACCTGGTAGAATTTAAAAGACTTCATCAGAAACAGCCAAAAGTTGAATACAGGAACATGAAGACACTAGCATAGAAAAGCAAAAACACTGCAATCATTCCCAAAATTTAAGGTGAACATTATTGCATTACTAGTCCTCCAGCAGTATTTTCAAATAAATGCAAAAGGTTTAGTATAACCATATAACTAGTACTTGGTTGAAATTCCTAAAAAGTTTTAAACAAAGGGGAAAAAACCAAAATTTCTCTCTTTTTCCAAGAATTAGTATGAGAAAAGTCTGGGGACTTGCACAAGTAGAATAAAGACTTCTAGACTCTTTACTACATTTTACTTTTTTCCATTTGGGCTAAACTACTGGTAAACTTTATTTACTTTTTTCCATGACTCAAGGGGCTTACAGAAGTTGAATTGTTGCTAACACACTTTTCAAAAAAATAACTAAAAAATATAAAGGAAATATTACGTAAAATAGTCATGGAAGAAAATTCTACCATACTCTAACCCAATGCTGAATCGTCAGTAAATTATTATTATTTTTTTTTTTTTTTATAAGTTAAAAATTTTATTCATTGTAATGTAATAGGAATATCAGTAAATTATTATTACTGTAAAATTCTCTTTACAAGCACAAACTGAATTCAAAAATGACGTGGCAATGTGTATATTCTCCTAGACCTAAAGTGAGCTACCCCTGTTATATTAAGTATGTACCTCAGTCTAGAGTTTTTTACTGCACTGCCATGCCCATTAAATTAGTGAATTATTATAATCGTGAGGAGAAAAGCCTGTAGAATTTCTTTTAAAAGCTTATAAAATGCTATAATGTGTTAAATTCCTATAAGCGGAACTAGACAACACGCTGGAAGCACACATAATGGCCATTTCAGCATATTTACTAGAGGAGCAAAAATAATCAAGGTTTTACATAACCCAAGATAAATTAGCCCCCATTGCATTTTTTTTCTTTTTAAAAGCCTATCCTCGTGGTGTTTGATAGTACATAACTAGCTCTAGGGAGGAAATTTCCATGCAACTACACACAAAAGGACATGAAAAATCCAAAACTCAAGATTTTCATTTTTTGGTGCATGTTTTGGTACTCAATATGAAGCTTCCGCACACCACCCAATTCGATAGACTTATCACATGAAGAGTTCACATTATAATTCAAGATGATATTGACGTGCAGAAGAACATAGACAGTAGCAAAGTACAATTTTCAACCTACTATGAGTAGGCTGGCTAGAAGTTCATCCAAACATCGCAGAAATTGCATCAGCCATTCAATTTGCATGTACTATATATTTACAATTATAAGATCCAAACTTACTGTGTCTATGGCAACACAAAAACGAACTTTGCCTTGTCCAACTATTCCTGCAACAACAGAAAACCACCCAAAAGTCATTTTTTAAAAGAGTACGGCCGACAAATAAATACTAGAAAACAATAACACGCGTAAAGGTCACAAGTTTGATCCTCAATGGGAGCTTCTGGTACTTTTACCATTTGGGAAAGTTAATTGACACCAATAAAAAATATCAAGAAAATACCCTTTTCTTGTTAATTGACACCATTCATACCTAAGACCCATTCTAAAACAATACCGCACCTTTACCATTCTCCACATGGGGCCAATAAAATATATCCTACTATCTGGCTCGACAAAGAGAGAGTGGTATAAAGTAAAAACAAAATTCACTGAAACTATTATGAATGCACAGGGACACTCTGATAGTAAAAGTGTAACCACACCTTTCCCCAGCTCAATAATTGACGAGAACAACTTGGCCATATCCTTAATGTTCTTACACAAACTCCCTCCGGTGGAAGCTTCCTTAGAAACAGGCGTAATATTTCCGGAGTCCACAAGCATGTCCTTCCAACCAAGAGGATCCGTATAACAATCCAAAATCTGGATCCTGTCACAACCAAGGTCCCCACACGTTAACGATAACTACAAAATTTTACTTAAAAAATAAGTTCCAATTACAGCCAGTTCAAGTCGCACATGCTGCAACTATGATGAATTGCATATCAGTTTATACTTAAATAAAATACTTAATAATAAAAATAATAATCATAATTGTAATAAGTGTGACAATAAATTGTTTAAGGTGCCTCACCACTTCCGGGATGAAGCAACATCGATTCCTCTCATCTTCAACAAACGCATGTAGAACGATGGGCTCCGAGTGAAAGCGACGAGCACGAGACCGCTGCAAATAGATTGAAACTAAAAAATTTTGGCGAAATATAAATTTTGAGAATCTAGGATCGGTTAAAAAAAAAAAAAAGCGTTGCTGCTTACGCCCTTACTAACCCGGACTGGGATTTTCCTGCCAAAATGTTGGAGGAGAGCTGGGTGAGGACGTGAGTGAAGACATCGAACCCGAAAGGTGAGGCTAAGGAGTCCCTAATAGTGAGAGCCGGCGCGTGCTCTCCCTCTAGCGCACCATCTCGGAGTGCTCTGCAAATGGATTCCGCCATCGGTGCAGAGGGTTTTAGGATATCGGAAGGATGATTAAAGCCCTAGTTTCGGTCACAATTGAGGTTTTTGCCAAGAAGCCCAAACTTTTCTCTTTTTCTTTTGTAGGAAAAAACTACCTTTCATTACATGAAAACAAAGTTACACTGGTTTGTACGTACCGGAAAGATTTGAACTACAAATCAAATTATACAACTCGTCTAGAGTCCTTCACACACAAAATTTTATGGCGAATATTATCGAAATTTTTATAATCTCTTCAATAATAAAAATATTCTGAGAATTCAATTTAGATTTGCCTGATAATATAATACTCTACAAAAATTAGAAATAACCAACATCCATCATCTAAAGAAGAGACAAAACATCTCATTCTCCATAAGGTATGGAGCGGAACTAATAAGGAATAGCCAATTTATTTTTATTATTACCTAATATAAATGACATATCATAAACTAAAAAAAATATATAAATGACATAACAAATTACATTAAAATAAAAAATTCAAGATGTAAAAATAGATAGACTAAAACATACAAACAAACAAAAAATAAAAACACAACAAAATGGAAATGAAGATAACACTAAACAATGGCTGTAACGACACGTGAAGAACATGCGCTGCCCTATGAGAATATCGAACCGTCAATTTTGGATCTACTAAAGATACTTATTCCAAAAATATCGCACGTGACAACAAAAAATTCGTTGTTGAGGCGGCGCGTGATAGTAAGGGTGTAAACAGTCTAGTCCAGTCCGGAAAAGCAATAGACTGGTCTTATTCAATCATTTAATTTTCTTACCCTGAACTGGACCAAACTCAACACCAGTCCAGCCCAGAGGAGTCCAAACATATATATTATAATTTATTTTATACTACAATTATTATAATATAAACTTATAATACTATATATTAGTACTTATATATTATATATTATAGTTATATATTCGTACTTATATATATTTGTCCTTATATATTAGTATTATAAATTTATATATTATAGTTATACATTAGTATTTATATATATATATTAGTATTTATGTATTATATATTATAGTTGCACATTCGTACTTAATTATATATATTATTACTTATTTATTAGTATTATAAATTTATATATATTATAATTATATATTAGTATTAATAATTTATATATTAGTACTTATATACTATATATTATAATTATACATTAAAATATATATATATTATAATTTAAAAGTCTTATTCAATCCAGTTTGGTTCAAAATAACCGGTTCAAAACTCTTACACACGTATGTGGTAGTCATGAGCAAATTACGATCCGTGCATATGATCACGTATGGCTTCTTTTGATGAAATCTCTAGTAATCCAACAAATTGGTAGCATAAAAATCAGTGTTTTTAAATTCGTATCGTACCAATCAGTATGGCCGAAACATGCCGTACTAGCTGGTTCTCCAGTACATATTGTGCATGTGTACCGTTTTACTGAAAATACCGACCGTACCAGTCAATATTTCGGCCGATACCGGCCTCGTACTGGTTGCGTATCGGCTGTATCGGATTTTCAATTTCAGGTTTCAATTATTATTATTTTTTCATTTTTTGCTATTTTTACCTCAATTCATACTATACTAATTACATATATATATATAATTATTTATATATTAACTATTATTTTGAAATATAATTTATATATGTATCTATATATATATAATTTTTTTATATATATTATTTTAAAATAGTACACGAAATAGTATTGATATCAAAATATTTTATTCTAGTATCTTAACTAATACGCTTATTAATAAAAAATTTATAGTGGGGCGCGTAGTGAACTCAGATTTATTGAAATCGTCGAATAGCCGTTGTCCTTTATTGGACGAAAATGTACAAGTACAACCACAAACACTAAACATCATGTGCTGTAATTTTTTCCCTCTAAATTGTAGTTTCGTTCGTTAAATAATATATATGTATCATAAGATAAAATAAGATAAAAATATATTCTTATCTTCTGATATACATGAATATTGTTAAAATTTAGTAATTAATATAATTATGTACTTCAAAATACCACTACTTCATTATATGACATTTTATCAAAGAGTGACGTTGGGGATGGTTGGGTTGTCTCCAGTGTAAAAAACAATTCAATATTTTGGGCTGCGTTTTGACAATAAATACAATAAAAAATAAAAGAAAATCAAAAAAATACAATAGAAAATATAATAAAAAAATAAAATGAAGAAAATACAATAAAAAAACACAAAAAAAATACAAAAAAAAAACATAATAAAAAATATAATAAAAAAATAAAATGAAGATAAATTTTAAGGAGATTCAACCCTCAGCCGAACGGAGCTGCCGGAGGCGGCTGTGGCTGACACCGCCCACTCATAAACCCATTTCAAGTTTAAGGTTGTCGGAGCTTCGTCGGAAGTCGCCGTCGCAGGAGTGAACTCGCCGGAGCCCGCCAATCCCAATGGGATAGGCGGTGTCGGCCACCGCCACCTCCAACAACAGACTGCTTTTCTCAAAGAGGTCAGTCGACCGACCGATAGCTCTTTTCTTTATGAAAATACCATCTGATTTATACTTTAAACTACATATGGTTTGTAGAGAAAAATTGTAAAGACAGATTTATAAGAATATAACAGATAAACATATTAAAATATTTCTATTTATTTAAAAGTAAATTTACGTTATAAGCTTTGGTGTTTACACGGTCCACATTAATGCTTCCCTTGTAATAACATCCTCTTGGGCATAATAAAAAAAATACATTATAATTTTAAAATGTCAAAAAAAATAATAATTAACAATTAATACTTTTGTTTAATTATTACATTAATACAATAAGTAAAAAGAGGAAAGTAACGAAATCTCCAAGAAAGACATGTGTCAGCTGTAATAATTTGAGATCTTTTACACTATAAATTATCTGCACGATATATTATGATTTGATTTGTAAGATTAAAATTTTAAAATTTATTTTTTAAATCAATTATATTATGTGAATAGCGTGTAGTATAAATTTTTTTTTTAAATAATATTATTAGATTTAAAATGCTAAGCACGGAAGATCAAATAATGGAGAATGAGTTGTATGTTGCCATCCTCTTAAAAAAAACCCGACAAGCCCCGGGGTCTTGGATCATAAACAACACTAATCGT
The DNA here is from genome assembly GCA_036559045.1 of Platycarya longipes. Lineage (NCBI taxonomy): Eukaryota > Viridiplantae > Streptophyta > Magnoliopsida > Fagales > Juglandaceae > Platycarya > Platycarya longipes. The sequence continues at coordinate 46,851,007 of CM071791.1, forward strand.
TACTTTCCATATATTGTTATGAAAGATGTAGTATAAAAATGTACTAGGGTATCGAAGATTCGCAAATGCACATGAAGAAATATTCGCCTATTATTAGAGCTAGCCTTGGTGGCGGTGGCAGTGGTCCTAAAGGTATCAACATGTTACATACACATGGTGTTTTGATACTAAATGCATCAGAATCTTTTCAGGTGTAGCCATAAGACTCACGTGAAATTGATACATTCTTTTAGGAATTTTGGGGATTGAAAAAATAATCTGAAAAAGAATTAAGGTTTTGAGGTGTATAAAAATATTATTTTTAAGACGATATTTATCTCTACTCATGAAGGATTTGCTAATGAGTTTCTAATAAATCATTTTCAGGATACAACAAAATTTTTGAACTTTCCAAATAATAATTTTGAAGAGTTCCTAAAGTTTTTATTGAGAATGACAGATAGAAAAGATTAAAGATTTTTCATAACTTAACAAGTCTGTTACAATACTATTTATAAAGCTTTAAAAGGTATATGTGAAAAAACATGTTATTTGCAATTTAACTGTTTCTCGTTTGAGCGGAATGTCAAGCGAGAATCAAGCGAGATCACTACCTGGATCCTCGCTCGAATGACACATCAAGTAATGATCCAGCGAGATCACTGTCTGATATCTCACTCGAGCGACACATTGAACGAGAGTTGAGCGAATAACGATTACTACACAATACTTCAGTTGAGACGCGCCTTTTATTCAGACATTGTGCAGGCTTGGATCCCAACAATATTGTGTTCGAGCGATATGTTGAGCGAAACTTGAGCGAGACCATTACCTGATCTTTTATTCGAGCTACACGTCGAGCGAGAATTAAGCGAGATCTTGTCCTTCGTCGCTTGAATAATATGTTAAGCGACAGTCGAGCAAGATCTCAACTTGTACACAACTCTCAACTATTTTTTACAAACTTTCTTATTTCAACTTTTAAATATATATCACAACATATTCTAACACATTCTAATATTAATTTGAGGAAATAACTGTTCACGAGTCAAACCTTAGGCTATCAATCAAGATCAACACATGTTAGAATTTATATATCAAAAGTTATATATATCTATGTTCATTTATTTATCGTTATATCCACTAAATTCTTCTTTTAAATGATACTTCAATTATTAATTGGTTATCCTACATCTATAAATTCTTTGCATCAATTTTCCTTATTAATTTTTAACATATTTTTATGCATAAATTAATGTAAGTTTGGTTTACATTGTGTTAACATTTTATTGGATACATATGTTTGAAAATTAAATATATAATATTGCTTTAAGTGAAAATATATTGGTTTTTTTATCAGTCTTTTAATCATGTCTATTAACTTTCGAACTAGATATGTTTAATGAAATTTTTTACAACTATTAGCCAAACTCAACTAATATTTATATATATATATCTATATATTAATGTAGGATTGAAATATTATACTCCAATCTCATTAACCACGTTCCTTTTTATCTCAATTATTCAAGTTGATAAGATGCTTTGAAAAATAAAAAATAAAGGGAGGAAAAGAAACAAACGAGATCGTGATTGGGGGGGATGTGGACAAAGGCGGATCCACAATGATGATCTGTAAAGGGTCCCACTCTTCCCAAAAAAGTTATTGACCTCTGACTCGCCACACGGTCACACCACGCCCATGTATAAACCCATCACACATTGATTGAACACTCCCCCACCTACCCCCTCCAACTCCGTTCTCAATTATCTATAACGGCGGGACCTTGCGCTGTTCACCCCCGTCGCCGTCATCCCTCTTAAAGAGATTCAAAACTTCCTAGTTCCTATCAGTATTGTCCATAATGGCATAACATTAGGGGTGATAATTTCTTACACGACCCGTTAACCCAACACGAACACGACACGATAATAGTGGGTTAGGGTTTAGTCTTAACGGGTTTAGGGTCAAAACGGGTTGACCCTTTATGACACGATTGCTTAACGGGTTGATAGTGGGTTAACCTACTTTAACCCGTTATGACACGTTATGATACGCTAAGAAAGTTAAAATTACAATTATATTCTTATACTTAAAAGTAAGATTGTTAAAATTTTAATTTTGATATTTTATTGTTTAGATTGTAATTTAAATTTATAATTAGTGTTATTAATTTTATAGATATTGTGATTTTAATATTTATATAAAATTATACTAAATTTAATTAAGTCAAACCGGTTAATTTTGAACATATTCAACTCATTTACATAAACAGGTTAAAACGAATCATTTTATGTCGTATTAATATATTTTGTTATATTTACTAACGGGTCATAACGGGTTAACACGATACGACACGTTATGTTAACGGGTCGGGTTAGGGTTTGAGATTTTGACACGATAAGCTTAACGGGTCGGGTTAGGGTTGACCTATATAGTATAATATACATGTCTTGACACGACACGAACACGACCCGTTAACACGATTTGACACCCCTACATAACATCCTTCTCGAGTACTCGTAATTCTTTCCGTTTACTGTAATCCGCTTTCTGTCGTATCTAATCGTGGTTGCGACTTGCCGTTCTTATTTTTTAGAGGAAAATACTTTAGTTATAAAAATAAAAATAAATTTATAAACAAATGTAATTTAATATAATGCGTCAGATTATAAATTTATTTTTATTATAAAATATATAATATATTTTTTAAAATTACGTCAATTTATAAATTTATTCTACTATAATCTTTTATATCTATAATATATTTTTTAATCTAACCACGTTGGATTCAGCTGTGCCAAGACAATTACAAGGAAAAAAATAATCGCATATAGTTTTGTAAATTGATTTTAACTTTTGCTCTTCATATTTTGGTTAATATATGATTCAAACGGTAAGAAAATTATTCTGAGTCTTTAACTTATCTTAGAAAGTCAAATGATTTTTTATTTTATTTTATGATTATAGGCATAGTACAGACACGCCACAAATATTTTGACAATGTTTTTTACAACTATATTTTAAAATAAGGATAATGTAAAATGATGTTACTTTCGTAATTTCTTTTATAATAAGATTTATAATTTAAGATAATTGTATAAATCATTGTAAAAAATTATATATCTATATTTTTTGTTATTTGCATTGTCCTATTACATCTTTTAAAATTTTCATTTAGCTTCTGAACGTGTCACGAAGTTCCTTCACATGGGATTGAGAGTGTCTTGTACCATGACACAATTTATTTATTCGCAAATAATTTAACTTATAAAACAAAAAGGTGCTGTTTATTAATTATTTCAATAGGAAACAAGTTGACATATTTAAATAAAAAACTAATAATTTTAGAAAACTGAGTTTTTGATACATTATCTGAAAAAAAACCAGTTATGATCCGAGAAACATGTTTGAATTATTAATTAGACTAAAATTGGCCACACGAGTTTATTTACATGGTGAGAATTATTTCCTCAATTTCTTTTCTTTTTTTTTTACCCTGAAATTCGACATTTCATCGGACGAAAACTAATTTCCTACAAAAACTCCCAGGTGAAATTCTAGTAACGGTACGGCCGACAGACAACACAACACCCATGCTATTTCCTCTCTCTCTCTCTCTCTCTGTGACTGTCAAAAACTTCGTCTTTACTCGGCGTCCCTTCCTTTCTCTCTGCAAAGTTATTTCCCTCTCTCGTGGTGCTTCAAAAAACATCAACCATCCCCCTTCCCCCCCGCCAATATATATATTTTCTCTAATGGCGAGCATATTCCCACATCTCCTTTTCTTCTTCTGCTTATAAATTCAAGGCGATTTCACGCATTATTATCATCCAATGGATTCCCAGCCTTCGATCCATAGGCTGCGTTGCTCCGTCAAGTCCTATGACTGGGGTCGTCGGGGTAATAACTCCGGGGTCGCCCGCCTCTTCGCCCTCAACTCAGGGTCGGAGATCCAACCCGATGAGCCCTACGCCGAATTTTGGATGGGCACCCACGAGTCCGGGCCGTCCTTCGTGGTCCCGACCGCCGGCGAAATTGGCTTGCCGGGTGTGAGCTTGAAGTCCTGGATTTCGGACAACCGCGACGTGCTTGGTGATAAGGTTTTGGACGAGTGGGGTTCTGATCTTCCTTTCTTGTTCAAGGTAGACCTTGTTGTTCAAACATAAAATATACACTCCTATGTGTTTTTATTTCTATGAATTCTCTTGTAATACAATTCTTATTTATTTTAGTCTTGCGGTCTAATTTGGCTGGTATTTGAGATTTTCTATCTTTTTATTTATCGGTTTCAAGTGAATTTATGTTCTTCTGCAAAAAGTTGTGTAAGGTTTCAAATGGTGACTCTTTGGTTTGAATTAGGTACTTTCAGTGGCAAAAGCGTTGTCCATACAGGCTCATCCCCATAAAGAGTTGGCGAAGAGATTGCATAAGGCGCGGCCGGATATGTATAAGGACGATAATCACAAGCCCGAGATGGCTTTGGCAGTAACCGAGTTTGAGGCCCTCTGTGGGTTTATCAGTCTTGAGGTATTCTGAATTCTGAGGTTGCTCTGTACATGGTGAATTTTTATCTGCTATATCTTTTTCGTCTGGTTTTGTGGATCCAATCACAAGTCTGAGTCTCGATAATGATACGAAAACGGTTTGCTTAGAATTGTTTCTTTGTGGAGAATTCTAGGATGATAAAAGCAAGTTTTGAAATTGAGAAAAAGAATTGGAATACGTGGTGTACACCATTTGACCGTTATAGTGACGCGTGAACGTAATGGGTTGCTTTCAAAATGGACAAGTCTGGATCTTTTTTATTGAATTGAAATTCTAAAAAATATCTATTAGGCACCCTTTTTATTACCTAAACTCATTTTTAATTTTTTTACTTTCATGTTTGTGAGAATCTCACTAATTTCTTTTTCTCCCAATCAGATGACGAATTCATAACCATGAGAGTTTCCATTTAATTCTTGAACAAGTCAATAGGCAATGGTACCATGACAAAGTTTGTCAATTTCAGTGTTGACGTTCTTGGGGAATTATTGAATTTTTAGTAGTTCCCTTCTAGATCTAGTGTGGCATTTCAGCTTGCAAGATTAATCCCTGATCATTGCTGGAATCTGATTTCTGCTGCCTGCGGATTGTTAGTGAAGTGTATGTGTTTTGATAAGTAAGAATGCCAGTGACGCTGTTATGGGCCTCCTAACCCATGCCCTGATTTGGACACTCGCTTTGTTTCAGTTATTTTTTCTGGTTGATCTGTGTCAGTGCCCTCTTGTTGTAGCTGGTTTGACATGTCTGAGACTAGTGTTAGTTTCTTATGTTTCATAGCTTTCAACATTAAAGAAACATGGGTAGGAGCTCATGAATACATAAATTGAGCTTGTTGTGTGGAGTTCTATTCACTGAAAATTCTTAACAAACTGGATATTTAAATGCATTCCTTTCTTTTCAAGTGATCATGTGCAGTCAAAATCGTTGCGTGCATTCAATTGTGCAATAGGCCGCGACCATTATTATTATTATTAGTTGTATGCCGTTAGATACTCTTCTTAGATGTATTCTTTTAAGATCTGGTAATTCTCGTCTGAGCTAAAACATGGAGCAACCTGCGATTTTCTTTCCAGGAGCTTAAGGTCGTGCTTCTTAATGTTCCTGAGATTGTAGAACTGGTTAGCAGTGCAGATGCAAACCAAATCTTGCATCTCAATGAGCAAGATGGGGAAGAAAAAGTAAAATCTGTTCTGCAGTCAACTTTCACCCAACTCATGTTGGCTAGTAAAGAGATGATAACAGAAGTGATATCCAAGATAAAAAGTCGCTTGCACAAGGAAAGTCAGGTCAGTTGAAAATTCCACTCATTACTTATTCCCCATTGTTTGTATTTTTGCTAGTAGGAGTTGTGGCTCTTAGCCTGTAGGATAATTTTTTAGAGTTATGCTTAGCCTCTTGATGTTTGGGATCAAAACTTTCGTCTTGTTTGATTTATCCCAAAATGACTGTATAGGTTGGCACAGTTAGCTTCCTTAATCAAAATAGTATGTGTGTGTGTATGTATGCGTAGAGATGAGGCAGTACCAATGGAAAATTAAGCTATATTTATGTACCCTCCATGCCTATTTCTTTCTGTGGGCTATGCATTTTTCTGAACCCTCAGTTAGGCCAACGTCAACTACACTTTATGTTTCCCCCTTTCTTCTCCCACATGGGCAAAACTCCCAGTTATTTCTTAAGTTGTTAAACTTAAGTTGCTTTTTATAAATAAACTGTTGAGCTTGATTGTGTGGAGCCTAGTTTATTTTTGTGGTGACCCGATTTGATGACCCAACCGACAAGGATTTGTTGTGGGTTTCTGGTGGATTTTCAATGAGGCCTGGGCTGATAGCCACAATTCTCAATGAGGCTTGACCAGGTTTAGCTCTTGAACTAGTCTGAATCAACCTTAACTAGGGTTTACACACTAATCACCCTAATTAGGGTTTTACACATATATATTGCACTTTCGTATGACCATTATTGCATTGCTGCACGGTGTACAATGTATTCTACTTTCATCGTAATAGAATCCTACAGCTCCTGGACATAGGCACGTTGCCGTACCACGTAAATCTTGTGTTGTATATGATTGATTTCATTTTTGCTTACTTTTCCTCCTTTCTTCTTATCATTCCCAACATAAACCTCAAATTTCAATTCTCTTCATGTGTGACATATGTTCTCTTATAGACTCTATATTTGAGAGCATCACAATGATAGATAAAACATGAAATTTAACAGTGTCTGGATCAAAAGATGGTTTCTGCTCCCCCCACAAAAAAAAAAACCCACAAAAAAAAAGATGAGTAAGTGCATGCACCTATATCAATGGTGTTGATTACATATATATATGTATGTATATATATGCAGAGGAGGATGGTAGGGTCGTTTTGCATTTTTTATGGATGAGCAACCTCGTTGAGATCTTGCATTTGGCTTACCTCTCATGCTCTGATAACTAATATGACCTCTCTTTATGCCTTGCATCAGGTAAGGCAATTAACAGATAAGGAACTGCTGGTGTTACAGCTAGAAAAGCAATATCCAGCCGATGTTGGTGTCATATCAGCGTTCTTTTTCAATCATGTGAAGCTTAATCCCGGTGAAGCATTGTATCTTGGGGCAAATGAACCTCATGCATATTTGAGTGGTGAGTGTGTCGAATGCATGGCAACTTCAGACAATGTTGTGCGTGCTGGACTCACTCCCAAATACCGAGACGTGGAAACTCTTTGTTCCATGCTCACATACAAGCAGGTAATGAATCTGATAGAACTGCCTGTGGGATAAACATATTAATTTGTATGTAACTTCAGGTGCTGAATTAACATATACTCTTGCTGGTATTTCCTTGATATTACTTATTCTTCCACCGGAAAGAGATTTTCAATGCCTCTTGGGTGAAATGACTACATGGTATGCAAAGTTATATGAATAAAATATTGATATTTGTCTCTGCTGCAGGGTATGCCTGAAATCCTGAAAGGAGTTCCTTTGAATTCATACGTGATGAGGTACCAGCCCCCTTTTGACGAATTTGAGGTTGACCGGTGCATTCTTCCCCGTGAGGCATCGACAGTTTTTCCTGCAGTTCCAGGACCTTCCATTTTTATGGTCATGGTTGGGGAGGGAATGATCCATGCGGGATCCTCCAAAGGAGATGTAATTACTCAAGGAGATGTTTTTTTTGCACCCGCTAACACTCAGATTAGCATTACAAGCGCATCAGAATTACAGTTGTATAGAGCAGGAGTGAACAGCAAGTTCCTTCAAGCCACGTGAATTATGATACAAGAGCACCTTTCCGGTTAAGGTCTGAGTAAATAACTGATGTGCAGCATGTGTCTCTAGATGCTGCGCACTACCCTTGCTTCTAGAAGCCTTTTTGTAATAATCACTTGTATTCCGACGTATGCCCAATGCCATGTACTAAAAACAATAGAAATGAGAATCGTATTAATTTGGTGGTAACACGCAACTTGATTTTCCGTTCATCGTTCAAACCTGTTTCCATATTACGAGGGGCACATCTTATTATCTTGTGCCCCAATAGAAAGGTTCACCTCCTTTAGTCCTTTACTACGCACCCTATCCAGCCAACCAATTTCCGTACTCCCGAGACGGAGAAGGAAGGATGCGAGTCCGATGTCTCAGTTTTTCATCAGTTACAAACCTATGGCGTTCAACATAATTTCTTCGATGCTACAATATATTTGCTTTCATGCGACTCACAGCCACATTACTAACAAACTGTGCAGAACAACTATTGACAAGGACAAAAGTAGATAACGGTACACAACTGTAATCCAAAAAAATTGAACTTGTATTATCCATCAAGTTCTACAAGCTCAACCCAAGAAAATTGAAATTACCGCACAACTTAAAAAAGAAGAATTTGACATGAGTCTTCATTGGACACAAATTAGACATAAAACCTCATTTTAAGTGTCAAAATTTTTAAACAGAATTGCGTTCAATGCCAGTTATAAACCTAAAATAACATAACAGTCTCCGAACACAAAAGCCAATTTATATTTAGCCAGTTCAGGCCTCAGCTATCGGGTATTCAAATGATACATCTTTCCCAGTCAGCTTCTTGTAAACACCAGAAAACGTCTCCAGTTTATACTCCGTGTTGTTCCTCTCCTTGGGGTCCAAAAATACCTGATACACACAACAGACATCAATAACTACGAAAATGGTATGAAGTTATAGGCAAATGCATCAAATTTTAGTTGTCATCATCCAATCCCATGTTCAACAAAATTTGCATTTACCTTGATTACTTTGGAACCATCAATTCGGTATCTGACACGTTTCCCAACAATCTCAGCAGGATGAACAATGTCCTCTAACATGGCATCATGGACAGATGTTAGTGTGCGGGAGCGTGGCCTCTGAGCAGCAGAACCCTTCTTTGGTGGTCGTACAATCCTGCGGGTGGCAATCACAACAACATCCTGGAAAATGTAGCAGCAAAAGATTAACATGTCACTCTGAAGCCTTAGATTCACATACTAAATAACAGCAACATTGCACATCACACCACATTTAGGATGACTTGGACTTCAAAGCTCAGATACCAAAGAAAAAAAATCCTCAGCAAATTGCTAAGCACCCATTGCAAACCACACCATATTTTGACTTTTAAAAACAATGATAGTATCACAGAGCCTAACTTGCAAAGCTCCCAAAATTGCTGAAAATCATGTTATCATTTTGAATATAAAGTTAAACATAAGATATTACCTTGCCACTGAATTTCTTCTCCAACTCCCTAACAAGGCGAAGATGAATCTTGCCGAATGCCTTCCGTAATCTGTAAGGCACGTGGATAACCACAGCCTTGCGATTTCCAGAAATGTCCATTTGACTGTAAATTAAATATGTTATCATAATTACAAAACAAAAATTTACAAATCCCTAAAAAATTCAAACCAGTAAGAAAGCATACGCTGCTGAATTAATGTAGAGATCTTTCAAGTCACTTTTTAGCTCCTGATTGGTATTCTCCAAATCAAATAGGTACTGCATACGAATAAAGCATATGACTCTAGTACATTGCAGATGGCAGAAATTAAATAATACATGATTAGAAAGTAGCACGCAAACTGACCTGTGCAACTGTATCCTCAAATTCAGTGGGCTCAACATCTCTGTCTTTGTGGATTTTCTTCCTTGAGGAGAACATGTTGTCAGATCTGATCAATGGACAAGATTAATAAAATTTATGTTAATCAAGGGATATTGTCATTAATATACCAAGAAAAAACGAAACACTAGAATAGAGATATCACTATCCAGTTTGAGTTTTTTTTTCCCAGCTGACCATGCCCCCACTAACACTCTAGTGCCCTTCCAAAAAAGGTGTATCCATTGTAGCCTTGTCCGATGTGTAGATTATAAAACCACAACTGAAAGAATATCTACAGTTCCTTCCCATGAAATAGACATCTAAAAGATGCTCCTTGGCACATAATTGATAATTTCACAAGGATCCCTAACTACTGAGTGCAAGCACTGAAAAATAAACTAAGGAAATATGTGTTTATCTACTCTAATCACCACGCCATTGGCATCCTATGGCCAAAAAGAGAATAAAAACATTTAGCCATAAACTGTGTAATTGTGTCAAACATTAGCCTGTACCTTTTATAAGCAATGACTAGCTAATACATCATCGAATTCTACAGGAGAATTGAAGTATGTTCTTTATCAAGAGCCAGAACAAATCGAAGTATATTCTGGCCTTGAAAAAGACAACTTAAGAAATATCATCACTAAGAGTAGACGGCTATTCATTCATAGTGACTGCTTTATAGTTTTATTATCAGTTTTCGGCGTAAACAAACACAGAAAGAAGTAAAGGCTTGAATCTCAGATTCAGGGCCACCCTACGAGAATTTAAAATAAAACCCAGTTGATGAAATCGGAAGAGAAGGAGACCCATTCGGTATTTCGGATACGTACCACCGAGGCGGATTAAGATCTGCTGCACTCGGGAGGAAAAACCCTACGCTTCAGCCTTGAGGGAGCTTGGGGGCGGTGTAAAGCGAGTGAAGGGATTACTGGATTTTATATGGAGAAGCAAAATTAAAATGCCCTAGTATTGGACGGTTGAGATTCATTATTGGATTGACAGATCTCATAAACTCTGTTTGGTTACACGAATGGGTAAGATAGAATTAGGATAGGAGAAACCATGGGCCACAGAATGATTGAGCCGGGGTTTTAGGAGTCATAGTATAAAGTCTATATAGAGGTAGTGCATGTGCTAGACTGCTAGCTTTTAGGAGTCAGGCCCATTTACAGTATGGGTCCTAAACGCCTGGATCTTGTATTCTTTAATTTTTCATTTTGGGCCTAAAAGATATACTTTCTTTTTTACCTGTAAATGGATTTAAATAAAGTCATGGAATCAGGCCCGTTTACAGTATGGGTCCTAAACGCCTGGATCTTGTATTCTTTAATTTTTCATTTTGGGCCTAAAAGTATTAAATGGATTTAAATAAAGTCATCTTTGAAGATTTACGCAAAAACTTACCTATCGTATCTTTCTTGCCAATGATATGACAGAGATTTGCAAAAGATTTAAATTTAAAATTCTTGTTTATTTATTTATTTTTTTATATATTAGGAGATTGAAACCACGATCTCTATTATAAAAATGTGGATTTTGTGCCGTCTAATTACGATGGTAGACTATCTAAAAATTCTTATTTAATCAGAAAAAAATTTAAGATAGATTTAGGTACTTAATTATTCTGATAATACTAAATTATTGTTTATTATTTTATAATTATTATTTATCTATTATTTATTACTATTTATTATTATTTAATATTTTATAATAATTTTTTTTATGTTATGAAATTAAAGAAAAATAGCAAATGATTGAAAGATTGTAAAAAATTTTATTCTTCAAGAGCTCAATATCAATTCACATGCTCAACAAATGATCCTCAAGACCTTTTTTATAAGCAACTTATATTTTACAAATGATCCACAAGACCTTTTTATAGGTAACTTATATAGTGGTTGTGCTAATCAATTCACATGCTCAACAACCAAGTGGCAAACACAACAAATTCTAACATGCACAACAACCAATTCACATCTATGAATGGTTAAGTTTACAACAAACCATGTGTGGTAATTGGTGGTCATCCACCTATTATATAACACTCCCCTTTGGATGACCATCTATAAAAAATTTGTTTCGTTAAAACCTTGCCAAAGAAAAACTCAGTAGGAAGAAAAATCAATGGTGAGAGAAAAAGAGTACAGTATTCTTGTGTACCTCCAAGTGTTTTAAGATTGTTTCATTAAAACCTTGAAAAAGAAAATCCAGTGGGACAAAATCTCAGCGAAGGAAAAAGTGTACAATCAGCCCAAGTCTTCAGGACATTTACTTCCCCTAAAAAGTGCATGACGACAGATTTTTAAGTCTTCACATTCTAATGTTCTGCACAATTTTCTTAAATGTCGCAGTTGGTAATGCATTCGTAAATAAATCTGCTAGATTATTACTTGATCGTATCTTTGATATATCCTCCTCTGATATAGGTAGTATTATCTTCATATAAAATTGTTGAGCTGTCATTAATAACGGGAAGACCACACTTTTCTTGAATATGTTGAATTATTAATCTCAGCCAAATACGCTCTCAACTTATTTCATGAATTGTAATAATTTCTGAGTGATTTGAAAATGTGGAAGATAATGTCTGGTTGACAGACTTAGTAGAAATCTGAGACCTGCAGTAATATTTAAACTCCCCCTGATAATATACATTAGTGTTTCAAGTAATAAGCAAACATGATTTCAGCATATATAACAGGGATAAGAATTCAAATATAATTTTCATCTAAACAATTTATTAGAGAGAACATGATAATATTCTCATCTAAAATTTTCTCTCCCTCATTCGGCATTATTAGGGAGAATTTATTTATGTACGGCGAAAAGGGCATTAGAAACCATCCATATATCAATTCGGCAGAAAATCAAATCTGCTTGACATTGTTGACAAACAAGATTTTGAAGATATTTGAAGCTTTCAGATTGCTGTTTAAATATAATCAATTTTACCATTGGTTTACTCTAGTAAAAAGATCTCACATTCTTCAGTTTTTATTCATCCAGAACAATATTATGTCTGATAAAAATTCTTTTATTAATGTCCCAGATTTAAATTATGAACATTTTATACCTCAACCAATCATCTTTTCCTCTGAGGCTGTAAACACTATGATAGGAGCAGAGATATATCTTTCTAGTAAAACTGATCATGAAATCGTTGCAGCATCAAGAAATCTTAGTGCTCAATATGCTACCTCTCTTACAACCATGTCTCAGAGATTATTGGCAAGAACAAGTGAGGTTGATCATCTTAAAAATCAAATATTTGAGTTGCATCAAACGCTTGCAACTAAAGATAGAAAAAATAAAAACTTAAGACAAGAAAATAAATAGCTGAAAAAATTTGTAGACTGGTATTCTCGTGATATGAAAATACGAGTAGAAGAGCTGGAACGAGAGAGAGCTCAAATACAAAGTCAACAACAGCAGCTCACGGCAGAAATTCAGCGTTTACAAGAAAATCGGGATAGCTGTAACTAATATCGCTGGCTTTTGAAATTATGCATCCAGCATATCTTGTAATCTTGACTAAGTGAGATTTGAAGAGATGATGATTTGTCTTGTTCTTATTTCCATTTCTATAAGAATCGTCTTTAGCTTCATATAGTTCGCATCAAATCTTCTTTTCATATCTATAATTCATCTGCATTTGCATTCTTATTCTACAAATTTCCTTTCAATATTTCTCACGATTAATATATGAGGTATCATTTACCTCAGTTACAAGTTGTTCCTGCATTTTCTGCAAGTGTCATGTTGCAGCAAACGAATAATCTGGCTAATAAGTCAGATCGTGAAGCTGTTTATAAGCTGGTGACCATTAGTACTCGATACTCTTCCTCTATTGTTAGATTTTCCAACCAGTTACAATCCAAAAATCGTGAAATTGAGGAGGTTAACGAGAATGTTTCCGTACTTCAACGACTCGTTCAAGAGTCTGACAGAAAAATAGCAAACTTAAAGCAAGAAAATAAGGATTTAAAATTCTTGCTTGCCTCTTCATTTCGACTGCCTAATCCTTTAGATAAGAATAACATGTTGCTTTATGAAGAACAAATGCATTTGAGAGATGAGGCAAAAAGTCTCAAATTTTTGTAATTCATATAATATTTGAATAATAAGATACATTCCTTGAATTTATAACAGTTCTTGTAATCTCTTCATGAGTTCTAACAAGGTAAATCATCAACGTAAACTGCAATAATGGCAAATCCGGATTATGATTTCTTAATAAAAATACATAGGCATATATGATTATTATTAAATCCTTCTTTCAATAGATATTCACTTAAACGATTATACTACATGCATCCGGATTATTTTAACCCATATAAAGATTTTTGAAATTTGATAGAGTACATACTTTTAGATGTACTTGTAGATGCTTCAAGCATTTTATATCCTTAAGGGATTTTCATATATATGTCATGGTCTAAGGATCCATATAAATATGCAGTGACCATATCCATCAATCGCATCTCTAATCCTTTTGTAATAACCAGACTAATCAAAAATCTGAATGTGATTGCATTCATAATGAGAGAATATGTTTCTTCATAATCAATATTGGGTTTCTGCAGGAAATTTTGTGCAACAAGTCGTGCTTTGTACCGTACAATTTCATTTTTCTCATTGCGTTTTCGTATAAATACTCACTTATATCTGACAGGTATTACACTATTTGGTATTTGGACAACAAGTCCAAATACATCTCGCTTTACTAACGAGTTTAATTCAGTTTCAATAGATACTTCCCATTTTGTCTAATTATTTCTACGTCGACATTCTTTAATGGTTTTTAACTCACTTTTTTCATTACTTCTGGTAATGTCAAGTGCCATCTTATATGAAAATATGTTGTCGACAACAGTTTTATTTTTATCCATAATTTTTCCATTACTCTTGAAATGTATTGAGATCTCATTATTTTCAAGTACTTGTTCATTTTCAAGGAAAAACATTTCATGAAAAGTTTTTTCAGGGGTTTTCTCTTCATGAGGATTATACTTTTCAGGAGTTCCTTTTCAGAAGTTCCTCTTTAGGAGGTTTGTACTATTCAGGAGTTCCTCTTCAGGAGGTTTGTACTTTTCAGGAGTTTCCTCTTCAGGAGGTTTCCTCTTCAAGAGATTTGTACTCTTCATGAGTTTCTCTTCTGTACAGAAAGTTTAAATAGATCTTATTGCTTGTTTTATAAGTACGATCTCTTCAGGAGTAACGATTTAATTTCCTTTTACTTTTTTCTTTTGTATTAATAGGTTTTCAATACTTTAGGTGTGTCTTAGACTCATCTATTGTTGTTATAACAACTTGTCCTTCAGGGACTTCAATTCTTGCTTAAGCATTAACAGTAGTAATATATGATTTTACAACACCTTTAGTGTCAGTATATACATCAAGTAATTAATTTGCAACACTTTACAAATATGTAACCCTCTGAACTTCTGGTTTATTCATTTGTAAGAGGATCAAATTTAGACAGAATTTTATTATTCCAAGTAATTTCTTATCGTGTTTCAGGTACCAACTTTTTGTTATTTCAAAATACTTTACTATAATGTATAAAAGCCTAGTGTAAGTAAATCAAGTGTTTGCCCATACAACAGGTTCATGGCCACTGTTCAGTCATATCACATCTATGACAAACATCTTCATCTTTCTATGAAGAATTATTCTGAGAGCCTTTACCCTTTTTTGAGTTAGATCACTTTTGGTGATACGGTATATTATTATTATCTTTAGTGTTGTCACTTCTGGGACCAACATTTCTATAGTTTTCTGCATGTTTACGCCCTTGGCTCCTTTGAAAGGATGCACCGTTCATTTCTGGAAATGATGTAAATCCAATATCATTAATAGGACGTAACTGGTGATTTATTAACAAAAATTCATTATTTAGCTCAATCACTTAGAAGACAAAATAAAATTTCAGAATATTTGTTGAACTTTCGCTCTCGATATTGCTATTGCAGGAGCACATTCGAGATATGAAAAATAATATATGTTTTCATTTAAAATATCATTATCAGTGATCTTCTCACTGCATAATTTTAATATTGAGCTAATTTTAAAGAATACAAAGTTATATTCACTACCACTCTTAAAATTTTGTAACTTCAAGTGCAATAAGTCATAATGATCTTTTGAAATGATTATATCTTCTGGTCCCCATATCTTTCCCTAAATTCATTTTCCACAATAAGAGGATTTTTCACTATGAGATACACAGCACGGCCCTGCAGGAACACGTGATTTTCTTCTTTGATTGTATCTCCCAAGTTCATCATATCCAAATGGATCTCATCAAGGATTTTGGATAAATAACTTTTTCCAGAAATATCAATAGTAATAAATCTCAATTTTATAAAATTTGACATTTTCTATATATATATGAATCACAACAATAAATTTGTGAATTTAAGAAATATATTCACATAATCATCAGAGTAAAAGTATAATTTTATCAAGTAATATTCAACAATATTACCTTTATATATATATGAATCACAACAATAAATTTGTGGATTTAAGAAATATATTCACATAATCATCAGAATAAAAGTATAATTTTATCAAGTAATATTCAACAATATTACCTTTAATATTCATCTCGAGGACTGCAAATAATATATTGAAAAACTTACTTGAAGTACTTGAAGTAGAAGACCATTAGCTTCAATATTGGTAGAATTTCGTGCTAATAACATGTTATGAAACTAAATAAGAATAGCAAATGATTGAAAGATTGCAAAAGACTTTGTTCTTCAAGAGTTCAATATCATTCACTTCACTTCTTTTCTTCTATCTCACAAATGATCCTCAAGACCTCTTTTATAGGCAACTTACATGGTAGTTGTGATAATCAATTCATATGCTCAACAACTAAGTGACAAGTACAACAAACTCTCATATGCACAACAACTAATTCACATCTATGAATAGTTAAGTTTACAATAAATCATGTGTAATAATTGGTGATCATTCACCTATTATATAACATTTTATTAATTTTTTATTACTATTTATAAAATATCTAAAATTATCTCACTACACAAAATCAAACACAACCTTAAAAAGAATGCTATACATCTTAGTCCTGCAATTTTGTTGACCTAGACTTGAGCTACTCATGGAAGTAAGCCAAAAGGCAAAACTCATACTTCTAGCAGAATTGGTGTTGAGCTTGGGATATTTCCTCCCCATATGCGTTCCCACTTGCAAACAGCTCTATTTTAGCTTTCCATTAAAGTGGAGATAAATATGGAGCAACGATCAAATTGAAGCCACGACAACACTTGAAATTACCATTAATTCAAAGTTTTAAAATAATAAAATCTAGTGAATTTAATTAAACTAGTTATTTCTTTTGGTACATTTTCCATAAAACCAGCATGAAGGGATCTTCAAGCTGATGACTGATTCTGATCGAGATCATCAAAATGTGGCCAAAGGATTGAGCAAAAGAGGCTGACTACTTATTATTAGGTTCTCTACATTCGTTCTTTCTTGTATAAATATTTGTCACATGCTTAGTTAGGCCCTCATTCAGATTGGGTTTTATCCGACCCAAATTTGATTTTTTTTTTTATAATAATTTTGACATTTTTATTTAAGAAATTTAAAAAAATTATTCATCTTTCGAATTTTGATTCCTGATTTTCAAATCCCAAACTCGGATGATATGGCTTATGCCTAATTAGATCGGAATTAGTCCCTAGAAAAAGAAGACAAAAGCAAAAACAGATAAAATTAAAAACTAGGGGAACAAAAGAAGAAAAGCCCATGAATGTTTTCTTATCTTCCTTCATACTTTTCCATATCTTATCACGTGCCTTTGGCAAAAATAAAAAATAAAAAGAAGAAGAAGATCGAGATCAAGAAGAAGAAGAAGAAAAACACGTTTTATCATTTTTTAAAATATACCTTTTGCAACTCCAAAAGATTATTGGATAAACATGTATATCCCTTAGCCAGGACCCTACCAGGCAACCAGAGGGATATCGACTTCAGAAAACGAAAGTCCCACTCGAAACTTCCATATTGCTTTTTCTCTCTTACTTAAGTGTAAAGGAAAACATAATTACACTGATACCCACATGGTGATATCCAATACCCAAATTAGACATTTCAACACCATATGTAATGAACTATATCTATAAAATGTACACTGGAAGCCTATACAATCTAGACAGTTTTAGGCCCCTGGGAGTTTCCATGGTTTGAGCAGTCATGACTGGGTTTGAACAATGTTTTAAACCCTCTATACCTTACTCAGATATAAATACAGCTATAGAAATGATAAGCCAGTTTATGGATCCAAATGCAAGCATTATGGAGAATTTCGAGATTACAAACTTCACTCTGGATAATTTCTTAGGATACCAGCAACCCGAATATCAGGCCGGCATGGATCATAGTCTTTCTGGTACTTCACACCTCAACTGCCAAAATGAATTGCCAAGCCTTCTTCATACCTCAAGTTCAACAAATGAAGTTTTCCATGAAAGCAAGAAGAGAAAAGTACTGGAGCTATCAACAAGCAGCTCAGAAAGCCTTCCTTCTGCAGCCTCTAGAAATCAGTTGAAAGATAATTATAGTTCTGCAAAAAATAATGTGAGTTTCATTCTTTATTTTGATTGTATTTGTTTGAACTTTGTCTATGGCAGAGTTGAGTTTATAACTCATAAATTGATGTGTGCAGAGCATATGGAAAGGGAAGAAAAAGAACAGTGAGAATGAAGAGGAAAAACAAGAGGAAGTCATTCATGTTAGAGCAAAAAGAGGCCAAGCTACTGATAGTCACAGTTTAGCAGAAAGGGTATATTTGTATGTTATTGATCTTGAGTATTATCTGTAGGTATAAATAGAAGTTTTGTGATTGGTGAAAACATGAGAATTTGAAATGCAATACCATTTATTTGGATCAGGTGAGAAGGCAAAAAATCAATTACAAGTTGAGATGCTTGCAAGAACTAGTTCCTGGATGCCGCAAGGTTGATTCTTTTTGTTATTTTTGTATCATGTGTGTTCGTGATTGCATTAATTGTGTATATATTTTATAATATGTGCCTGAAATTCACAGACAATGGGAATGGCAGCGATGTTGGATGAAATTATCAATTATGTCCATTCATTGAAAAATCAGGTTGAGGTAAGTTGGAAATAAATAAACCAAGGTGTAAACAAGATGATGCTGTCATCTTGAAATCTAAAGAACTAGCAATTATTAAAAGATTCTTGTTTCTCTCTTCTTCCTGAAATTCAGTTTCTCTCCACGGAGCTTACAGCTGCATGTACTCATGATTTGATCTGGTACACAGAAGCCGCGGAGAAAGCAAAGGTAAGTACTTGATCAAGCAATTATTGGAGTTTAGTTTCTAGTTTTTATTCAACAGATTCATTAAAAGTTGAGACAAGATAAGGGTGCTATTTTGTTTGGGGAAGAACATATAAAGAGTGTTGGATAAGAATATGATCTAATCAAACTCAAAAGTGGAGTCTGAGACCAATCAAAACAGCCAAAAGGGCTTTCTCATTTCTGGGCATATGTGAAGGCATGTAAATTAATCTTAAAGTAAGTTTTTATGTACAATTGCGGGCCTCTAAGATTGGTGTATGAAGTTACTATTTATCTCAAAAGTTTAATAGAATTAATATTCGAATTCAAGATCTCTACTGTTATTATATGAAATCATAAATTATCTCAAAAGTACTTTAAGCTGATAAAAAAGGTAAATTTATATTATTTATTTTATATGTGTTGCTTCATGCTTAATTGTGTAGGGTACAAACTCACACGAGGTACACGAGATGGAGAACTGGGAGAGGGAACAATATGGAAAACAAACACTCTTCTACTCGACATGGCCAGTTTGACTGAATTTTTGGCCTCTACTCCCCACAGTTTCTGCAAGCACATGTATATGCTCCCCAATCCCCATCTCCCACAGATCGAATCACTTTCCAAGTACTAGGCAAACATGCCATTTCTATTTGCATTACTTCACGTATGACTAAGAACAAAACTACAAAATTCTGTAATCTCTCTCTCTCTCTTTTGTGAATTTTAAGTGCTGAATATCTTCGACCAATGTCCAAAACTAAATTGTGGTCTGTAGCATCCTATGTATCACTGTTGCCATGTCAGCAAGAGCAGTTAACAACGAATTGGGTTGCAAATATTCCTTGTAAATAGAATCATTAGATTGTCAACAAAATTAAGTGCCAGTTATTTATTACATAATATTGGATATTTTCCCTTCATGATCACTAAGGACGTAAATATAAATAAAATTGGACTATTCATTACAAGCGTTGATCTGAATCTATGGCCAATGAGTAAACATCTATGACAAGCAACCCACTTGGTTTTAATTTTCTTTTTCTTTTTTCCCTATCCTTTTTGCTTTTGGATGTGATTGAGTTTTGCAAATAATATGAAGCACCAACTTTCAATCAATTGCTTCGTCATAAAGGTGTCAGAAAAAAGAGGGAAAAAAAGGTGTGATAATGTCGAAATCATAGGAGCATCCAGAAATGCAGTTCATTTTCAATCTGTACAAACTTGGAAGTATCTATTTGTCAAATAATTAAATTGGCCTGTAGTACTATTTTGCATAACAATGACTTAATATCCATCAAATGGGAATGCAGACTACATCTGGGGGACAACCGGACATTCGACAATGATGATAAATGAATACAAACACTAACAGGATCAGCAAGGTGTTCATAAACGAATGGATAAACAAAAATTTATGGTTCTAAATACAAGGAAAACAAATCATGGAAACCTATGAATCTGTAGAATTAAATTCAACAGTATGATAGTGATTGATAATAACTAATGTTCTTTATAATATTGGAATCAGATTAAAGCAGATGCATTGCATTCGAAGATATGGGTTTGAGAGAGGACAGCTTGAATGGGCCATACCATGCTCACAAGAGGATGAGACACTGAGAGTGTGGGTTCTGAGATTTCTTGAATATAAAGGCTAATGAACCTTTAAAAGCTTTCTTGTACTGTCTAAAGATGTATGCTTTTCTTTGACTCTTTTTTAACCATTTTCTCACTTGGGATTTTGTTAGTGCATGTAAACTGACAAAGAGAACAGGCCGTACCAAAGTCCTGTGCTAAGAAGTAAGAACATTTGCATTCAAGTGATTGGAAATTAAGTCATTATTGAAAAAGTTGGATGATGATTTATGTAATGGTGTTGATGATCAGGAGGAAGTGGATAACTATGATGTCACCTCTGGCATTGATAATGAAAAAGGAAGGCTGAAGATACATGCCAGATTATCTAGGAAAATATGGTAAAGAAAATAAGAATCCCATGTCAGTATAAGACTAGAATTGACTTCTTTTGTCTCTGTATCAATTTGAAGACCCTAGTTTAGTCGAGCACTGAAACAAACGGACACAGAAGTAACTCATATGGGAAAATGTGTCTCTACTTGTACACATTATGTCTTCAAGGTTGGTTCGTGTGTCTGTCCTACATATATATATATATATATATATAAAATATATCTTTATACTTAAAAAGTGTTTATCCTAGATTGAACAATAATAAACAGTATTAATTGTTTAATATTCATAATCCGAAATTGTCCTTCAACTAACACACGGCAGCACCAATTTGTCTTGTAAATGTTTTTCGTATGCTTTTCGGCTAACACAGAGCAACCCATTGCTAGGCTTCACCGCTGGCCACTAAGTCTCACCGCCATCTTTAACATCTCCCCTATGCTTTGACGAATAACTTCCCACCGTCGAAATCTACGGCCTTCAACCATCTTCAACCCATGAAACCCACAACTCACACGTTTCCAATTTCACGAAACCCACAATCACCTTAATCTTTGATTTCAGACCTCATCCACACTTCTTAATTGCCTTAATCCCTGATTAGAGACCTCATCCCCAATTTTTAAATGGAGATCTCAACCCCAAAATCCACATCCCTGATTTCTCATCTCCAAAACCCACAACCACCTTAATGCCCGATTTCAGTCCTCATGCACACTTTTTTAATCATCTCCGATTTTGAAATGGAGTTCTGATCTCCGAAATCCACAAAATCCACGAAACCCACGAAATGGTAGATGCCAAAACATTGAAATGAAGTTCACAACCCATCAAACCCACGTTAGAGCAGATGGAAGATCCAAAACATTGGAATGGAAGACCCAAACTATCGTTAGAGCAGATGAGAGGAGAATTAACCTGATGCGTGATTGAGGAGGCAGAGGAGAATCAAAGATGAGAACTGATGCATGATCCGTGCATGTTTAGGTAAGTCTGGTAGATGCAGTGCATTTTAGTGTTTATCTGATAGATGCGAAACGCACCGTTTTAGCTAAGTGGTAGATATGCATTTTAATATTTCTATGATTTCTCTTTATGCACCGTTTCATTTATGCCTAATTACATAACATAATATTTCATCTATCTCACGATTCTCATCTGCTTTTGATTTCGCACAGTAGAGTTCTCACCCCTTACCAAATATTAATCTATTTTTCTAGTCTCTTTAGTTCATTTCGTTGTAATTATTTTGATTTCTCTTATTTCAATTTCGTTCATCTGGTTGTATTTACTATCTTGTGGTGTGCCGTTGTCAGATGAAATGATATTTTGGGTTGTTGATGGGAGCAATGGAAGACACAGTATTGTTTTATACTTTTTGATTATCTGTTGCAGTACGAGAGAAAGAGGAAAAAAAATTTCCGTCTGTTGTCATGGTTGATCTTCGTTGGTATATTTGCGTGATCTTCATTCTCATTTATTTTTTCTTTTCTTTCCTCCGTTCATTCTCATTCTTTTTATTTGTGCATTTGTTAATTTTTTTAGTGATAAATAGAGCTAATCAAACATCTGACTTATGGAGAATAATAGCGAGAGAGAGAGAAAGGATAAATTATTTATGCATTTGTTTATTTTTTCTGTGATAAATATTTGATTATCCGTTGCAGTGCAAGAGAGAAAGGAAAAAAAATTCACATCTGTTGTCGTGGTTAATCTTTGCTGGTATGTTTTATTGATCGAAAAAAAAAAATCTTGTCTGTTGCCATGATTGATCTTCACTAGTATGTTTGCATGATTTTCATTCTCATTTTTTTTTTCTTTTCTTTCCCCAGCTCATTCTCATTCTCATTTTTTTGTATTTGTGCATTTATTAATTTTTTGGTGATAAATGGAGCTAATCAAACATTTGACTTAACGGAGAATGATAGCGAGAGAAAAAAGAAAAATTATGTATGTATTTTTTTTATTTTTTTGTGATAAATATTTGATTATCCGTTATAGTGTGAGAGAGAAAAAAAAATTCCTGTATGTTGCCGTGGTTGATTTTCGCTAGTATGTTTTCTTGATTTTCATTCTCATTATTTTTTTTCTTTTTTTTTTCTTTCTCAGCTCATTCTCAATCTTTTTATTTGTGATTTTGTTGATTTTTTGATGATAAATGGAGCTAATCAAACAACTGACTTACGAAGACTGATAGTCGAGAGAGAAAGAAAAAATTATTTATGCATTTATTTATTTTTTTGTGATAAATATTTGATTTTTAGTTGCAGTGCAAGAGAGAAAGGAAAAAAAAAATCCTATCTGTTGCCATGGTTGATATTTTTCATTCTCATTATTTATTTATTTTTTCCAACTCATTCTCATTCTTTTTATTTGTGCATTTGTTAATTTTTCGGTGATAAATAAAGCTAATCAAACATCTAGTTTACGGAGACACTGATAGCGAGAGAGAAATGAAAAATCATTATGCATTTGTTTTTTTTTTGTGATATATATTAATTTATACATTTGTTTTTTTATTTATTTATGTTTTTTTGCGTTTTGTGTTTTAATATTTTTTTATCGTTTATGTCTCATAATTACGTTTATTTGTTCTCTTTTACCACTGATTTACAGACCTCCCATCAACGTATTTTTGTATTATTGTCTACTCATACTATCTATGAATTACTTCCTGACTCAGGCAAAATTTACAACTTTTACTATTTACTTTCGTTTGAAAGACTCAACTTACTTTTTAATCCAGACTAAGTCAATACAGTTAATTTTTTCTGCCAATTTATTGCCTCTCGCCTTCCGTCTTTCAATGAGTTTCTCTTTCTCCTATTTAGATGTTTGAAACGAGCCCATGCTTAGTATTTATTTGAATTTTTTTTGTTGGCATTGAAGGTTTGAGGGGTTGGGACAACTAAAGCCCTCTTCAAATTGGTGATATTAGTTCACTTGAGAAGCTATAAGGTTATTTATGAATTAGAATTGTTTATTTGTTAATAAAAAAATGGTTTAAAAAATTCATGAAGTAGAATGCTATAATTATTAAAATTAACAGTAATAGTTTTGTTGGTGTAACTATAAATTCCCATAAATTAAGAAAATATATTTTTTTAATAATTTGAAGAGACCTACATAAGTTCAGTATTTATTAATATAACTTATTAATAAATAAGTTCAGTATTTATTAAGTCGCTTTTTTAATATAATGTTACTTAATATAATTTATTAATAATTAAGTTCAGTATTTTCAAATTTTAATGTTAATTGTTGAATATTACGTTTTATATTATTACTAAATGTCATAGTGATAATAATATTAATATTAGTGTTAGTAAGAATATTTTTACATGTTTAAACATGATCGTAGAGGGTTAGGTGGGAAAGGCTCAACTGATACAAAATTGGGGAGAGAGAATTTGAACTTCATTTCTATTTTTTTGGGCTTCAAATGTAAAAATAGATACTCTTAGAAATGACTGACTTTGAACTTCACTCTTGCCCTATAGGCTGTTCATTTTTTTCTTAATTAACATGCCTATTGCTCATAGAATTTTAATAAAGACAACTGTTGTGACTGTAAAAAATAATAATAATAGGTTTATTAAAGTAGTATTTTACAGGTTCTTGGAATATAATTTGTTGGAAGGACCACTTCCTGAAAGCCTCGGAAGATTGAGTAACTTGATAAACGTGTAAGACTTACAATACTTTATTTTTATTAATTCAAAAGTAATTGCTCCTTATTTTTGCATTGACTGAAAAAAAAAAGTGCGTAGTTGTCATTTTCATATGTCAAGCTTGAATTGTTTCTGTCTACATAGATATGGTCAATCTACTTTTATAATCATGCTTCTTGGAGAATCTGGATTGTGAAAAGCATTGATTTAGGTAGTACATTTGAGAAGTGGATTATAACGATCTTGCATTGATACTAAGAGCCATATAATTATGTAATATATGGAATTAAGCTTACTTATAAAAAAAAAAAAAAGTATTCATAGCAACCAAGCATGTATTCCAATGTCTTTGTTGAGTATGGCTTTGGAATACTTGCCCAGACCTGTCTCGCTCGACTCTCGCTCGAGCGAGACTTCGAGACTTCCAGAATTGCTCCAATTCGAGATTTCGCTCGACCCTCGCTCAATCTCCAGCTCGAGCGAGGTTCAGGCAGTGACTTCGCTCGACCCTCGCTCGACCTCCCGCTCGAGCGAGATTCCACGTGGCGCCAGGTGTCCGATTTCTAGTTGAGCGAATCTGACCTAGAAGTCCTCGCTCGAGTGAGTTTAAATCTCGCTCGAGCGAGATTGCATAATATAAATATCGCGAAGGCATTTCGCGCATCAGACGACGAAGACGCAGACGAAGAACCAGGCCTCTGTTTTCGGCGCCAGTGAACAGTGTTTGCTTCTAGATCATTTTCTTCTCTATTTCTCCACTATTCTGAGTGAAACTTGTGAGGATCGAGTGTATACACGTGAGGTGAGTGTTCTCTGTTGTAAGAATCTTCTGATTCTCTCTCTGTAACCTCCATTTGATCTAGTGAAACTTTGAAACCAACCCCACAGTGGATGTAAGCTCATTTTGAGCTGAACCACTTAAATCTGTGTGTTCTTTCTGTGTTTACTGTTTTATTTCTCATTGTTGCATCCGTTGCGGTTTATTTCATATCTTTGTTGTTTGTTTCATTGGCTTTTTCCCAACAAACTGGTATCAGAGAATTTTCAGGCTCTGTGAATATTTGAAGGGATGGCTACAGCAAGATTTGAAGTTGAGAAATTTGACGGTCAGAACAGTTTCAGCTTGTGGCGCCTGAAGATGAAGGCATTGTTGCGCCAGCAGGGGTTATTCAAAGTTCTAGAGGAAAGGACGGCAGATTCTCCTGTACCGTCTAAGGACGATGAAGAAAAGGTACATAGTACTATTCTATTATCATTGTCTGATGGAGTGTTGAGAGAGGTGGCGGAGGAGAAGACCGCTGAGGGTCTCTGGAACAAGCTTGAGAGCTTGTACATTAAGAAGTCTCTCACAAACCGGTTCTATTTAAAACAACGGTTGTATACATTCAAAATGACTGAGGGTTCGTCAGTTACTGAACACCTTGATGAGTTTAACAAGATTGTTATGGATCTTAGAAATGTTGACATCAAGTTTGATGATGAAGATCAAGCTCTAATTGTGCTGTGTTCATTACCTGCCTCATTTGAGAATTTTGTAAATTCTATGCTGTATGGTAGAGATACTATCTCCTTAGCAGATGTGAAGTCAGCTTTGAACTCGAAGGAGTTGAGGAGTAAGTATGATAAGGGTGGTGAAGCACAGGCCAGTGGTTTGTTTGTCAAAGATACCTCCGATAGAGGAAGATCCAGTCAGAAGGGTTCAGAGAAGGGCAGAGGCAAGTCCCGGGGGAAATCAAAGTCCAAGTCCAACAAGAAGAATGTAAAATGTTATTACTGTCAGAAGTTTGGACACTATAAGAGTGAGTGTACGAAGCTGAAGAAGAAGGAGGAATCTACGATTCCTCTAATGCCGTCAGTGCTGCTGATGAATCTGACGGCTCTGATGTAGTTCTTGCAATCAGTGATTCAAACAGTCGGTTCAATGATAAGTGGGTGATGGACTCAGCTTGCACGTTCCATATGTGTCCCAGAAGGGACTGGTTCATGTCTTATGAATCAGTCAACAGTGGTTCTGTTTTGCTGGGAAACGACACAGCTTGCAAGGTTGCGGGATTGGGTTCTATGAAGATCAAGATGTTTGAAAAAGAATCTTATATCCATGGGGGCCCTAGATTCTTTGGGTTTGAAGTACACGGGACAAGGTGGAGCTTTGAAGGTCAGCAAAGGCTCCATGATTATTATGAAGGGAGATCTGAAAGATGGTCTCTATTTCCTCCAGGGCAGTACTGTCAGCGGTGAAGCTGCAGTTTCAGTATCTGATCAGTCAGAGTCAGATGTTACTCGTCTATGGCACATGAGATTGGGCCATATGAGTGAGAAAGGGATGTCGATCCTCTGTAAGCAAGGGTTGTTAGGGAATCAGAATTTGGGCAAGCTAGACATGTGCGAGCACTGTGTATTCGGGAAGCAGAGCAGGGTTCAGTTTGCAACTGGGGTCCACAGAACAAAAGGTACAGTGGACTACATTCATTCCGACCTTTGGGGTCCGTCTTCAGTTCCATCAAAAGGTGGAGCTAATTACTTGCTTACATTCATTGATGATTACTCACGAAAAGTGTGGGTTTATTTTTTGAAACAGAAAAGTGAAGTCTTCAAGAACTTCAAGCAGTGGAAAGTTCTGATAGAGAATCAGACCGGCAAGAAGGTGAAACGGCTTCGGACTGACAACGGATTGGAATTTTGCAGCAATGACTTCGATGAGTTCTGTAAGAACGAAGGAATTGCCAGACACCGTACAGTCAGATACACTCCACAGCAAAATGGAGTGGCTGAACGTATGAACCGGACCCTCCTAGAACAAGCACGCAGTATGCTCTCCAATGCCGGCCTGTCTAAGGACTTTTGGGCGGAAGCAGTCAATACAGCCTGCTTTCTGGTAAACCGCTTTCCGGCCACAGCTATTGAGTTGAAAACACCTAATCAGGTATGGTCTGATGAACCTACTGATTATTTGAACTTGAAGATATTTGGTTGTCCTGCTTATTTTCATGTGAATGATGGTAAGCTAGAACCTAGGGCAAAGAAGTGTATTTTTATGGGATATGCTTCTGGGGTGAAGGGATATAGATTGTGGTGTACTGATCTCAAGTCACCCAAGTTTGTGATAAGCGGGGATGTTGTGTTTGATGAGAAATCCATGCTTAGTCCGACAAAACAAATTCCCGTGTCTACAGGGAAGAAGGTGGAGCTGCAGGCTTCACTTGAGACACCACCAGTAACTCAGGATCATGCTATGACTGATGAGCACGATTCTGAGTCAGAGACTGAGACACCAGCTGAGGAGCAATACAGTATAGCTGCTGGTAGACAGAGGAGGCAGATCAAACCACCTCAGAGATATGCTCATGCAGATATGATCAGTTATGCACTCGCTACAGCGGAAGAAATTGTGGGGCAGGAGCCTTCCAGTTACTCAGAGGCTGTGAAGAGTACTGAGTCTGCACAGTGGTGTACAGCGATGACTGAAGAGATTGAGTCTCTTCACAAGAACCAAACCTGGGATTTGGTTAAGTTACCAGCGAAGACCAGAGTTGTGGGCTGCAAATGGGTTTTCAAGAGAAAAGAAGGAATCCAGTCTGATGCAAGATACAAAGCTCGCCTAGTTGCTAAAGGCTACCGTCAGAGGGAAGGGATCGACTTCAATGAAGTGTTCTCTCCAGTGGTAAAGCACAGTTCAATCCGAGCTTTACTAGCCATCACGGCTTTGTATGATCTGGAGCTTCAGCAGCTTGATGTAAAGACAGCTTTCTTACATGGTGAGCTTGAAGAAACTATTTATATGCGTCAGCCAGAGGGGTTCACAGTTGAAAGTAAAGAAGACCGTGTATGCAGACTGAAGATGTCTTTGTATGGGTTGAAGCAGTCACCTAGGCAATGGTATAAACGTTTTGATTTGTTTATGAGTGATCATGATTATTTGAGAAGTAATTATGACTGTTGTGTATATCATAAACAATTGCCTGATAAGTCTTTCATTCACTTATTGCTTTATGTTGATGACATGCTTATAACTGCTAAAAGCATGGTTGATGTTGATTTGTTGAAAACTCAACTTAAGGATGAGTTTGAGATGAAAGATTTAGGTGATGCTAAGAAAATACTGGGGATGGATATTTACAGGGATAGAAAAGCTGGGAAGTTATACTTGTCCCAGAGAAAGTATATAGAGAAGGTTCTAGACAGGTTTGGAATGTCTGACTCCAAGCCTGTCAGCACGCCGCTCGCGTTGCATTTTAAACTTTCAGCTTCCCTATCCCCCCAGACAGATGAGGAGGAACAGTCCATGGCAAATGTTCCTTACTCTAATGCTGTAGGTAGCATTATGTATGCCATGGTGTGTACCCGTCCAGATATTTCACAGGCAGTGAGTGTGGTTAGCAGATATATGGCTAAGCCTGGTAGAACTCACTGGCAGGCCGTGAAATGGATTTTGAGGTACTTGAAGGGAACCTCGCATGTGGGCTTGATATTTGATAGAGATGTAGATCTCAGTTCTGTTGTGATTGGTTTTGTTGATTCTGACTATGCTGGGGATTTAGATAAGAGAAGATCATTGACAGGCTACATTTTCACATTATGTGGTTCTGCTATTAGTTGGAAAGCAACACTTCAATCAACTGTTGCTTTATTAACTACAGAGGCAGAATACATGGCAGCAGCTGAGGCTGTTAAGGAGGCCATTTGGGTGAAGGGGCTAATCAGTGACCTGGGTCTTCAGCAGACAGAGATGATAGTGTTTTGTGACAGCCAGAGTGCTATACATTTGACCAAAAATCAAATGTATCATGAGAGGACAAAGCACATTGATGTCAGGTATCACTTTATCAGAGAAGTAGTGTCAGATGGTACAGTCAGTATTCAGAAGATTGCTACTTCAGAGAATCCAGCAGATGTAATGACCAAGCCAGTTGCAGTATTCAAGTTCAAACTTTGTTTGGACTTGATAGGGGTTCGGGGTTTCCAGGTTCCTTAGGGGACTCAGATGGGGTTGGTTTTCTCAGTTACTGCATTTTACATTCTTGGGTTGATCTGGATGTTATGGGGCTGTTAGGTATTCAAGCCAAGGTGGAGATTTGTTGAGTATGGCTTTGGAATACTTGCCCAGACCTGTCTCGCTCGACCCTCGCTCGAGCGAGACTTCGAGACTTCCAGAATTGCTCCAACCCGAGACTTCGCTCGACCCTCGCTCAATCTCCAGCTCGAGCGAGGTTCAGGCAGTGACTTCGCTCGACCCTCGCTCGACCTCCCGCTCGAGCGAGATTTCACGTGGCGCCAGGTGTCCGATTTCTAGTTGAGCGAATCTGACCTAGAAGTTCTCGCTCGAGCGAGTTTAAATCTCGCTCGAGCGAGATTGCATAATATAAATATCGCGAAGGCATTTCGCGCATCGGACGACGAAGACGCAGACGAAGAACCAGGCCTCTGTTTTCGGCGCCAGTGAACAGTGTTTACTTCTAGATCATTTTCTTCTCCATTTCTCCACTATTCTGAGTGAAACTTGTGAGGATCGAGTGTATACACGTGAGGTGAGTGTTCTCTGTTGTAAGAATCTTCTGATTCTCTCTCTGTAACCTCCATTTGATCTAGTGAAGTTTTGAAACCAACCCCACAGTGGATGTAAGCTCATTTTGAGCTGAACCACTTAAATCTGTGTGTTCTTTCTGTGTTTACTGTTTTATTTCTCATTGTTGCATCCGTTGCGGTTTATTTCATATCTTTGTTGTTTGTTTCATCGGCTTTTTCCCAACAGTCCTTGACATGGATTTAAAATCAATAGCATCATAACAAAAAAACCATAACATTGTAACAAAACATCGTAACATTGTAATGGTTCTTGTCTCTAAATTTGGAATACATTCTTATTACTTTAAATCAATAACATTGTAACAAAAAGACCATATTACTTTAGGCATCTTGTTTTTATTAGAGCTCATTGTATAAGTGTTTTCTGTGCTCCTATATCTTATTTTATCCTCTATCTTGTAAGTACAAAAAAAGTAAATCTGAGATCTATGCAGTCCAAAAAGTTCTCAAGTGCTTGGTTTCCTAAAGTTTTCTCAATTTGTTGCCTTAATTGTTTTCTCTTTTAAAACAAATTGAGGATCAAGTTTTGCTGAAGTTCCATATCCAATACTTTGCACTAATGAAACCCACATTAATACAATAGAAAAAGCTATTTCTTATTCATCTTGTATTAATTAATGTTCATGTTTACCTGCGGAATGCATATGCTAGCATTTGTTTTTGTGGTCTTAATTCTTTTATTTGTGCATTTGTTTATTTTTTGGTGATAAATATTTATCTATGATAGCACTTATTTTTGTGGTCTTTTCTTTATACATTTGTTTATTTCTTATTTATATTCTTGTGATAAATATCTCATATATTTATGCATTTGTTTTTTTTTTTTGATGATAAATATTCATCTATGATATTTGATAATGCTAAGGATTGTATGTTTCAAGTTATTGTTGTCATTCCAAAAAAAATTCCCCTTTGTGGTTCTCTTTCTTACCCCTTCTTCTTATGCCTTTGAATTTGGTTCTTTAATTCTAGAAATGCTAAGAGAAAGAATATAATTTCCCTGAATGCTAAGAGAAAGAAATTAAATGTAAGGCATTAATAGTTAAGTGAAATAGTTTTTTAATAAAAATAATATAATTCTTTAAAAAACATTAATAAAAAGTAAATGCATAGGCTAGCATATAGTTAATTTCCATTAGAAGTCATGTCAATATTTGGACAAAAAATAAAATATTGAATGTGATAAAGCAGTTCATCAAGATAAAAACTCAGTGGTACTGTTTATCATCCACCTTACATCACCCAACTCAAGCGGACAATATTTCCAACCATTTTACTAACTTGAGTTAAAATCCTGTACCTTTGAAAAAAAGAAGAAGTTAAAACCTCACCAAATCATCTTCATAAATTTACTATAATTTTTATCATGAGATGATCTATAAAGTGAAGTGATAATTTATAATAGAAGCATATCAGAGCCCTACATGTTCGTCGTTGCTTACAAATTGGCAAAAGCAAATCAAACCTCATAATATGTGCGCCTGCAAGAAATCATCTTTACAACTTGAAGCATAATATGTTCACCTGCAAGTTTTTGGTTCTATTTAGCAACTAATACCAAATCACTATATGAGCCCTACAACTTATAAATGATATTTAGAGTTTCATAAAAACTTGAACAATACTTTAAGTTGTAAGTATCAAAACAAATGTCAATAATCTCAGTGATATATGTTAACAATCCTTCTATAGATTAGGGTTTTAGAAAAATCTGTTATCAGCACCTTCTTATCAGAAAAATATGTTAGAAAAATCTCCAATATATATGTACCAAGCTCCTTGTGGATTGAGCTAGCCTCTTTTCCTAAATGATTGTAGCCAACTATTTAAGTGAGTTGAATTTGTGGAAAACCAGCATTTCAAAGACTACTTTAGTCACCTAAAGAACCAGATCAACAATATTCCTAGATGGAATATGTTCTTTCAAAAATCAAATATACAGAATTTAGATCATAAGGCATTAACAAATAAAGAACCTTTTGTTTTAATACTTGAAAAAAATTGCATTCTTTTTATTTGTGCATTTGTTATTTTTTGGTGAGGAAATTATTTAAATTGATGTGCAGTTCCCTGAGAGAGATATATGGCTGTGGTGATTTGATTTTTTCATCACACAAGATTTTTACGTTTGTATTTCAATTGTATGGCATTAAGAAAACAAGTTTTGGGTTCTATTTAGCCTTAATTTTTTTCCCTATCATTCTCATTTTTTTATTTTTTTTCTCAGCTCATTTTCATTCTTTTTATTTGTGCATTTGTTTATTTTTTGGTGATAAATATTCATCTATGATGGCATTTATTTTTGTGGTCTTCTCTTTATGTATTTGTTTATTTCTTATTTATGTTCTTGTGCTTTAGCATTTGTTTCATTTGTGTTTTTGTGCTTTGAGACTTTTTTACATTTGTTTATTTGTGCAATTGTTTATTTGGGTATAGCATTTTTAAATGCATAAATAAATAGTAAAGATTGGCAAAATATGCACAATAATAGATTCTATTAATTGAGCAGTAAGTCGGACACAAATAAGTTAGAACATAACAGAATCTCATATAAGTTTAGCGAAGAAAATTGCAATCACAGAATCTCATATAAGTTTAGTTGGTCTAAAGGAAAATTGCAAGTAATGTGATGGATCTTTACTACAATTTCATATTTATGACTTCAATTTTATAATCACAGATTTCATATGTCACATTCGTATGTTCACAGTCACATACGAAACGCAAAACTTGATCGAAAAGAGGGAGCCCATATGTAGAAGATAGCAAATGCTCGATTTCAGTTAGAAAGCAAACTGTGAGGGAAAAAGCCATCACCCACTTTAACCATTCTGGCACCAATCAATTCTAGTCAAGGCTTTCCATATGAACAAATGCTTAAAACCACTTACGTAAAGCTTGAGATATAAGATCTTTAAATTTCTCAGTTATTGGATCATGGGAGACCAGAGCTCTGCTTTTGTACTCCAACAAAATCTAGCTATTCTTCAAAGATGCATAAAACTCGAACAAACCATCCTTTGGCAATAATCTTAGAAATCTTGAAAGATTGGTTCACTTCCTTTTCAAGTCCCTTAGGCACGTAGTTTCCTATGTTACATTTCAAAAATATATATTTTGAAATTTGCTTGGCTTTTTAGAGAACTTGAGGTTCTTTCAGTTAATCGATACAATCGATTTATTTTTCTTATCTATTACGTTTCTAGTTTATCTTTAATGGTATTTTTTTTAATCTTTTCTCAATTTTGGAGTATCAATTTAATATTGATATCTAAATGTAAATGTGATAAATTTATATAATTTAGATTGTTACTACTTATTGGTCACATCCTTTGTTTGCAGGTCCAATCTAATAATGTCTATAGTTAAAAAATTATAATTTATTTTGCTGATATTTTTTAAGTGTTATTGTTGCATTTAGCTAATATCACAAAAAAAGAATTACGTTTCAGGTATCTTTTATTTTTTAACTTTTTCTTTTTTAATTCATAATGTTGATGAGTTTGCTATGTTTTATTTTTTTAAGACGATGGTTTACTAGATGAGAGTTTTTCTTGAAGTGGAACTTTGTAAGGACTTTAAGAGCCATCATTTCTTTCTTATTATTTTATATGTGTATATTCTTTGATCATCATGAGCTTTTCTTGTCAATTGAACAAGATTCATTATAAAGAATTACAAATTGTATAAAGAATAGCGTGGAGATTACAATGGATATATCTATTTTCTTTCATATTTTGTTTCAAAAGCAATTTTTTATTTTGTCGACTATGCATTAATTATGCTCCATCTGGTTTTAGGCTATTCTATCCAATTGTCAACACGAGTTATTTCGTTGCATATATAAATAAAGAGTGGTAAGCCCACATTAATAAATCAATACAAATTTATCAAGATATCATCAATTACATTTTCTATTCTTATAACTTGAATCCTTAATTTTCAAGGTGGTGGAAAACATTCTAAATAAACAATTGGTATATGACTATTTTATTAAAACAAAAAGAACATAGACAACGAGAAATGAGAGAAAGATATCTTCAACAAAGAAATTCTACGAACGATGTTATTCAACAAGTATAACAATTTCTCTCTAAACCACTCCTTCATAATGAAATAGATATATTTGAAGTTGATGTAAAATTCATGCACAATATTGAGGAGGTCTTGCCACATTATACAAAAAGATAGTGCATTTCTTGTGGTGATGTTGGGACCAATGACAAATCTTCCATAAAACAGACTGGATATTTTTCTAATCTTGATAATGGCGCAATTTTCTATCAAGAAATTAACGTTGTTGCAAGCGTGTCAACGGAACCTCTTCTTCTGGACAATGTCACGGTGTCTTTCACACATGGGACAACAAGTACATGTATAGAAAATGTGCAGAGATCTGGTGAACTTCCAATCGAGCAGGTTTATTGTACATCATTTATTTCTCACTTGTGGTTCACAATCAAGCCTCTTATATTTCCTATTCACATCCTCAGCCTTTTTCAATAGACTTTTTTTTTTCCAATGCCAGCCCCACTTTGAGATAAGGATATCAATAGCTTCTCAGGGTAAGGAAAGATGTATATATTTGGTGGTATTTCTTTCCCTTCGATTTTTTCCTTATATGCAGTATCATTCAATGATACATCTTTTTGACTCATAACACCTTTAAAAGTTTGCTTGATTTCTTTGGTCTTTATTTGTTTCTTTATTATAGGAAAGCGACATCAACGATTGGCTAGCCTTAGGAAAATACTACAAATAGTGCCATCTGAGGTAATTTTGTTACTACCAGTTCCATTTTGTGAATATTATGAAGCAAAAATATTTCAACATGAGACAAATGGTTTTTGTTGTGCAGATAGAACAATCTCTTTAACTACAAATGATGATTTAGAACAATTTTACCATTCGTTTTCCAGTAACACTGCTGAATCTGTCAGTTTTCTTACCTATGTGCCCACATATAACAAGTTTGCTTTTACCTCATTCGGGGTTAAATTTGATAGGGATTTATGCAGAAGGAATCGAGGAATCTATACATTCCGAGCTCTAGGTCAAATTTATCATTACATTAATGAATTGGTTCCTTTGGATGGATATCCTTCGTATCTACAACTTTATTTTTATGATACTGAACATGAATTAGAGAATCGTGTTCATAACACTGGAAGGTTGGATCCATCGATTATTGCTCAGCTCATGGCCATTCTTTATATTAATCCTTACTCAGCTTTCTTTCGAAGTCTTGGAGATTTGCCCAATTTGGAAAACCACGAAATCCATATTAGATCAGATGCTTTTAGATCAACGTGTTTTCAACGCTCCCTCAGCTTCCCAGGTAGCAGTCATTTAGATTGAAAATGATGATTCAGAATACTTGAGAGGATGAGATATTATGGTCTTCAATCATGCAGGTGTGAGTCATATAGTCCAATACTATATTGGGTGTTATGATCCATTGCAATATTCATTATTATTTCCTTTCGGTTATATTGGTTAGCACCAAGGAATACTAAAAGTGAAAAAAGTGGAAAGACCACCACAACAATTAGTAATAAGATCATTGATTGACCCCCAACAATCAATATGAGCTGAACAATTACTTACAAATGAATAACAAGGTCAGAATAATTTTTCTTATTCTGATTTTTAGTTTCAAAATAAAATATATAAATTTTGACTTGTTACCGTTATCATCTTACAATGTTGAAAAAGAATAGAAAATAACCTGTTGTCTCATGCCATGAATACTACTGCTACAAGCTTCAAATCAGGAAAAATTATAGGTCTATTTTGTTGTTCTCTGGCTGTTTATTGTAGCAGTTTATTGTTGATATAGATGTTAAAATTGAAACATCGACATTGGATTATTTTCGTAGTAAGTAACAAGAGATTCAATTTGAAGTGTACCAAGGTATAGTTGACACCATTTCAATTGGAGAAAATAGTAGTTCCAAAGTTGGCAAACGTATTATTTTGCCTTCTTCTTTTATTGGAGGTCCAAGAAATATGTGCAAAAGATATATAAAAGCATTGGCTTTAGTCCAACACTTTGGAAAACCTGACATCTTTTTAACCATTACGTGTAATCCAAGTTGGAAAGAAATATTTGATGAGTTGGATCCACGAGAAGAGGCACAAAATCGTCATGATTTAATTGCACGAATCTTTAGGACAAAATTAGAAGAACTGCAGGATAGATTATTCAAACAAAAGGTCTTTGGAAAAGTTTCAGCATATGTATATCTGATTGAACATCAGAAAAGAGGACTTTTACATACATTTTTTTTAATCATATTACAAAGAGATTGAAAAATCTATGCTTTTGAATCCTTTGATGAAATTGTATCAGCAGGAATACCTAATAAAGATGCAAATCTACATATGTACAAAACAATAATTAGGCATATAATGCATGGCCCCTGTATTGAATTCAAACAATGTGTGCATGAAGGTAAATGGCAATTGCAAGAATCATTATCCAAAAAATTTTCCCTCTAGCACAACTGTTGGAATCAACTGTTTTTTATAGTACAAACGTTGTGATAATACAGTAACTGCCAGAGTCCGAGATAAAGACTTAGACAACCGTTGGGTTGTTCCTCATAATCCATATCTCATTGCAAAGTTTAATTGTCACATCAATGTAAAAATTTGCTCAACAATCAAAGCAGTCAAATATCTCTATAAATACATTAACAAAGGTCATGATCGTGTTGCTTTCAATCTGATTACTGGACAAAACATCAAAGAGATTGCTAAAATCCAACAATTCTAATCAAGTTGATGGATTGCACTACCTAAAGCCATGTGGCAAATATATTGCTTTATTCTTAATGAAATGTATCCATCAGTCTATAGTTTATATCTACATCTTGAAAATCAACACCAAGTAGCTTTTCGTGCACATGAAGATTTGAACAATGTTTTGAGACCTGACTTCTTGGCAAAATCAATGTTGACTGAATTCTTTTCAACAAATAGAGTTAATGAAAATGCCCGAAGGCTATTATATAAAGAGTTTCCCGAGACTTTTGTTTGGAGCCAACAGTTTAAAGAATGGACTCCCAGGAAGAAGAAACTGTTATAGGTCAAATTATTACAACTAGTTCAAAGGTACTACTTACGGATATTATTAAATCACATGAGATGTCATTTATCATTTAAGCACATCAAAACAGTTGACGGTACTATCGCACCAATCTTTCGTGAAGTAGCTACGTTACATGGTTTGTATGCAAGAGGCTTCCTTGTACCAAATACCACATTGTTTAAGACAGTTATTTGCAATGATCTTGGTATATTGTAACCCCACAAATTATAGAGAACTTTGGGAATGTTTTGAACAGGATATGTCAAGTGATTTCCAAATCAATGATGCAACATCAGCAAATATTAGGACAAATGTCTTACGAAACATTTCTTCTATACTTAAATCGATGAGAAAAGACATAAACATGTTTCATTTAATTGAATATGATATTTCTTTTGATGAGAACGAAATTAAATTGAGGAAAATAAATGATGAATCTTCAGTTTTGATACCAGAGGAAGATCTTTTGGTTTCACGGCTCTTAATCTTGAACAACAATATACATACGAATCAATTTTACAAAAGGTCATTCTAAATGAGCCTGCTGCATTTTTTATTGACGGTTCTGGCGAAACAATGAAGACATTCCTATATAGAGCACTCCTCGCTACAGTGAGATCAAAAAACTTAATTGCACTTGCAACTGCATCATCTTGTGTTGCTGCATCTATCTTGCCTGGAGGTCAAACAACACATTCGCGTTTCAAAACTTCATTAGATCTTGACAAAAATAACATTTGTAATGTAAGCAAACAATGTGCTCTTGCCAAATTGTTGCGTCTTGCAAGGTTAATCATATGGAATGAAGCACTTATGTCTAAAAAAGAATGTATGGAAGCATTGGATAAAATGTTGCGAGATATAACTGATTTAAGATTGTCATTTTGGTGAAAAAGTTGTTGTATTTGGTGGAAATTTTCGTTAAGTCTTACCTGTAGTTCGTAAAGGTATAAGACAGCAACAAGTTGATGCCAGTTTAGCATCTTCATATTTTCCACTTTAAGTAAAATTAGGTTGAGTGAAAATATGCAGGCAAGATTCGATCCAAGTTTTTCAAATTATTCACTTCAACTTGGGATTGAAACACCACCAATCACAATTGAGAACAAGATTACGATTCCCAATGGAATGCTTATTTTGTACAAAAATGATGTTGAGTCCTTAGATAATCTGATCAATATAGTCTTCTAGGATATCGACAGTTATTCAGAAAACTTATTCAAAATGACCAATTGAGCTATCTTGGCACCAAAGAACAATTATGTTGATGAAATAAATGCAATACTTATTCAAAAATTTCCTGATGAAGTCACAAAATACTATAGCTTTGATGAAACAATTGATGCATTAGAACAAGGTATTATAGAGGATTTCTTAAACACATTGACACCAAATGGACTTCTACCACATGAATTGTTATTAAAAAAATAATAGTCCTATTATGTTACTCAGAATTGTGAATCCTTCTGAAGGCTTGTGTAATGGAACACGCCTTATTTACCGTAACTTTGAACGAAATGTCATTGATGCTAAAATTGTAGTTGGTCACCACAGTGGAAAAAGAGTCTTCATACCAATGATTCCTTTTTGCCAAATATAGACAAGAGTACTGGTTTCTCATTCAAAATAACACAATTTCCTATTAGATTAAGTTTTGTGATGACAATAAATAAGGTATAAGGGCAGACATTAGATTTTGTTGATGTTTACTTACCTCAACCTGTATTCTCTCATGAGTAACTTTATGTGGTATTGTCAAGAGTTAATAATTATGTTTCAATAAAAGTTCTTATAAGACTAGTATCAAGTAATGACTATGAAGAAATTCAAACAAATAATATTATTTATAGAGAATTACTAACACAGGCATATGCATCATAAACTTCTGTGAGTAATCTAATTCCATTATATGTCTTCTGATTGAATGAATTTCTTTTTTTTATTGTGTATCATTCTTAACTTCTTATTTTTTAATTTATTAAAATTGTTTCATCTCAATTTAACTGTTTATACTAATATTTTTTTCTTTATGCATTAGTAGCCTTCAACATGCGGACTCTCCATACATCAATCAAGGATATAATTCCAAGTATAAGAAATTGGAAAATTAAGATGATGGTGTCCGACAAGTCTCCTAAACGTACTGTACAACATTCACCAATAAAATATCAAAATCTAATAATGATAGATCCTGAGATAATACAATAACATTACTATCATATTTTAAAAAATAAATTGAGTGCATATCACTATCCATCCATGTGATAATGTGTCAGACAAATCTTAACTATATTTTCAAATCAACTCCTAAAATTATATATATATATATATATAATTTTTTTTAAATTAACTCAATACACATAGCTATTAATCTATATGATATTGTGCAAGGCAACCGAGTGAAGGCAATAATTTTTGAAAATAATATCGACTTGCGTAGTGACACATTACACTTCTTCCCGTTGTACTACATTAGTAATGCCTACGTGAAGCCTTTGAATCCCAGATTTAATAAAATTGAGGCATATGGATATCAGTGAACCCTAAATTCAAGAACAATAATTGAAGACATTGCAGATGATGAGAAACATTTACAACCACCAGAATATAATATTATCCTATTCACCAATTTGCATACCTACATGAATACTGATTCTGGAATAGGTAAATGTCACTTTAATATATTTAACTTTTTTTAATACTCTTATTTAGTTTTACACAAAAAAATATAATTATACAGATATTCTGACGATTGTAAAACACATGAAGCCTCCTAGAGAGATTAATACAAAAAATAAGCAAACAATAATCCAATAAATCTACCTAATCGATGAAAGGTAAACAAGATTTTTCTACTACATTTGTGATATCGATAACTCTTAATTATTGTTAATGTTATTTTATCATATTCTAAATTCTAACATTTTCCCTTAAATTTTACAACCTGATGCCCATATGCCTGACTATGTGGGGTCGATTTGTAGAAAGTGAATGTCTAATAATTTGTCATATCATTGGAGCTAAACCATCTCTACTTACAACACGTTTGAAAGTCAGTTTATACAATGGTAGATTTCTTAATTTACAATATCACCATCTATTTAATAAACAATATCAGCTAGTAACTATTTTCATTTGTTTACAACATAAGTCTCTCTCTTTCTTCTCAACCGACAAATATTTTAACTTTAAATCATGTTATTCTTGGTGCAGTCTCTGTGTGTCGATGATAATCCTTTCTTAATTTATTATTTAGACAATCTATAATTGTTATAAAACTCTCAAAATATATACACAAAATGTATATTCATTGACTAATTTTGAAAATGTTTGGTCTCTTATATCTTTCCCTCAATAATTTTTGTTACTTTTCTTAATTTCTTTCAAAAATATTAAGGGCAACACTTAATGATGAACTGCTTGGAGATATTATTGAGAACATTCTGAATGTCGCATTAGCAGCGACATCAGCTGCTAATGTCCAAGACATAATTAAGATTGACGATGTTCCTGGCTACCTCAAATCATTAGAACCAATTAAGGTAAACTTTTACGATCTTCTTTAATTTTTTTTCCTATATATATATTGCTTGTAAAAATTATTCCACATGTATTTTTAGAGTAAATACAATCTCCTACTAAGACTTCATACTATTTATAACCATTTAAAAATATGTGCTTTTTTCTAAATTTAATGCAGAAGGCAAGATTTTAAATTAAGGCAAATATTTTCACTGTTGATCTCCGCCAAGATTTCTACTACATTCCTGTACTGAATATAAGAAAGTGACATGATATGAACGAAATAAACAATTCGAGTATTATCATTGCAAGAATATGAGTACTGCACAACCACAATATGTATGTTGTATTCATATTTTTGGTCATAATACCAAATATCATAAATTCAAATTACTATTTAATGATTTAAATTCATAAATATAGTTTGTTTATACAACTCTCGAGCTTATGTTGAGGTCAACGATGACAGTGGCCGACTGCCAGTTGTCATGTTTGTTGAAATTGCAAAATAAGCTCTGGGTTGTACAATAACTGATTTTATGGAGCGCACAAGAGAGGTAACCAATTTGTTTATATTCATCATGACTGCTTACTACTCTGAAATTTATTCGCTTAAAATTTATAGAGAATACAAGAACTACTACTAGCTAGCTAAAAGTTGTAGAATTCATAAATCTTATAGCATAATATTATTATTATTTTTTTGGCTAATTTAAGGACTCAAGTGTTTGCTGTATGCTTTAAAATAGGTTTGTTTCTTTTTACTGTTGCGCTTTATCGAGAAAACAACTTGTCTGTTTACTTGATGAGAAAGCAGGAAATAGAGTGAATTAATATTCAATCTTATAATTTTTTTTAGGCCTGGAAATTTATACAAAGTGACTGAATTCATTTTGTCCTGCTTTGGTGTTAGAACAAAT
The DNA here is from genome assembly GCA_036559045.1 of Platycarya longipes. Classification (NCBI taxonomy): domain Eukaryota; kingdom Viridiplantae; phylum Streptophyta; class Magnoliopsida; order Fagales; family Juglandaceae; genus Platycarya; species Platycarya longipes. The sequence goes on from CM071791.1 coordinate 46,892,760, forward strand.
AAAAATCAGATTCTTGCCATACCAATATAAATGCCTACTATTTATCTTCTTCAATATAAATCTCAAGTTATGATTGCAAGGCAATAATAAAGTTTTTTTTTTTTTGGAATCCTGGTCTCGACCGAACTCCCCTCCCATTGCAGGCCCTCGCCGCCAGCGGCGGCGGTGGACGACACCGCCCACCCCATTGGGACTGGAGGTACTGACCCATTTTCGGGTTTAAGGCCGCCAGGGGCACACCGGAGGTCGCCGGGGCTCGCCGTCGCTGAGGTGAGGTCGCCGGCTCCTTCCGGTTCCGATGGGGTAGGCAGTGTCGCCCACCGCCGCCGGCGGTGGCGGGGGTTGGGTGAGGCCGAATTTTCCTTAAAAATTCATCTTTATTTTATTTTTTTATTGTGTCTTTTATTATATTTTTTATTATGTTTTCTTCATTTTATTATTTTTTATATTTTTTATTGTGTTTTCTAAATTTTATTTTTTATTGTATTTTTTAATATTTTTTATTGTATTTTTATACAAATTATAGGGGTTTAGGGGGTGGGCTGCATTCACGCTGGGGTGCAGCCCGATCGCACCCCAGCGTCTCCTTTTTTTTTTTAAGGATTATTTTTAGGGGGCTGCCCATTTTTTTCCTTAATTTTGTCTATATGACCTGTTTACAGAACTTAACCCAAAAAAAAATTGAAAAATAAAAACCTATAAATGATGGGCATGATTTAAAAATTTATACAACATACTTTGACTTAACCTGCAAGCATAAATAACTCATAAATTAATAACTCTTTTAGATGTTTGGCCGTCTATAATTCATTAAAATGTGTAGAAAAAACACCTCATGTGAGGTTTGTTAGATTGAAGAAATAATGAGAGTAATTAGTAGCCACCAAACCTAGAAAACATCATATTTTAGGATGCGTCTCTACCTAGGAAGCATAAGGGGTGTGGGTATATGTGTGTCTAACTAACATACTACTCATATGTGACTCAATAATCACATAAAATTGGGTAACAAAATCTTAAGGGCAAAAGTTATGAAGAGATGCATTAAAAAAAATTTAATTACTCAGCTTGACAATTTACAATAGGATTTTTTTTTTTATGTGTGACTTTAGACATATGTACATGTCAAGGCAATTTATAAAAAGATGGTAGATGACAATTTGCATGACTTAACAAGATAGTTACCAACGAGCATTAATGTACAAATTATACCATTTTTCTAGAAGGACATGAAGTATCAAAATGACTTATCTTAAATCTTATTCCACATACAGTTATTAAATTTCTATTAAAAAAATATATTCCCTAACTTTTGAATATATCTCAATAGCTAAAGTACCATTATTTCTTAGCTTTTGCTTTGCAGTTTTTTTTAATATATTATCATGTCATTTAAAATACACTAAATTTCCTTTTGGGTTAAGAAAGATGGTTCTGGAAGCAACAATAGCTCATTAAAAGATGATTAAAAGACTTGATTTTTTCTCAAGAAGTTATATAATGATCACATGATGAAAAAACTTTCTTAATTAGATCAGAAATTATTTGATCATATATATGGATTTTGATGAAATATTCCATTCTCTTATATATAGCTATTATAAGAATTGGACACAACAATATTAAACTGTCAATAAATAATATTATAACACTCACTTCATGACCGTTTATCTCTCTTTCATTCATTACTTACATGTTTATTATAGACAAAACTATAGCATTCACTTAAAAACAAGAATCATGTCATCTAGCAAGGTAAAAAGCATTATTACAATAACTCTTTTCACATTTAATCAAAAGAAGAATATCCCATCTTCATCAATATCACTATTGAAACTCAAAAAACTCAAACATTAAAACACAAACATTTTTAAGATCCTTCATGTACTTGTAAAATAGAAAAGGAAGACCAATCCGACCTGCATACAATATTTCTTCAGAATCTCTTTGGGCCTACATCATTCACGAACCCACCCATTTATTGTTTTTACCAGACATTCATACATATATATATATATATACATGTATGTTTGAATGTATATCACGCATGTGTATTTACATATATATAAAATATGTTATAATTTCAAATCTACCTGTTTAGGTCCAGCCTGCATGCATTTATCCTGAATCTCTTTGGCGACAATATTCACGAACCCACCCAATTATTCTTCTTGTATTTTGCCTAATATACACACATACATATAAATTATTATAAGAACTATATGTCACTCATGAACCCAACAAAATTCTAAGCACTACTACTAGCTAAATAGATGAATATTCCTCTTCTGATTCCATTACCTTCAAATACCAGAATTATTCCACTTTATGCATTAACAAGATTATTATTTAATCCAAGCACAACATAGTTTGCATTTATATTTGTCACTATAGTTTATATGATATATATTAATATACTTCTAAATCTTTGATAATCATGTTTTAACCCCTAATTTTTTTCATGCAGGAATATTTATCGTATGTCCAAAATTTTGCAACACTATGTTTAGACAAAAAATGGATAATATAACTGGGTACGGACGGAGATCGACTTCAAAAGCAACAACAGAAAACTTCAATATTCTCTCCATAAATGCTGTGAATGAAAAGAACATACCACCTCCAGATACATAATTTCCAAAACTTTTTAATTGTCATTTCAATAGCAAAGAAAACAAAAACACCCTATTTTATCTTAAGAAACAAATTATAATATGGATTTCAAATATGATGTTTTATTTCCCAGATTTGCTTGGATCTACGGTTTGTTTAAACTTATTACTGTTTGAATTAGTAGCTTAATACTTGAATGAAATATGTTATTCTCATTCACTTTAATTTTTTTTATACTAGATATTTATATATTTTTAATTTATTTTATAGTGATACAGGACAACGTGCCTCACGTGTTGCATTACTCCTAGTGTATGTGTGTGTGTGTGTGTGTGTGTATATATATATATATATAGCAATTGCTGTAAGTTTGAGGCACAGGCTTTGGGACACCTTGTTCATTTGACAAACACTCTAATCTCATCATTATTAATTTATTAAATTCTAATATAAAATAAAATAAACAATTCAACTTTTTCAAATTTCAAAACAATTTTTTTTTAATTCTAAATCGAAACTAATATTAAAAAAAATATTTTAACAATATTTTATTTAATTTTTAACTTTTATTTCTTTTTATCTTATTTTATCTATGAAAATAAATCAAGCCTTAGTTTTCTTTGTTTCTGTTTTTTTTTTTTTTTTTGTAATAACAATGACCTTGATGAATAGAAATTTTGCAGAAGAGTTGTACTTGTATTCAATAATTTTTTTTCTTTACAGGATGTTTGCAGTTAAACGTAGAAGGATTAGATCTACTTATTTATTTATTACTATATATCAATCTTATTTGTAAAAAGAGATAATCAGGATGTGAAAAATTTAGCGGACACAAATCCGAATTCCTTTTTTAAAAAAGTCCCAATTAGTCTAGTGTAAAGTATGACAGTTTTGCCAGTGAAACTTACCATTGATCCCTCTTATATATTTTTTTGGGGGTTGAAAAACTACCATTAGCACATAGACTGGCGCTGAAGGACTTAAAGCAAGAATAAAGAAAGGGATTAAAATCAGAAAATACAAAGCTAAAACCTAATTAAGAGCACTCATATTAAATTGTTTAAAGTTATATTTCAAAAAGTACATATTTATACATTTCTTAAGAAATTTTATCATATTTGATCAAAAATGAGAAAATAAAAGTAAAAAAATAGAATAAAAATATTTTTTGTAAATAGTAAAATTAAAACTGTCAAACATTGGCCAAATTTAGCAAATTTTTTAATTTTACTATTCATTTTTGAAGATAAAAAGTATTTTTATTCTATTTCTCCACAAACTTCTTCTCATTTTTAATCAAATATGACCAATTTATTTTTATATGTGTACAAAATTATACTTTTTAAAATTTAATTTTAGTCAATCCAATAAAAATATTCTAAATTTCAAAATTTGAAGGAAAAAAATATTTTTGGGCTAGACCAGGCCCGGAAGTACAGGGAAACAGATCTAAAACTGACTATTCTGGACTCGGGGCCCCAGATGCAACGACGAGGCCCATTTCTAATTGGACTATCCAAGAAATCACTGTTAGATCGTAGAAGGTCAGAAAACAAGAATGGAGAGAAAATTTCTTTGATTCATACTCGTTGTTTGTCAGAGATTCAACTTGGTTTTTGAAAACGCCAAAGCAGAAGATTAAGCACTTAAAACATTCAATCAATCAGTGATTAAGCTTTTATTTGGTTGTTCGTGAATTATATTGGATCTACTCTTTTGCATAACAAAAATGATGTCTCCAAGGCAAGCCTCTGAAGATAAGGGTTCTCCCCATTTCAGGTAAGGAACCCTAACTCCTCTCTCTTTGGTTCCAGAGAAACCTCAGGAACTGAAAATGAAAAACAAAGAAATTTCTGTTTTCTCATTCTCGGGAAATATTATATGGGCTGATACAGCATGGTACAGGGCTGAGGGCACCATTACATTTCGTTAATGTGTTCGCAGAAGGGGGGATTTCTGTTGTGATTTCCGGAAATTTTAGAATTGAAGAGTATTACTATATATGACATAGAATTTCTGTTATTTTTCTTCTCACCTCAGTGTTTTTTTTTTGGATCTGCAAATATAAATTAATAAAAGAGTTGAAATAAGTAACTGAATATGTGAATTGAGTACACGTGTAAGTGACGCTTAGTGAGACTGTCATCTTGGGCTATGTTCTCTTATTGGTAATTTGACGTGCACTCCAGTTTGGTGTGAGGTTTTGGTATGCTAATGTTTGTTTGAGTTTTGGTTAAGGCGCTGATGAGTTTTAGTTACTGGTCTTCTGGATTGGCCTGCCATTTCTTTTTTACTGTGGTGCTATTATGCTAGTAGATTTGATTTGATGCAATGCAAGTGTTTTATAGATGGTTATTTTTTGTTTTACTTCACATTTATTGTTGAATACATTCTTCATGAATATCCTCGACAATTATCATAGGATGCAACAATGTGATGGAGTCATAGAAAGCTCCTAATATTTGCATTTTTTGGTATGGAAGTTCTTGAATGTTTTCTGTGGATTCCTAACAAAGGAAAGCCCCCCTATGTCATTTGATTCATTTAAGTTCCATCAATCAATTTAATTGTTAGCACCTTTTTTCTCCATATGAATATAGTCTATCACTTGGAGGTCACGAGAACCTTGTAAATTGATATATTACGGCGTGCATCTTTGAGGAGAGTGGCACGGCCAAACATCATCCCAGAAGCGAATCCACTTACCATTACCCCATAAAAAAAAATCAGAAAAGTTTATATGTAAAAGGAAGACAATAAGCTTACTTTTCTTTTTTTAACAAAATAATAATGTTAGCATGTATCCTCCTAGCTTTTTGTGATTATTTAAACTGGTTATACCAACAATCTTGTGTTCTGGTAGGCACACCCCTTTGCAGATAATCCACCTTATTGGTAACTTCATGAGAATATGGTCAGTGTACTCAATGTACAACTATTTGACTCAAACAGGAGCTCCAGTCATCCTTTTTTTGTTCTGTTGTCTGGTGCCAGCATCCATCCTTTTTCTAATACTTCAAAAGCCTTGGAAGGGCAGGCCACTCTCAAATCAACAGGTTAAATAAAAAATAATCCCTTTACTTATATTAAAAAAAAAAAACCCTATTTATGTAAACTCCATGATAAAGTCATCAGGAGATTTACTCATATCATTGCTGTTATTTTTCTTACGCAGTTCCATTCACTTTTTAGGTTGTACCTTCTATAATAAATGGTGGAATAACAGCTTTATACTTCATCATGTGGGGAAAAGGCCTCAAATCATGTGGACCAGTGAGGTAGGTTTTCTAATGCTTGAAAAATATTTTAATTGAGTACTCTTGCACCATTCTAAATTAGAGTCTATATATAAGAAAATAATTGTATAAGATTGCTTGAGCTTATGCCTACATTGCAATTTTGTATTTTTCCATCGATAAAAAATGTTATTAATTTTTATTATCTTGCTATCCTCTATTTAGAGTGTTTTTGTTAAGAACTCGAGAAACTGAGGTGGCTTTTGCAAACCATCTTAGATGGTAAAGACCAAGGAGCTTTAACTTCAGAATTATGAACATATGTTCTCTACCTTGCTTTTTCCTGTGGATTATGTCTAGATCCCCTTTCCTAATTTCTATTTGTTGTGGAGAATTTGATGTTGTGGAGAATTTGATATTTGCTTCTTCTTACATCACTTGATCTAAAATACTGTATAGCTCATCTTTTCCTTGGAATTTGTATAATGTGTGTCCTTTTTTCTTCGATCTTTATTTGTCAGTAGTTAGCACTCATTAGCTTTTATATGTGCTAGAGCTATATTGGCAGAGTATTCTGGTGCTGTTCTTGGAGTATTGTCCGCAGTGTTATATGGACGGAGGGGCCGTGTCTGGAAGAAGGTAGCTCTCTCTAATATGCTTGGTTGTCATTGATTTTAGGGTGTATGATGTATGAATAATGCTCATCTTATCAGTTAAAGATCATGATCTTAGAGCAAGTAAGGTTTGGTTTTTATTTCTAACATGTTTCTCTCGTGAGAGGCCAATTCCCTCTCTTTAGGAGTCACTAGTCTCTCTCTTTTTTTTTTCTTTTTTTTTTTCTGTTTTCATCCAATGCTTAACGTGAATGCAAGAGTTTTGCTTTTATAGACATATCTAATGTTGGTGAGGTATTATAGTAGACTTGTAGATGTGTTGGTCAATGAGAATGATTTAATAGGAAGAAAATATCTTTATAAGGAATCAACTAATGGGATAACTTTTCCATTAGTTTTTTTTATTAATGAGAATGATTTAACAGGAAGGAATTATTTTTGCAAGGAATCAACTAATGGGATAACTTTTCCGTTAGTTTTTTTTTATCAATGAGAAAGTAATTGGAAGAAAATAGATATCATTTTTATAAATACTACTATTTTCTACCTGTCAAAAAAATAAAAATAAACACTGTTCTTATCTACTTATCTATTATAAATAAGTACTTCTCTTTTTCTTTAAATACTCAGATGTTTCCTCATCTTTTACCAGGTAGGTGGTCTTATTGCAATGTTGGCATCCTTCTACTTACTATCTCAGGGGTGGGCCATGGCAACATATTCTCCATTCTATATCCTCTTTCACATCAAACTTCTCTTAATCTTAAATTGTTTCTAGCTAGTTGTTTTTCTTTATATTTTGGAATTTTTTTTTGTCTATTTTTTTTATAGTTTCCCCATTTCTTTCAATGCTGTCCTTTGTCATTGTGAAACTAAGCATATTTGCAACTTTATTTGCCACTTTATTTTATTGTGAGCTTAACCTGGAATTACCATCAAAAGATGGCCCTGAAACTGAGGTTCTGACAGAGCAAGTGTTGGGTATGAAAGAAATGATAGTTCCCCTTTTCGCTGGAATCTTATCAGCACTGAGAAGGGTAATTGCACGGCGTGTCTCTCTCAAGGTGCTGATCTTCAGCTAAATGCATATTGTGGATTCTCTGTTCACCCATTTATTTCAAGTACATATTTCCCCTTTCATAATTGATGTAAGCTCCCTGATATCCACGACAATATCAGATTCTAAACATTTTCTTATTTCAGAATCAACTTAAAAGACGGCTCCATGCCATAACAATTGCTTCTGCAACATGCTTTCTGTTTCCTGTGGCCATGTGGGACATGATCATAGTAAGTCTCAGAACCTTTTTAGACATAGCTTTAATGATGCATGTTCCATAAAGAAAGTAATCACTTGTTAATGGTACATTTTCTGACCCACCCTCTCCCCCTTTGGGCTTTTTGCTGAAACACTTAGGGATCACCTTCTGATACCGGTGTGGAGTTGCCATTCTCTGCTTGGGCTTTTCTGAGCACCATTCTCTTCGGAGTTATGATGATATTCTATGTTGACAGTATTGCAGAAGAAAGGTACCTTACATGATAATCTCCTTCTTGCTGCTGTCTCTCTCTCTTTCTCCCCACACACAGACCACATGCATAACAATTGCATGCATGTATATAAAGAGTATCTGATGCTCATTGTGCGCATTTTGCTACAAGTTCTTCTATTGTAACAATTTCAAAAGATCTCATGATTATAGGATATACCTAGGGGGCTGACAAAATGATTGGATAACTCTATGTTTCTAGATTACACATGGTTTTTTTCTTCTCCGAGGCATTTAATGGTAGCTGGAGGATGCATCATCGTCATGGAGATTGTGTACAACATGGACTTCTCTCTACCAGGCTTCTTAGTTTGCTGCTTAATATTAGGCTTTGGTATGTATAGAAAGTTATTTTTATGTTTCATGCAATTTTACTGAACTGAATGATTCACTACCACAGCAAGGGGTCTCTTTTGGTGGGTTTTCTTTTTTTTTTTGTGGGGGGGAGGGGGGGTCAGACTGGAAACTGTTGATATGACCTTTATAGTGTGTATTCTAGTAGCTTTAAGCTTATAGCCATACGAGACCCCTTGTTTATTCATTTTAATCTTCATTTATTTATTTTAATAGAAAATCAGTCAAAGGTATACAGTTTTCAGCAAGAAAGGAATTGGTGATAAATATTCATTAGTGAGATCTCCTATTTTCACATTTAAGTATATACAAAAGCTGGTTGTTTCCTCCTTAAAAAATCTAATGTAGGATACAAGAAGAGTCCTAGATAATAAGGTGTAATACCTCATATGATAAAGATAAGAGTAGGTGGTGTATGGGATCTCACATTGTTTGGGAATGAGAAGTTTTTGTTCTTTATAAGATCTCTGTGATAAACACACCTTGAGCCCCCCTGAGTCCTTGCTTACACTCAGACTCAAATAGCAAGATCCGATTTCAAGAAATACAAAAAAATGAAATAAAATAACAAGAACAGCAAGATTAACAAGTAAATCAACAAGAGATAAGAAAAGAATAAAGAGATTAGATGAACATACGAGATTACGTGGTTCGGCCCTAATGGCTTACATCCACGGTTGGAACAGTCTCAGAGATCATATTTATTTATGGATCTTCCAAAGCCAACGTTCGTATTACAAGATCAATCTAGAATCAAGCTAGAAACAGGCCATGAAATCGGCTTTCTCACTCACTCGAAGAAACCCTATCTCTCAATCTCTCTGTTTCTCGAAAGCTCCCAAAAAGAGCAAATTGTACAAAATGAACTCAGTTAACCCTAATACAACTTAAGGTTATAAATATATATATATATATGTATACAACCAGCAGATATCGACGTGTAGATCCAACGGCTGAGATTCAAACTTATATGCATAGCTTATATCACGTGCGCGCCGTGTGTCTCCATTTCTGCACTTGATGGAAACGACAGCATATCACTATACTGTGCCCTCTTATTAGCTGCATACACAGATTAGATTTAATCACATCAAATAAATGTAAATAATTGACACCTAATATTCACTCTAATTGTGTCATTGACTAGTCCTTTTGGAGTATAAATCATATGGTTTGGCCCTTCCATTGAGGCGTTACACAAGAGCATTAGGCCCAATACATGAGTGTGTGGCGCAAAGCTCGGTACTTGTGCTCTTTTGTTTTTTATAACTGCTTTCACATCCCTTATGTGTACATGTGAATGAATTTGCAGGGATATATGAGGCAACTTCTTTAGATCGTACAAGGAAAGATTCGTTTCAAGATTCTGATCTATCGAATGAGGTGTTAGGTGATCAAATCCAAATGTCTTCACTTCCAGCTTGAAGTATGTTTCTTATTCATTTACAGACTTTTAGTGTCAATGCAGTAGTTTATATGAGTTGTTTATTGCTAGAAAACTAACAATGTGGAGCAGCTGCTTTTAGCATTAAATTTGATTTATGATATGAACCTTTTCAAGAAAGGGTTCAGAAATAGGTAATCGGTGAGATTTCAAATGGAATAAGGAATTACACGTCACACCATCTCAAATTCCGTGGAAGTGGTGTAAACTGTATAGAAACAACATGCATTGATTTCTCATCTTGACAACCCTTAACTCTTTCGTGCAGTTGTCAATTATAGTATTTATTTATATCCAAGAGCAATTCTGTTGTTTTGCAGATACGTTGGTTCTTTATATCCAGACTTTGATTAGCAGGCAGGAGAAAATATATCTTGCATCAGCATTAGGGAACTCCAAGGTAAATGCTTGGTTTTGAACTGCTAGGATACACCCATGCTTATTGTTCATGGTTTGGATGTGTATCTGGCATTGTGGGGGATTGGGCGGTTGTATCAATTGCTTTCTGTCATTGCTCCTTACAGTTTCGACAGTTAAAATTACACTTGTCTGCTGAAAGAAGATACCTGCACCTGCACTAATCTGTGATGAGTGAGATAATCCTTTCTCCGACAATTCATTGAAGTAAGGTGCATTCAAATTGTTGGATATTAGTGCTATCTCACGTTCATAATAACCCCTTCTGGCTTTCTTGTGAAGTAAGGTGCATTCAAATTGTTTGGTTTTAGTGCTTGTTATTTCTTCCAGTATATCCAGCAGTAAAGTGCTATTGATATATAGTGCGGGTTATGTTTTCACTCTTGCCCAACATTATTATTTTATGAGTAGTGCTAAATGCACAGGCAAAAACACTGAAGGAAAAACGGAACAAGCCATTTTTCACTGTTCATGATTTTGCCTGTGCCTCAATCAATTCCCTTATTTGATCTTACCATTGTACCCTTAGTTATAACTCCAGATTTTGGAAGTTGACTCTGTTGGAACACTTAGACCTCGTTTGGTTGTAGAATAGAGAAGTAGATCTAACCCTGTACCATGAGATTTGCATGTGACAGGGTCCCTCGCTAAAAGGTGTCCTGATTCCTATCCTATAATGAGAAATGTAACTTTTGAACTTTTTGTTTTAGAGGAAAAATCACGAGAAGCATAAATTGGAACTGATATTAGAACTAATAGGCATTTGATATTAAAAGTAAATTGGTTTGTATGCGCTTGAGAAACATGGGAGTGACCCGAGTGCTCAAACCGAATGTTTCTTTATTCTGGCCTAGTAATTCAACCAACTGGTAATTGGTCTTAACCTATCAAACTTGACCCATTACCAGGTCTACGATTTGTGCATGAAGCGGCCTACTTAATTTATGTTTAGAAAATTTGGACTTTGGAAAAAACAAAGAACGATGCTCAATGGGTCTAGGTAGAACCTACTGGACTTTCTTCGAATTGGCTGATGGTCCTGACGGAATCCAAAAGTGATCTGCAAGTTTCAATCTTGAATCAAGATTCCTAGGATTCTTGACGAGTTTTTCTTTTTTTTGGATCAAATTTCTAGGAGAACATACGCTGGTTTGGTGACTTGGGAGATGGAACTACTGCAAGTTAGAAGTTCTGGTTTGTTTTGAAAGATAAAATTTCAAATTTTAAATTTATTATTATATTTTTTTTAAATTTTTATATAAAATATAATAAAAAATTTAATTATTTTAAATTCTAATTTTTTTTTTAATTTCAAAATAAAATTAATATTAAAAAAATATCTTATGATAATATATATTTTTAATTTTTATCACATCTCATTTTTAAAATCAAACAGAACCAGTTTATTGATGGGCCGCGTCTCTCTCATCTTGCAATTCTGCCAAACATCTTTGTGTTTACGAATAGGTGTTGACGCCGCAAGATTTGATTTTTCTTGCCATGTAAACAAAACACAAAAAGATGTTAGAAGTGACTTATAGCAAACAAATTGAATTGAGTCCAATTTAAATAAGAGTCTTCGAGCTTGATTAATAAGTTTACTTGTTCGAACTCGAATAAATTTATAATATCCTTACCTGAACGCGGTTTGTTAATCATTAATATTGTTTGAATTCAACTTGAGCTCAACTAAAAATCGAGTTTGAGCTCGAAATTAATTTTTCATTTTGAAATATCTAATCTTATCTTTTGGTTAATAAAAAATTCTAAATTTTACAAAAAAAAAAAAACCTCAAACCATCTAACTATTTAACCAAATAATTTTGATTTAAAGTTTTTATGGTATAATTTTTTTTATAAAAAATAACTTATAGTTATAAATTAAAAGAATAATATATAAGATAAATATAATAAACTAAGCTATTTAATATATATATATAGATAATATAATAAATCAATAATTGTAGTTGTATGATATATTATTATACAAATTATCCTATACACATTTTGGAAATATAATATATCTATATTAAATAAGGTTAACTATAAATATATTAATAATATATAATTAAGTATATAAAATATAACTAAACGTGTAATATATGTAACATATGTAATATATAAAACATGTTACGAGTCAAGCCGAGCTTCTACGAATTTTGCTCAAGAGTTTAAACTGAGTCAAGTGGAATTTATACGAATTTTGCTCGTTTAATATTTGAACTTATATTATATTAGTGTTTATGAACATCTTATTTATTAAATAAACCAAGTTCAAATCAAGTACATATAAATCGACCTCAAGCTATTCACGAGCTACTCTATTCATTTGTAACCTTACTAACTTATATGTAGAATAACTTTTTTCTTTTTCCTAAAATTTTGAAGGCACCTCCCATCCAGTGTTCCTATTTCTTTGTACGAGTATTTCTTTTTTACGATCATTAGAAAGAAATTCATTTTTCCCATTGAAGGCCATAAAAGAGGGGCCAAATGGCCCCTAATTCATAATTTTTTTATAATAAATGTAAAATAAATCTAAAATCGACTCATTCAAATCTTAGCCTCCACCAATTGATCAAAGTCAAAACACATTGGATGACTTGGTATTTAGGTCACTTTCTTTTGGACCTGCATTGTCTTGTTTGAGTCTATTTTTACAAGTTACTATTCATCATCTCCACACATTACCTTTTTTTTAAAACTATTTAAATTCTTCTTCTCATCATTCATACATCACACATTTAATAAGGGAAAAAAATTAAAAATTAAAAAAAATTATATGATGTGTGAATGATGAATAAAGTTTTTCTTTTCACAATGGATGCACTAAACTTATATTTGTTATATTTCTAAGAGTAATATATATATATATATATATTTGTGTTTTTTATAAATTACTCAAATGTATCATATCAACATGTGTAACTAAAAATGAAAAATACCACTCAGCAGGATACTTCACCTCTCTCTTGATAAGTTGGCGTCCGCGACAGCTCGGGTTACGACTACAACACTTGACAATAATACGAGAAATTGAAGATCAAAAGCCATAACATATTAATATGGGAAACAAGAGAAGACTCTTGTAGCACTTATTTGCTATAGATTTATCAGAGTAGCCTGCAACTATCAATTCTCTTTGTCCAAAGACAATCAGAGCTTCTTTAGATAATAATAATAAAAAAAAAATACAACTGAGAAAAAGGGGGAGACAAATTGTTCAGTGGGAAGTACTTTTAACACTGTGCTCATCAAGCCAAGAAATTATATCATTGAAAACTTGAATTATGATTTCATCTGGCTCACCCTCGAGAAGAGAATGGTAGGCATCCTTGTAAAGTTTAAGCTTCTTGTCTGAACTGCGTGCTTTCTCATGCAAGGCCTTGCTCACGGATGGATCAGTTACAATATCAGCCTCCCCATGCAATATCAACAACGGCAGAGAGACCTGTAATTACAGCAATTATCACTCGACTAATATAATTACTTCTAAATTCTCCTATAAAAGAACTGTTCTGATGTTAACACAAACTTCCCAGATAAAATAAACCCAAACCATTGTCCCAGCAAGTAATATGGTAAATAGCTTGCTTCCTACAAATCATTTCGGTAGGACATGTACATCTTGGAAAAAGCATATTGTATATTGCACATGATCTCATTAGGATATGAATATGCAATGTTATATAGGTGTAGGTAGAATGGTTTTCAGACGTCCAAATAAATCCCAACTTTCAGACTTCCAGTTTCAGATCTAACCTAAAGACTCACGGATCCGGATACTGATGTGTTAGCAGGGACATTATCAAGTGATGATATCATTGACAGATTTTACCAACTACTCCATGCTGTTCCCTTTTATCCACAGTATAGATTTCCTGTAAGGCAGCCCCCTTTCATCCTGAACTAAATAATGATAACAGGTATTATGCATCAATTCATTTGCCCTGGCGTACTTTGTTAATTTTCCATAATACACTACCGGTATGTTTCAAAAGGTTCAGAGAACTTTAAAAATGCATGAAAAATAAAAAATCAATCTCCTTCCTTTGGTTTATTTGGCTTAAATTAAAGGCAATTTCTGAAAGGCCACGAATGATTTAACAGCTTTAATTGACAAAAGATTCCAGCCACTTAGACTGGTCCCTAAATCCAACTGATCGAATAGTTACAACGTTCAAGGGAAAGCATAGACGACAAAAGACATTAGAACAAGAAAATGATGACAAAGCAGGGCACCTAAAACAGACTGTTCAGGATCCAGTTTGAACAGAAGAACAGAGGTGTAGTTTATAAAATTACCCATAAGTGCGATAAACAGTCTCAAAGAAGTATCATACCTCTTGCAGTCGCCGTTCTATCTCTTGAGTGGTTCGAAGCATCTCCAAAGCAGTCCCCAAGCGTGGTTTATCCTTATAAGCAATGATGTTATAAGCTGTCTGTGGTTGCAGAAACATTAAAACGCTTTAGCTAGAAAGATCTAATGCAAGAACGGATGGACTGATACAATAAGGCAGCTAAAGTCAGAGAGAGATAAAATGCAAAAATTACAGAAAACTGAAGCATCCCACAACCTTAATCTTTTCTACAAGCCCAAAACATAATATCTTTTTGCTCCTTGGAATTATCTATACATGTAAAGAAACAAACCAGCTCTCTTTTTTTCAGGTCTCTAAATGCTGCCTCAGCCAAGTCCTTTTGTGGAACTAGCTTCTGTTTTGGAAAAAAATTAGCTACCCCAATCAGAATCTGCCTGAGTAACCATGGTGGGACCATGTTATCTGCAATCTATCCAAAAAAAATTGCAGTTAATTGCAGGTCAACTAATCAGGCTTTCTAACATAGGTTAGAAAATTACTTTGCACATAGGCGCAACAAGTATGGCGCCATCCCATGCATTAGGTTGTTTCAGGTGCACCTTCAGAGCTACAGCTCCACCCAGAGATTGACCAAAAAGGAAGCTTGGGAGATTTCGAAAGTCAGGGTTCTCTACAATTTAAATTAACCCAAAAAATCATTGTGAGCTAACCATATAACCAATGTCAGGTATAACATGATAGCTTGTATACAAGTCACTTAGTTAAATTGTTACATTATTTATTCAACCACATTCTGAGAAAATGGAGAACTCCAAAAGGAGGAGGTGACTCATTGTGCGGACAAATAACTTAAATGGTTTTCTGTGTAGTGAAAACAAGCCATTTTCTTTCTTTCCAAGATAAATGAAACCAAAATAGATAAAGACCATCGCTATTCAAGAATTCTTTGCAGAAAGGTTCAACAAAAATGACATGAAACAACTTATCTTACCTTTGACTTTTGAGAAATGCTCAATAACATCATCAACAAGCCTGTCAAAGCTTGGAATATAGCAGTGAAGACCTTCTGAAAGGCCAAATCCTGGATAATCCATTGCAAGAACGCCAAATCCAGATGACACCAACTTCCTTGCAATTCCTGGCAACAATGTCATGACCAAGCTCAGTTATAGCGAATTTGTCACTACCACAACTTGACAATCAGTTGTCTCGAATTTGTCATGGCCACTACTTGACGGTTCCTATTGGTGATCATTACTTAAATTTTCTTTTATCAATGAAGAAAGAAAGAATGAATGAAAGAAGAGATCTAACAGATGTTTTTATAGCAGTCACTACTTAACCAAAGAAAAGGAGGAAAAAAAAAAACAGAAAGAGGTCCCTGCCTTCACAGAAAAATGTACAAGTATCTCCATAACCATGACAATAGCACACCAATGCTTTGAGGCGAGAGGTGACTGGAAGCCAACTTTTCGAAAAAAATTTAAGTCCTCTAGAGTTCACTTCATATGACTGCAAAAGAAATATTAAATGACCATCATTTATGGAAAAGAAAAGCAATAGCAACTTTGCAAAACTATATGGGATTGACATAGCAATTATAAACAACTAAGCTATCATCATAAGTGACAGAATTTGTAGGAAAGCTACTTCAGCTCCACCTAAATAAGAATTAGATGGCCAAAAAAAACAATGGAGAGAGAGAGAGAGAAGGGATATGATCAGTTTCTAGTAGCCTTCTTTTAATGTCAAAGTAAAGAAAAATTCCCCAATTAGGGATGAGATGATAATCAAACTGTTTCTCTTAAAAACTTCCCCCTTTAGGGATGAGATGAGAGTCAAACTGTTTCTCTTAATCACAATTTTTGTCAAAATTGATGTTGGATGTCTTTTACTTTCAAATGATGATGGCCAGTAAGTCCAAAGAAATAGAAGCGGTTTTCTGCACATATGATACACCTTCAGCAAGCTGTTTTATCAAGTTTTGCATAACTAGCAATGGAGTCTTAAGCAGAGCCTATCTATTCCCTGATTACATCACCCTTTCTCCACTGCAACGAAACCTCAGCTCCCTGACATCACCATCGTGCAGCTTTACATGTTTAAGCAACTTCTACCAATAAAGAATTGACACTGAGGATTCGGGAGAGGTGCACTTGGGAGATGCAATGACTTCGATTATTCCATTCAGATACCAAAAGTAAACATAACATCCAATTATGGAAGCCTTAATAAACTCCATTTTTTGGCACACAGAACCTCCTTACGAATCAGAATTTCTGGAAAAAAAGGGTGAGAATTTATAGATAAAAGTCTAGAGTTCTGACCTCCTTTACTTCTAATCCATCACATGGTGTCTGCAACACAGTGACATACAAAGCGATCAATATTATTCAGCAAACATCGATTGAGGGTCAACATTACACTAAGTTTATCTGTCCATACCCATCAATCATCATATCTATTATGTATAGCCTCAAAGGTAAAATGGTCTCTAAGAAGTAGTTTTTGAGTAAACTGGTGCATTTTAAAGTTGATCCTATTTTTTTCCCTCACAAATCGTTACAATTATGTACCTTGAAAGTATAGAACCAAAATCAGAATTGCAAACAAATTCATTAAAATTTGAAGTAGTACATGCAGCTGATAATAATGGCCAACCTTCTAAATTTTGAGTCAAAACAGGTGAGAGTAAAGCGTAATTTCTTCTACATACGACTAAGTTAGCATGAACTATAGATTATTAGATTCATCAAAACTCAGAGCAATTAACGAAAACGCACGCAGAGAGACATACATTATTCACAAAGTTTGATTCACCAAGGCAATAAAATGCAACAGAAAACGGAAAAATAAACAAGTAAACTGCGACGCAATACCTTGAACAATATGTGATCAATCCCAAGCTGAATATCCTTGAAAGAGTCCCGAGCAAGCCTTCTGGCTGGCACTTCGTCCATATTAGCCTCCAAAATCTTCTGCAACTCCTCGTCAACCCCGGGGAACCTTACGGCTACCGGTGCCATCACCACTCTCCTCCTCCTCTTCTTCCACCACTGAACCCAAACCCTAGCCCAAACTTCTACACCGTTCCAAACCCAATCTCTCAAGAAAACTCGAGAAAAAAAAGAACAAAAAGAAACGCAACAGTTGCTACATCAAAGGTTCAGCGAGTTTGGTCCCTTTTTATATTATTATTTTGTAAATATTTATGGTACGGTTGAAAATGAGGACAGTCTATTGGGTGGCGCCTGTAGATTTGCGGGTTTCAAAGCAATGTGTAGTCTTTAGAATGATCTTAACTTATGAATATCATTGGAAGGAAAAGGAGAGAAGAGATCCGACTGTCTCTGTTAGATATTATATTAATAATTCTCTCTCTCCGTGATCGGTTGTTTTCAACTTTGCCATTTTTAAAAAGAAAGAAGAAAATAGTGGTTAATTTTATTTTTTTATTGAATTATTTTATTTTAATTCAATATACAGAACGTATCAATCATGTAAATTATAAAAAATAAAAAAATTAAAATTTTTATTCCAAATTTAATTGTATTGAATTTAGTGTGTTGGGGTTGTTAATTTTAATTTCAAATCAAATTATATTGAATTTAGTGCGTAAGATAGTTTCATTTATTTTTACAGATGAGATGAGATTAGTTAAGATAAAAATTAAAAATTAAATAATATATTATTAAAATATTTTTTTTATTTTATATGAGAATTTGAAAAAATTATATTAATTAAAAGAGATAAAATAAGATAAATTAAGAAGTTTTCTGAAAATAGATGAGGAAGTTATCCTATTTAGCCAGGTTAGGTTGGACTCATTATCAGTGTTCCACGTCGTGGATAAATGGATCCAAAATAAAAAGATGTCAGTTTTAGATCTTGTTTAGATATAAATTTAGATGAATTGAGATGAAATCAAAATAGAAAATTTAATAAAATATTATTAGAATATTATTTATTATTATTATTTAGTTTTAAAATGTTAAATTATTTATTATATTTTATGTAAAAATTTTAAAAGATTATAATAATTAAGTAAAATTAGATGAAATAAATGAATATCTCTTCTCAATCCAAAAGTGGCCTTTCTTGGTTATGTACCATATTTTTTTAAAACATTCACGTTAGATTGGTTAAAAGCCAAATCCAACATATTTTTAGCCAATAAACCTTAAAATAAAGCCACATCCAATTAGCTAAATTCTAAAAAAATTGGCTTAAGCTATAGTAATGTTAAAATTTATTCCATTTTGGCAATTATTTTATATTGCCCAAATGCATATTATATTAATTTCTTCTCTCTTTTATTCATACAAGTGTCTATTTTATTAATTTCTTTACCATTGAGTAAATATTTATATTCATGCAAATATTTATTTTATTAAGTAGATTTTTTTAAATTATTAATTATTAATTAATTTGTTAACTCATGATTTAATTAAATATGATCATTAGTTAATATATAATAGGTAGAATGATAAAATATGATAAAATAAAATAAATTAATAATTACAAAAAATTAAATATTTTTTAAATTATTAATTACTTATTATTATATAATAAAGAAATAGATAATATAAAATGAAGATTTCATGTGAATAGTTAAAATCAAATTATTGTTATATTATTTTATTATTATATAATAAAAAAATAGCTAATCTAATATGGAGACTTTATGTAAAGGAAATGGCCAAAAGTCAAATTTCACTTTTATTTACGAAAATTGTCTTTTAATATTGGACAATCCAATGAAAGTGATTTTAACCACTATACACAATAAATTTTTTGCACCATCTTTTCTTTCTTTATTTTTCACTAAATTCTTTGTACCATCTTTTCCTTCTTGATTTTTTCAATACAAAACGGTCCAGAAAGATTGAAATGTCAAATGCGCCTGAGGTATATCAATTTAAGAGAATTCTAAAAATAAATTATTTTCAGTAGTTAGGAAATAGACTAATTAGATTGAGTGCGGCAATGCTTTATTGTTAGATCATTAGGATTTTCACTTTTTTTTATATATAGAGAGTGGGAGGATTCGAACCTGGTTCTCCCATATGAAGAATTGTCTTTATGCCGTTTGGTCTAAAGGACTTTGGCCCATATTTTCACTTGTTAGGCAATCTTTCGATCTTAGACTTAAGTAAAGATTGTATTCTTAACTAGTAAGTAAAGAACATTTAATAAGTGTTTATGTGACATAATTAATTTTAAATATAAATTTTATAATTTATATAAATTTTCATTTTTAAATTTGAATGATATTTTTTTTTGACAAAAATTTTTGCCTCTTATTCGAACACAAATAGGTCCAAAATAAAAAGATGTAAGTTTTAGATCCTGTTTGGATATAAATTTAGATGAAATGAAATGAAATCAAAATAGAAAATTTAATAAATCATTGTTAGAATATTTTTATTATCATTATTATTATTTAGTTTTAAAATATTAAATTATTTATTATATTTTGTGTGAAATTTTTAAAAAATTATAATAATTAAATAAAATTAGATGAAATAAGTTAAATTGGCTTCTCAATCCAAAACAGGCCTTAGTTGGTTATGTACCATATTTTCTTAAGCACTCTGATTGGATTGGCTAAAAGCTAAATCCAATATATTATTAACCACTAGACCTTAAAATAAGGCCACATTGAATTAGTTAAAGTTTAAAAAATTTAGCTTTAGCTACAATAATACTAAAACTTATTCCATTTTTGACAATTACTTTACATTGGCCAAATGAATATTATATTAATTTCTTCTCTCTTTTGTTCATATAAATGTCTATTTTATTAATTTCATTAGCATAGAGCAAATGTTTATATTCATGCAAATACTTTTTTTTTAAGTAGATTTTTTTTAAATTATTAATTTAATTTAAATAGAATATGATTATTAATTAATTTTTTAACCCATAGTTTAAATAGAATATGATCATTAGTTAATATAAAATAGGTAAAATGGTAAAATATGATAAAATAAAATAAATTAATAATTACAAAAAGTTATATTTTTTTTAATTATTAAATACTTATTACTATATAATAAATAAATGGGTAATTTAATATGAAGATTTGATGTAAATAGCTAAAATCAAATTATTGTTATATTATTTAATTATTATATAATGAAAAAATAGCTAATTTAATGTGGGGACTTATGTAAATGGAATGGTTAAAAGCTAAATTCCGCTTTTATTGACTAAAATTGTCCTTTAATTTTAGATAATCCAATGAAAATGATTTTAACTACCATAAACAATAAATTATTTGTACCATTTTTCTTTCTTTATTTTTCAGTAAATTATTTGTACCATCTTTTCTTTTCTTTTTTTATTCTTTCAACACAAAGATGGTATAGAAAGATTGAAATGTCAAATGTGCGCAAGGTACATCTATTTGAGAGAATTCTAGAAATAAATTATTTTTAGTAATTGGGAGACAGTCTAATTAGATTGAGCGTGACAATGCTCTATTATTAGATCATAAGGATTTTCACTTTTTTTATATATATAAAGGGAGGGACAATACGAACCTGGTTCTCCTATTTGGAGACCAGTCTTTATGTCATATAGTTTAAAGGAGTTTGGCCCATATTTTCACTTGTTAGGCAATCCTCCGATCTTAGACTTAAGTAAAGATTGTATTCTCAAACTAGTAAATAAAGCACATTTAATAAGTGTTTATGTGACATAATTAATTTAAAATATAAAATTTTAAATTCAAATTTTTAAATTTTCATTTTTTGAATATGAATGATTTTTTTTTTTCGAACAAAAAAGGTCCAAAATAAAAAGATGTCAGTTTTAGATCCTATTTAGATATAAATTTAGATGAAATAAAATGAAATCATAAAAGAAAATTTAATAAAATATTGTTAAAATATTATTATTATTATTATTATTATTATTATTTAGTTTTAAAATGTTAAATTATTTATTATATTTTGTGTGAAAATTTAAAAAAATTATAATAACTAAATAAAATTAAATGAAATAAGTTAAAATCGCTTCTCATTCCAAAAGTGGCCTTAGTTGGTTATGTACTATATTTTTTTAAGCACTCTCACTGGATTGACTAAAAGCCAAATCCAATGTATTGTTAACTAATAAACCTTAAAATAAGGCCACATTGAATTGGTTAAAGTCTAAAAAAATTTGGCCTTAGCTACAGTAATGCTAAAACTTATTCTATTTTTGACAATTACTTTACATTGGCCAAATGCATATTATATTAATTTATTCTCTCTTTTATTTATACAAATATCTATTTTATTAATTTCTTTAGCATAGAACAAATGCTTATATTCATGTAAATATTTATTTTATTAAGTAGATTTTTTAATTATTAATTATTAATTTAATTTAAATAGAATATGATTATTAATTACTTTTTTAACCCATAGTTTAATTAGAATATGATTTTATAATTAATATATAATAGGTAGAATGGTAAAATATAATAAAATAAAATAAATTAATAATTACAAAAAGTTAAATACTTTTTTAGTTGTTAATTACTTATTACTATATAATAAATAAATGAATAATCTAATATGAAGATTTGATGTGTATAATTAAAATCAAATTATTGCTATATTATTTTATTATTATATAATGAAAAAATAACTAATCTAATGTGGGGACTTATGTAAATGGAATGAGCAAAAGCTAAATTCCTCTTTTATGGACTAAAATTGTCCTTTAATTTTGGACAATCTAATAAAAATGCTTTTAATCACCATATACAATAAATTATTTATACCATCTTTTCTTTCTTTATTTTTCACTAAATTCTTTGTACCATTTTTTTTTTTCTATACAAAGATGGTACATAAAGATTGAAATGTTGAATGCGCGTGAAGCGCATCTATTTAAGAGAATTATCGAAATAAATTATTTTCAGTTGTTGGAAGACAATCTAATTAGATTGAGCGTGGCAATGCTATATTGTTAGATCATAAGGATTTTCACTTTTTTTTTTTGATATAGAGAGTGGGAGGATTCAAACTTGGTTCTCCTATTTGGAGACCATTCTTTATACCAACTGGTCTAAAGGACTTTGGTCCATGTTTTCACTTGTTAGGCAATCCTCTGATCTTAGATTTAAGTAAAGATTGTATTCTCAAACTAATAATTAAAGCATATTTAATAAGTGTTTATGTGACATAATTAATTTAAAATATAACTTTTTAAATTCAAAATTTATAATTTATTTAAATCTTCATTTTTAAATGTGAATGATTTTTTTTTTTGGACAAAACTCTTTTGTCTCTGATTCCTGTTCGAACACAAACAAGTCCAAAATAAAAAGATGCCAATATTAGATCGTGTCTAGATATAAATTTAGATGAAATAAAATAAAATTAAAAAAGGAAATTTAATAAAATATTGTTAGAATATTATTATTATTATTATTACTATTTGGTTTTAAAATGTTAAATTATTTATTATATTTTGTGCAAAAATTTTAAAAAATTATAATAATTAAATAAAATTAGATGAAATAAGTTAAAATTGTTTCTCAATCCAAAAATTGCCTTAGTTAGTTATGTGCCATATTTCTTACAGCACTCTATTTGGATTGTCTAAAAGCCAATCCAATATATTATTAGCCAATAGACTTTAAAATAAGGCCACATTGAATTGGTTAAAGTCTAAAAAAATTTGTCCTTAGCTACAGTAATGCTAAAACTTATTCAATTTTTGACAATTACTTTACATTAGCCAAATGCATATTATATTAATTTATTCTCTCTTTTATTCATACAAATGTCTATTTTATTAATTTCTTTAGCATAGAGCAAATGTTTATATTCATGCAAATATTTATTTTATTAAGTATATTTTTTTAAAACTTTTAATTATTAATTTAATTTAAATATAATATGATTATTAATTATTTTTTTAACCCATATTTTAATTAGAATATGATCATTAGTTAATATATAATAGGTAGAATGATAAAATATGATGAAATAAAATAAATTAATAATTACAAAAAGTTAAATATTTTTTAATTATTAATTACTTATTACTATATAATAAATAAATGGATAATTTAATATGAAAATTTGATGTAAATAGTTAAGATCAAATTATTGTTATATTATTTTATTATTATATAATGAAAAAATAACTATTCTAATGTTGGGACTTATGTAAATAGAATGATCAAAAGTCAAATTCCTCTTTTATTGACTAAAATTATCCTTTAATTTTGGATAATTCAAGGAGAGTGTTTTTAACCACCGTACACAATAAATTCTTTGTAGCATCTTTTCTTTATTTATTTTTCACTAAATTCTTTGTACCAATTTTTCTTTCTTTATTTTTTCAATATAAAGGTGGTACAGAAAGATAGAAATATCGAATGCGCGTGAGATACATCTATTTGAGAGAATTCTAGAAATAAATTATTTTCAGTTGTTGGGAGACACTCTAATTAGATTGAGCTTGGCATTGCTCTATTGTTAGATCATAAGGATTTTTACTTCTGTTTTTTGTTATATAGAGAGTGGGAGAATTCGAATCTGGTTCTACCATTTGGAGACCCGTCTTTATGTCATCTAGTCTAAAGGACTTTGGCCCATATTTTCACTTGTTAGGCAATCCTCCAATCTTAGACTTAGTAAAGATTGTATTCTCAAACTAGTAAGTAAAACACATTTAATAAGTGTTTATGTGTCATAATTAATTTAAAATATAAATTTTTAAATACAAATTTTATAGTGTATTTAAATTCTCATTTTTAAATTTGAATGATTTTTATTTTTGGACAAAACGTTTTTGTCTCTGATTCCTGTTCAAACACAATCAGTTTTAGATCTTGTTTAGATATAAATTTAGATGAAATAAAATGAAATTAGAAAAGAAAATTTAAAAAAATATTGTTAGAATATTTTTATTATTATTATTATTATTTAGTTTTAAAATGTTAAATTATTTATTATATTCTGTGTGAAAAATTTTAAAAATGATAAGAATTAAATAAAATTAGATGAAATAAGTTAAAGTCGATTCTCAATCCAAAAGTGGCCTTAGTTGGTTATGTACCATATTTTCTTAACCACCATACACAATAAATTATTTGTACCATCATTTTTTTTTCACTAAATTCTTTATTCCATCTTTTCTTTTTTGATTTTTTCAATACAAAGATGGTACGAAAAGATTGAGAGAATTCTAGAAATAAATTATTTTCAGTAGTTGGGAGATAGTCTAATTAGATTGAGCGTGACAATGCTCTATTGTTAGATTTTTTATTAAGTAGAATATGATTATTAATTAACTTTTTAACCTATAGTTTATATAGAATATGATCTTTAATTAATATTTTTATATTATTTAGCTACAGTAATGCTAAAACTTATTCTAATAATGAAAAAATAGCTACAGCAATGCTAAAACTGTAGTTAATTAATTAATTAATTAGCTACAGTAATGCTAAAACTTATTCTATTTTTGGAAATTACTTTACATTGGCCAAATGCATATTATATTAATTTATTCTCTCTTTTATTCATACAAATGTCTATTTTATTAATTTCTTTAGCATAGAGCAAATGTTTATATTCATGCAAATATTTATTTTATTAAGTAGTTTTTTTTAAATTATTAATTATTAATTAAATTTAAATAGAATATGATTATTAATTAACTTTTTAACCCATAGTTTAATTAGAATATGATCTTTAATTAATATATAATAGGTAAAATGGTAAAATATGATAAAATAAAATAAATTAATAATTACAAAAAGTTAAATACTTTTTTAATTATTAATTACTTATTACTATATAATAAATAAATGGATAATCTAATATAAAGATTTGATGTGAATAATTAAAATCAAATTATTTTTATATTATTTTATTATGATATAATGAAAAAATGTTTAATCTAATGTGAATTGAGACATAAAAATGTTTTTATGGGCGAATGCCAATACTCTAGTGGTTAAGTAAAGTACTTATGCCTCTTTAATGTGGCCTCTCTCGACTATTACTTATTTCTTAGGTTGTGTTTAGTTGTTAAATCAAACTCAATTCATCTCAGACCAATACTTAATGAGGATTTATTCCTTTTTAAATTCTAATAAAAAAATTAAATTCATCTCAACTTATTTCATATATTTTAATTTGAAAAGTCAAACTTATCTCAACATAAAAAAAAAAGAAGTTAAATCCATCTTAATAGAACCTACAAAATTTTACTAATCACAATTCAGCTTAACTAATCTTAACATCAAAGGTAATCTTAAAATTGAGTGCACTATTTGGTACTGGCCCATATATATATATATATATATATATATATATAATTTGTCATTTTGTTGTTGACAATATTAATTAATTCTCATAAGATAATACATTTTATGATTTGCTTAATTTATATATGAATAGAACCTTATATATACTGCATTCACACACACACACATTAACACATCTAATAATGCAATTGCAAGCAGGGGTCTCTTGTGTATATCACTTCCCTCTATTGTCAAATGGTATTACAATAGAGGGATTGCCCCGTCCCTATCCGGAAATCCTTCTATCCCCTTTATCTATTCTCTAATTTTCATAGATGCCCACGTGAGACTTAACGAATTACGCGTCACCGCGCACTAGGACATTACCGTACGCTAAAACTTCAAACTCCTCCATGTCCCAACCACCTATTTAGGCTAATTTTGATCTCTATCTAAACTACTTTCTAGTTTAGAAGCTATCTAAAGTTGAAGTAGTAAAGCTTTCTAGCATTAACCTCACAATTAACGTTTACAGCTGCGTATGAAATCCTACCTACTCTGCTTTCTTATTAGTTATGGGCAGTGCTATTGTGTTGTAGAGTTTTGAGTCTTTTGAATGCCCACTAGCAGTGCTAGTGTATAGCACAAGGAAAATGCTTTTGGCCCCGCTCTATTGCCCTGCTTTATGTTTTTCTCTTTTTTTATTATTTTATTTTTTGATTAAATATTTATTAAAAAAATATTGTTTAATAATATTGTAATTTTTTTTCTTTTTAAAAAAATAATTAAAAATATTAAAAAAATAATATGAAAAAAAACAAAAAAAAAACAAAAACTATAACTTAACACTAATGGTGCAAGCTAGCAAAACACACTAAGGGCCCCCTAACATTGCCCATAGCACAATTTTTATTTTTATTTTTTTTTGTTTATAAAATTTTGAACTTATTTAAATATTTTTTTAAAAAAATATCAATATACTAAAAATTACTTTCTTAATTATTACATAAAGAGTTGAGAATTTAAAATATATAAGATGTCAAAATCATGAGATATAGTAACATTTTTCATTAATTATTACATTACATTAATAAATGCCTTCCTTAAACTTAAGTAACTATTTTTAAAGCATTTACATAAGCAAGGCATATGATCGATTTGAATGGAGTTTTCTTCAAGAGATTATGATCAAAATGAATTTTAATGAAGCACGAGTCAGATTAATTATGAAATGTGTAAATTTAGTGTCTTACTCGATTATTCTTAATGGCATTCCTCAAGCTTCTTTCAAGCCTTCAAGAGGGATTAGACAAGATGATTCCTTATCTTTCTATCTATTCATTCTGTGTTCAGAGGTCATAAGCTCCATCCTTAACCAAGCTGAAAGATCAAAATGCATCTCAAGCATCCCAATGGAAAAATGTAGAATTTAAATGAGAGTGCCTCAGGTCAACGATTAAACAAGGACATGTCATCAATTCAATTTAGCAAGAACACTTCTAAGGAGAACTAAGACATTATTTTGAGTATTGCAAATGTTAGATCAACCCATCCATATGAGAAATACCTAGGTCTTCTTACCTTAATTTGAAGGTCCATATTTAAATCTTTCAAAATTATTTTGGATAAGGTCAGGTAGAGATTCAATAACTACAAGGTTAAGATGTTATCCCAAGTTGGAAAAGAGGTATTTCTCAGAGCTCTCCTAACCTTGAGCATGTTGGTTTTTAAGCTCCCTTGGTTTTTGCTAAATGAAATAAACAAAATAATAAGGCATTTTTGATGGGGTTAGGTAGAGGAGGAAAAAAAAAACTTATTGGATCTCATGACACACAATGGAAAATTCAAAGGATTCTGGTGGTATTACAACATCAAAATCCCAAGATTCCAGCAATCAAAATTCAGCAAATCACAATCCCATATTTTTAGCTAGCTGACAGTTATACATTTTATTTGTACAACAAATCAATTTATTTCCATGTATAGAATTACTCACTATAAAGATTACATAGAGGCATGTAACACATCAATGAAAGATAACAATTTTTCTCCCAACTATCACTTTCTTAACCTGGTATCAGCCCCAAAACCTAACTAGACCTGTGAACCCCTTCCATGGCTTCCTCCTCAGACAACTCTACAATTTCTTCTCCATACGTTCTTCACCTATCTGATTCTCCCAGTTTAATCCTAATTTTCGGTCACCTTACCAGAGACAGTTTTTTCAAATGGAAATGTGCTCTTCGACGAGCACTCGATGCAAAGAACAAACTTTACTTTGTTGATGGAACACTCAAACCACCAGCAAACACCTCTCCAGACTACGCTCAATGGAGTAAGACCAAAGATATGGTCCTCACTTGGATCCTAAACACCATAACCCCCTCTCTAGCCAACTCTTTAGACTACCACAATGACCCCCGAGACATTTGGCCTGACCTTGAGTCACATTTTTGCCATGGCAACAACGCGCGACTCTTCCATCTTAAACGAGAAATTTCAAATCTCCACCAAAACCAACTCTCAATTCCCGACTACTACAACAACATTAAATAGTTGTGGGATGAACTTGGCAATCTACAACCAACTACCAATGCACATACCTTAGAAAAAAAGGTTGAAGATGAGCGTGTGTTTCAATTCCTTCTCGGTCTCAATGACTCATTCATTGCCCTCTGCACCCAAATCCTTGCCACTGATCCACTTCCTCCCCTCAACAAAGTCTTCTCCATTCTCATCGGCTACCCTCCTGGTAGAGAGCCTTGGCACCAAAATCCGAAACCTTCACTTCTTGGCAAACCACCCACGACAGCTCACTTTGCAGGTGCAACCACATGCCCCATCCTGGGTCTCTCGTCGAAAAATTACCAACAGTTGATGAATATCCTCCAACCTCAATCCTCCTCCTCCGCAGATCAGTTCGTGGGTAATCTCTCACCCCTACCGAATCCATTTTTTGACCCACAGCGGCATTGGATCGTCGACAGCGGTGCCACCGATCATATGAGTCATCGTAGGTCTTTTTTCTCCAACCTCTGATAGCAAACAATGGCCAGATCGATCCAGTTGCCTACGGGAGCCTCCATTCCTGTTCAAGGCATTGGGACAATTGTTTTATCTCAAACCCTAACAATCCGAAATGTCCTTTATGTCCCTGATTTTTAATTTAATCTCCTATCTGTACCTTCACTTACCATTCAATTATCTTGTGTTATTTTATTCTCATCTTCAAATTATTTTTTTCAGGACCTTCAGTCAAAGAGGCTGATTAGAGCGGGTGAAGCATGCAATGGACTCTACATTTTTCGGCCACCACAAAATGCTACATTTTCCATTCAGAAAATTGACAATAAGACTTTATGACACTGTCATTTAGGTCATCCTTCTAGTTTTACTATTCTTGCAATTTTTGATAATCCATGTATTATTTCTCATTGTGATACTTGTGCTCGTTCCAAGCACACACATTTACCTTTTCCAATAAATGCGAATAAAAGTTTAATTCATTTTCATCGAATACATTGTGATATTTGGGGAGGTTATCACACGGCCTCCATTTGTGGAGCTCACTATTTTTTGACTATTGTTGACGATTTTTCACGCATAACATGGATCTATTTAATGCGTTTTAAATCGGAAACCTTTAGTCACCTAATGCATCTTTTCGCTCTTTTCCAAAATCAGTACAAATCCACCGTTAAAATTATTCGCACAGATAATGATCAAGAATTTCTCTAAAAAAATCTCCAAAATTACTTTCACACTCACAGCATCATTCATGGACGTACTTGTATTGAAACTCCTCAACAAAATTGGGTTGTGGAGCGTAAACATAGGCACCTCCTGAATGTCGCTCGAAGTCTCCATTTTCAGGCATATTTACCCCTCAAATTCTAGGGCGAATGTGTCCTCACTGCTGCCTATTTAATCAATAGGACATCGAGTCGGTCTCTCCAAGTGGCTTGGGGTTAAGAGAATTACATAGTTTTAGCATAGCCATGTCGGCTAAACAAGGGTAGAACATTCTGCATAAAACCAATGCTTTAGCATCCCAAGTTCTAAAAGCAAAGTATTTTCCTCATTGTGATCTGTTCCAAGCCAAGTTGGGAAGTAGGCACTCGCTTATTTAGAGGAGCATCTTAGAAGCTAGACTCTTATTGCAGCAAAGCACAAGTTGGAGAGTTGGTAATGGTGACTCCACCAAAGTATGGCAGGACAAATGGATTCCCCATTTGGCTTTTGTCAAAGTCACAAGTCCTATAATAGGTTTGGGTCCTGAGGCCTATGTCAATAGCTTAATAAATCCTCTATCTAAGTTGTGGAAGTTAGACATAGTGGAAGAACTGTTCTCCATCGAGGAGGCAAATTTGATCAAACAGATCCATCTTAGCCTTACTAACAGGCTAGACAAACTCATATGGCCTAGCTCTTCTTAGGAATCATTTTCAGTTAAAAGTGAATACCATATGCACATGGACATGATGGACACGAAAAGGGGACGCCTCTAGCAGCAACAACCAAAGAGACTTTTGGTCTAATCTATGTAAAAAAAGTATTCCTCCGGCAGACAGAACTTTTTTGTGGAGAGCATGCCACGAGGGTCTCCCTACATCCCAGAATCTGTACAAGAAAAAGATGATTGAAAAACCCCTATGCTCTATATGCTAGAAGGAGGAGGAAAGTGTCATTCATGCCATCTAATCATGCCCAATTTTACAAGACATTTAGCACCATTGTTCAATTTAACTCCAAAATATATACCCTTCCCAACACTCTATACAAGAGCTTGTCATAGAACTACTTATAGTAGGGGAAAGAGAACTTCTGGAGGAGTTCTCAATAATGGCAAAGATAGTGTAGAAGAGGAGGAATCATTTTGTTTTTAACCAGGGACTCAGCACCAAATTCAGTAGCAAAATTGGCTAAGGACACCTTGCAAAAGCTACAGGCTTTTTATACTGATGCAGTAGTTAACCTTAACTCTCTGCAGAATGAGCCAATCACTTGGAATCCCCCACCTGCAGATGTGTACAAACTCAATTGGGATGCAACTCTAAACAAGTCTTAATATATGACTGGCATTTGTTTGATCCTGAGGGACTAAAATGGGAGGATAATGGCTTCAACAAGGAAACATAGATCACTACACCTTGATCTTTTTATGGCAGAGACTATAGGTGCTATGGAAGCAACCTATTTTGGGATTCAGCTTGGGATCAAAAAAATCATACTCGAAGGGGATTCAAAAGAGGTTGTTTTAGCTTTAAATAGTGAGAAGCGCAACTGGACAGCTACAGGAATGTTACTAGAAGATGTCATGAACCATTTAAGTTTATATGAAAATTGGTCAGTTACACGTGTTAGAGCATTGGTATTGGTCTCACTAAATGCCTCATCAAACATAAGTTTGATAATTTATGCTAAAAATAATTCCAAATTAGTCTCATCAAAATATAAATCTATAACTTTGAGTTACAGTAAAATTAGACAAACCCTTCAAATTTAAAGAGTCACTATTCACTCATCAAACTATTTATTTAATATATTTTATTTCCCACTCTTCTTTCCCTCCATTTCTTTTTTTTTTCTTACCTGCACTATTCACTCATAAAATTAGTCAAACCGTTGTTATTTTTTTTATTATTTTAGTTTTTAAAAAAATCGTTAAAAAAATAATTTAAATATCCAATTAAATTATTAATATACATATGATTAGTATAATTATAAAATATGAAAAAATATTTAAAAATATTCTTTTTAAATAAAATATTATTGTATTATTATTTTGATGAATCTAATAATAAGTCAAATATGGAATTATAGATGTGGAGGTATGTGCTTCTCATTAAAATTGTACTTCTCCTCAAATTTTAATATTTTTTTGACCAATGCTAATGCTCTTAGAAAAACAAACAACAAAGCAGTTCACCAAATCTGCAAGGGATGCTTTGTTAAATTCTGTTTCTTCTGTTGATATGGGGCATGCCCCTACATGTATTATTCATCTCTCTTGAGAGTCTTATTAATAGAAATTCTCCTTAAAAGATACGAACTTAAATTTTGGTCAAAGAATAACTAAGGTGCACAATAAAGTGCAATAATAGACTCAACAAATGTACTGACTAAAATAACCGAAGACGATTCGGCCAGCCCCTTGGGCTGGCTAAATAATATTTTGAGAATAAAACATTCATTTGCCTATTACTCCCTCTACTTCCACTGTCCCGCGCAAGAACACTTGTAGACTTGAAGTTTTTTTTTCTTTTTTTCTTTTTGCCTCAACTCTTTGCAGTTGCGCAGACTTGCAATTACAGGTCCCACCTTCACTAAGACACCAAAGAAATCATGGGGCGCTCCAAAGTATGGCTGTCTTGGCCTTTAAAATAAACGTTTGATAATAAAATTATAAAGTGATGACAATAGTTTGCAAACTAATTAAAATTCATGCACAATGGATTATTTTAAGGTCAAAATTCATTACAAAAAAAATTGGTTAATATAACCAATCTGATATATCTATAAGGTGTAGATGCTTCCAATTTGATTATATCTGCTCCTTTTAAATACATCAGATTCGTTATATTAATTTTTTTTTCTGTAGTGATTACAATTAGAATTTAAATAAATGAAAATATAAAAATTAATATATTAATAAAATAATAATAGATTTATTAAGTCTATTATTTGATGTTATTAAAAAATAACTAGTTAAATTTGAAAAAATTAAATTCTTTAATTAAATTTTTATTAAATTTTATTAAGATCATGATTGTGAATGCTCTTGGACTCTGTCCGTTTAGCCAACACCCATCCCAGTATTAATTGCTCCATTTTTCAATTTTGCTCCCTTATAGATGTTAGATTCTTATTGGAATCCCTGCCACTCTTTTATATATTTATTTTTATTGATAGAGTAATTATCAGATGTGTAAGCTAACCCACCCATCGAGGGAAAAAAAAAACTAGAACTCACATTAAAAAAATGATTTTTTTTTATGAACATTAAGTTTATCTATTTTTTTCAAAGGTATGCATGAGATTACAAGCTCTAAAATTATAAATATCATTTTCTTCAATTTAAGTCAAAATATAAATGAGATGAAAAGGAAGGTGAGGTTGTACGGGAGTGGAGGTGGATAGAAACATAGTTTTTTATTTTTTTGAAAAATAGATTTACTTTCATTAAATTAAGGAATTTGCAGTTTTACAAGTATGATCGATATAAATTAAAAAAATACAATATACAAATCAACTATGAGTAGTTAGGACACAACTTCTAAATCTTTTTAAAAAAAATATTTGAGAGACCGTTCACTACCAGAAAGTAGAGAACTAAAGTCTCTTCTTCTAAAGGAGGAGAGAACTACAACTCTACAAACTAAAATCTAAGAAACTATTTTTCATTCATAAAATTTTTCTATACAAACAAAATTAAACAAAACCAACTAAACAACACAAATAAGACAACACAAACAACTCAAAAACAAACAGCAGTTGTGGTAGTGCATAGACAACACGTGCTATTCTAGGTGTGAAAACCTACACATCTGAGAGCTCGGAGACCTTGATTCCACAACGAACCACACAGGGCGGAAATGAACCTTTAGATAGCGAGACGTGTATTGATTTAAACCCTGTTTATTTGGTGCACGCGCTGCTCTGTTCGATAAAAATTTCGGGCAACAGCAAGATCGACGGGCAAGGAGAATGGCATGATAGTACCCCATTTAAAACCGTCCTAGATCATGCATTGACACCGCTAGTGGAAGGTCAGGACAGTCACTTGGCTAGCCTGCATACATGCCTTGGCTCAGGCCTTGACATGCAGCAAGCAACCATGGAGGCTACTGGCCACGCGCAGCTCATGCGCCCAGACCGCCAGCTTGGGCCATTCATGACCATCACCCCGGCACTCAGCCCGAGCCATGCAAGACCACCGCCCAAGCCACCTGACTGGGCCACACTACCACAGCACGGCATCACTCGGGACACATCATCAAGTTTAGGCATGTCACCATGTCATGCACACTATCAAATGCCATGCAGCCAGGCGCCATGCAGACAACCATCCGTGGGTCATGCCATGCCACAGGCCACAACATGCCACGGCCCATCATCATTGGCGCCACATTTGCTTATTTATGTATTTATTTTATTTATTTATGCATTTGGTTATTTTAGTAATTATCTTATTTTGCTAGGGACCTTTTGGGGGTTTCCAATTTGTTAGACTCTATAAATAGGACCTCTAGGTTTTCATTTCACATCTTTGGACATTTTGAGACTAGACTTTTGCTCTTGGAAAAGAGTTAGGCCGGCCACAAGCCTTGTGGTTTGGATTTCGGTGCTTAGCACTTGGGCTTCCCTAGGGTGCAATTCGTGAATCCCTTTGGAAGAGGATCATCGTGCAATTCGTGAATCGGTGATCCACATCTATCTTTTTATTTGTTTTCATTTTTATTTATAAAAATCTTGAGGTAATTCATAAAAAGAGTTTCGGTTTTGGAGTGAGTTGTGTTGAGTGATTTTCATGTTTATGTGTTCTTGAGTTGTTTGTTGATTGTTGAGTGATTTTGTGTTTGTGAGGCCAAATCCACACCACTTGTGGATTTGAGAATTGGTGTGTGTGTCCATAGAGGAATTCGAAATCCTCCTCCATAGGGAGATTCGGATTGCTCATGTGAGTGAGAGTGAGTGAATTGTTGATTGAAGGAAGTTGAAGACTTGGAGCCTTGGGTGTGTGCCGAACCCTCTTGGTGTTTTGAAGGAGTTGGTTTGTTCATCAATTGTCTTTTGTTCAATCATCATTTGGTTGTTCAATTGATCAATTTGGTGTTCAAATTGCCCCATAGCAGCCACGGCATCAAGCCCTCAAAACCCTACCCACACCACACGGCATAAGGCATCAAACCCTAGCTTAAACACTTGCCACTTTTACCCTTTAACCTAGCCGGCCACCTAACCCTCATCCTTTCCTATATTTTCTCACTTAAATCCACCTCATCCCTCATCCAAAATAAGTCAATTTTCGTGCCCCCCTAATCCTAGCATGACCGGCCACCATTTGGATTTGAATTCAAATTTATTCAAATTCAAATCAAACTAACAATCCCTATTTTTTCTCATATTTGGCAATCATCCATTTGCCCTAGCCGAACCCCATTGCCACATCATCTAATGCCACATCATCCCTCTAATTCAAATCAATTCAAATTCAAAACCTATTCTACCGACCAAATCCATTCCATAACCGACCACTACAATAATCCCTATATCCGGCCACATACATTCCTTCATTTCAAATCATTTCAAAATTTAAATCAAAATTCCAACCAAATCTCCAACAACAATAACCGGCCATCATTCCCTTATCTTCTCCTAAATTTATCCAATTAAATCAAATCTTCTCTCATCCAAAAACAACCCAAATCTCGGCCCCAACAAGCCTCCACTCAACTCTATCCCAAACTCAAATCAATTCAAAATCCAATCTTTCTACTTTCCATAAATATCTCACTCGACCATTCCATCCCTAGCTATTGCCGAAATTCTCCACTTGCCACATCACCAAATTAACCTTAATTCTCTCAAATGATTAATCAATTATCCAATTGATTGAATCAATCAAATCTTATCCCAAAATAGAAGCAATACTCGGCCAACAACCCTACCTCATTGCCGCTCACTTATCTTGCTAAAATCCTAATTCCTACATTTTAAGAATTATCCAAAACATCTCAAAATCCTATCCCACCTAATTCTAACCACCTTAGCTGAAACCCATCTTCCCAAACTTTAGCCAATTGACTTCCAAACCC
Organism: Platycarya longipes; assembly: GCA_036559045.1. Taxonomy (NCBI): domain Eukaryota; kingdom Viridiplantae; phylum Streptophyta; class Magnoliopsida; order Fagales; family Juglandaceae; genus Platycarya; species Platycarya longipes. The sequence goes on from CM071791.1 coordinate 46,928,388, forward strand.
TAACCTAATCTCAATCTCGAAATTCCACTTAGCCTCCACTAAAACCCTAACCCTACTACACTATATGACCCATATTCCTTACCAAAGAGACCCTAATACATAGGCTTACTCAAAGGACATTCGCCTAAACCTTTTCTACCATAATCTACCACTCAGCCTACCACATCTCCCTTCCCATTACCATAACCAAGACTACCATAGCCTAAATACCACTTTATTGCTCCATACACTTAGCCATCCAATCCCATTGCCGTACACCACTCTACCCTACTTAGCCAAGACGAACTCAATCAGATTCTCTTAACCATCTCAACCCCATATCACCCTTTCATCCATTGTTGGTGCACGTGAACCATCACAAGCAAAAGGAGCCTTACTCGGTCATTGAGGAGCAACAAGGCGAATAGGACCAACTTAGTTGAGTAGGGACACGACCGAGGTCCCTATCATGGCAGCAAGGAGCGTGGTGGATTTAAACTTTCGGACTACCTCAAACCTGCAAACAAACCAACCAAAATCACAAAAATCCCGAAACCCACTATCAACTTTGTATAACAACAGTGCCGAGAAGAGAGAAATAGGAGAAAAAATGGAGAATGGAAGGAAGGACGAAGCTAGAGCTGTGGTCATCCCCAATAAAATACTGTTACGTAGTTCTTCTGTTTTACCTCTTATAAGGATGACTACAGTTGACAAGAAATGCAAGACACAACCTGTGATCATCCCCTTTGCTTTCTCCCTTTTCTACTGAAGCCCTCATCCCCATTTGAAGAGTCTGGTTGTTCTCGCATAATATCAGGTTCCTAGAAAAGCACCATACAACAATCAGTCCATGTTTTCTCTGGCAAGGCATGAGGAATCGAGAAGTCAACCTTTTGATGTACAACAATCTTTCGATGCCTTTGAGCAATTGCCAATGAATCGATCATTCAGCCAGTATTGTAGTGGAAGATATTTGTACTTGGACAAAAAAGGGATTGTCAATGGCTTTTCTTCCTAAAATTTTGAAATGAAATAGACAAGCAGGGCACCACCACCGAATTTTTTACATGGCAAGAGAAAGGCTAGACATTTGACCCCATGTTCATATGATTAAGTAATTTGCTTTTGTCTTTTACTTATGGAAAAATATTCGCTGCAGCCCGACTGCAACAGCACATTGAAGGAAAAGAAAAGAAAAACATAAATGCATGTGGTGTGCTGCGGCTGCAGCCAAACATACCCCTTTACTTATTAGGGAATCACTTGCTTGACACATCCTCCTTGTCGAGAAACTCAAATATATCAGACGATGCCCACTGGAAATATTGTTAATATTGGGATATTGAGTTTATGGATCCTACAATTCTGGTTGTGGGTGACGGGAGACTTCAAGGTAGACTTAACAATCCAGGCTTAGACATGAGATCCACTTTCCCTCCACAATTAAGTGTCTTTGAAAATGACTTTAGATTTCAGGTATTGATGCAAAGCTCGCTCTCCTCGCAGCAAAACAGGAAAGTTTCATATGATTTTATCAGATGAAGCCTTCTGTAGTGTGTATTTTATGAAATTTTCCACGTGTTTAATTCTAAATGGGAGCTATTATACTCATAAGTGCAGACCAACTGTTCCAAAGAGAAAATTAATGTTCTTATAATTTTTTATCGCCCAATTTAATTCATGTTAGAATTGATTATTAACAATTAATACTATTTAAATCTACTCTTACTATAGCGTTTATATATAATTTATTATACTAGTGTTGTTATACATTATTATTACATTTGATTAGTTCATTATATTTGTACCATACTAACATCTAACTCATTCATTTTATAAAGTTATACTATAGTGTTTACTTGCAAGTTATTATAATATTGTCTAACTTATGTCTAACTTAATTACATACTAAACTTAGTATTAAATGTTATTAGACTAGTATTACTATAAATTAGTATTATACTTGTTTGAAAGTAACTGTAATTTCATTCATCTTCGAAGCTTTTCTATATAAACTATATCTTGTAAAACTGTGCTATACACTTCCTGTGAACAAATAAAAATACTCAATCCACACATGTTCTTCCTTTTTAAACATGCCTAACTTAGCCAAATAATGAGCAACATTATTACCTTTCCTATTTATAAACCGTATCGCCCGGCTATGCCTGCTCTTCATAGTCTCTTTTATATTGGTATTATGAGAAACGATGCAGGACGGTCGGGCTACTTACATGAGAATAGTATCCCCCCAATCACAATACGCCACGTCAGACATCTCACAATATTCGCAATAATCTCATCTACGCATGATAATAATTTGCATAAAAGAGACTGTCAGAGAAAGCCCTCCCTTTCCTCTCTTTCCTCTCTTTGCAACCAGCCCTGGGTTTGAAAGAATGAAGAACCATGCTGGACTAGGGATGCAACCAGTGACCAGTCTCCTGTGCAGAAGTCTTGGTTGGCGAGCTCCACTCAGACCATACCCAACATCATAACTTCCTTTCATCCCATATGAATTTCAAATACTTGTCTGTTTGAGAAGCTCAACAACTCCAGCAGCTATAGATTTATTACATTCAAACACAAAAATTTAGAAACCTGAATAATAACGTACTGCAATTTTTCTAAACAAGCTCTAACATGAAAAATGCATTTACATCCAAGTTTCCTCAACCCACTTCACCATTCATGCATACATCTCACACTCTCCAATCCGATTCCTCCAAAATCATTAGCATAAGAAAATGCCAAAAAAGAAAAAAAGAATAGCAACAACAATTATTAATACTTCGTTTTTCAAAATCTTCTTACAAATATATATTATGCACAAACCTTGCCTCTTTCTATAATGATGCAGAGATCACTAGTGCCATCAGAAGCAGCAAAAGGATTAGAAATATTACTGTTTACAAAGAGCTTGGTAAGGTCGAAGGACTCGAATGGGTCGAAGTCCAAGATGAAGCAGTCCTCCACTTCTTCGATGCTTTTGATAACTACGCTGCTCTTGCTATTGCGGCAAAGCATGGATCTCATGGGAATTTCATCTTCCTTTGCAGAACAGATTGAAGAAACTAAAAAATAAAAACCCCAACTTTCCTGAAAGATCTTTCTTCTTGGCTTCTTCTCTGACCGGAGGGCAATTTGACTTTTGGTAGATAAAGTTTTAATTTTATTATTTATAAAAAATGTTTTTATTTTTTTATTTTAATTTTTATCTCCTTATTTCTTATTAAATATAATTATTATTTTTTATAAATATATAAATTTATATTTTTTTTAAATGACTATTTATATATTTATTAAAAACTGACTTTAAACAATTTAATAAAAATCTTCTTACTGAATTATTTGATTAATAAGAAAAATAATTGTTGAAATAAGGCTACGGTAAAAAAAAGAGTGATGCTGAAACCGGTCGGGCTGTCCCCAGCATCAAAAGCAGTCCAATTATTTTAGGTTGTTTTTTGACGATAAATATGGTGAGGGTACGAAAGTGCACTCTAAATATCTTAATATTCGATTAAATTATAAAAAATGAAAATAGAAATAATTAGATTTCATTTATTTAATTAAATTTGATTTCTATTTATATTGAGATGTTTTTAAGCATTATTTGTCTTCTTTTAATTTTATTATTTTATTTTATTTTATTTATTTACTTATTTATTTTTATTTTCTTTGTTAGTGTAAAGGAGTGGAAAAGATCAAATAGGCCCTATGGCAACTCAATTGGGCTTAAATGTGTCATTCGGTCTTTACATAAAAAGAAGCCACAACATACGTGTAGGTCCCTTGGGTATTGAGAGGCCCACCAATTGCATCACTTCATAGTACTGCAAGTCTCTGGAACATGAAATTCTATAAGCAGCCGCAACTTAAATTCTATCAAAGACATGAGCCTACCACAACTTCACGTTTAACTTTATTTAGGTCGCATCTCAATATTCCAATGGGCTTTTAACTTGGAAACCCACTTTGGAAATGCGCGGCATTTTAGTTCTCTTGGATTGGACTTCAATGGGCTTTTAACTTGGAAACCCACGTTCGAACGAGGACGACTCTTCACTCATTGGACTGAAGGCCACAAATGAGCGACATATAAATACATACATATTGGGAGCGCCGCACAAGAGAAAGCAGACCTGAGAAGCCGACGTACGTACACGGACGAACGGAAATAAGAAGGAAGGCCACCGTTTGAATGAATTTTTTTTTTTGAGGTTTTTGTTGTCTATTTTATTTATAGATAACTAAATTTCTATATAAAATTAGGGATGAATTTACATATTTGATGGTATTTTTAATTTATTTTTTATTTAAGTATGTGATTTTCATTTATTAAAATTCTTTTGTCTAATCATTATCAAATATTATGAGTGTTTTCTTTTCTTAATAATCTTATAATTTTTTCTGTTTATAGATTCAATTATGCTTTTTTTATTGAATGGATTTGTTCTTTAATTATTTTTAGATCTATTGATTATTTATATTGATTTAATTCTCTGCTGCAATATTATTCCTTGAGTATGTTGTCGTCGTTGGATTTTCTCAATGTGAATAACAATTTGTGTGATTTAAAGTGATGAATGATTTTTCAAAGAATTACATTTGATTTAATTTTTGGTTTATAATTTTATATCTTCCGGTTGAGAATTACGGAATTGAATTTTCAATTGAATTATCAGTAAAATTGAAAATAGTTAAAATACCAGATATGTGTAAGGGATTCCTGACACTCTACTGTTCGTCAACTTTGATTACTTTTCCATTAATTACTTTGTTTAATTTTAATTTTAATTTAAAATCAATTTTTCTTTCATCATTAATCATTTAATTTTTTAGTTTCTTTACTATTTTACTATTATTTTAATTGTCTTCCTGTGGAATCGACACCCCAAAACTGAACTACAATTACCGCATTATTCTTTGGGGTTTATCAAAATACAATAAAAAATAATAAAAAAGCAATAAAATGAAAAAAATACAAAAAAAATATAATAAAAAAATAAAATGAAAAAAACAAATACAATAAAAAATATAATAAAAATATAAAATATAATAAAAAACACAATAAAAGAATAAAATGAAGATGAATTTTAGGGAGATTTAGTTCTCAGTCGAACGGAGTTGCCGGAGGCGATGGTGGCCGACACCGCCCATCCCATCTAGACCGACGAGCGGACCCATTCGGGTTTAAGGCTGCCGGGACTTCGTCGGAGGTCGTCGTGGGTCGCCGTCGTAGGGGTGAACTCTCCGGAGCCCGCCGGTCCCGATAGAGTAGGTGGTGTCGACTACCGCCACCTCCAGCAACAAGTTGCTTTTCTCAAAAGGATCCGTCAGCTATTCTCTAAAAAAAACCTCAAATATAGAAATTCAAAAAATTGATTTGCAAGTATGATTGTTTACCGATTACAACTTAAAATTTAAATTTTCGGCAACTTTGGATTTTGGTTTGGGCCTCTCTTTCTGAGATGGATGAGATTACAGAGGGAGAAGTGAGGGAATTTGCATGGAGGAGAAGGCAAGAGGGATTTGGGTTTCCATGGAAGGGATGGATCGAGGGTGATGGGGCTCTCAATTGATCTGATGTGCTAAGTTTCAACAACTTGCTTTAGGTGGACTTGCTTATGTGACTTGTCATGATTGAGGGACTGTTAAGCCCAAATAAACAATCAGATCGGTTGCAAGATATTCTCTATAGATTTGTATCGTAGTGTTTAGCTTATTTCTAACTTTTAATTATATACTATACTTGGTAATACATGTTATTATACTAGTATTATTATACATTAGTATTACATGATTGATAGTAATAAATTATAATGTTCATTATCTACCTAAACTATTATTATTTATTTTAATTTATTTACATTATAGTATAAATATATTATTTTATAATAATCAACTCATACTATTTATTAATATATTATTAAATTTCTTTAAGTATATAAATTATATTTATATAATATATAAAAAATACATATATCTTTCACATATAAATGTGGCTTGGAGTCACGGCTTCCAACCTTGACTCTGACTATACTTATCCGAATAAAAACAAAGCAAGGTTTTGGGAATAGTAGAAATCATAGTTTTTGGTATCGTATTGTATTGATCAATATAGTCGATACATATCGTACTGGGTAGTTGGGTATAAGTACATGGACTATACCGTACTGACTTAAATATTGATTGTACCAAATTCTAATTTTGATTTTTGATTTTTTGATTTTTTGATTTTTTTTATCTTAATTTATATTAGATTATTTATATATATAATTTATTTATATATTGATTATTTTTTAAAAATATAATTTACGTGTATTTATATATATAATTTTTTATATATAAATTATTTTAAAATGATTTTAATATGAAAATATTTTATTTTAATTTTTTTGATTGACATGCTCATTAATACTATATTTATTTAAAATTGTGTTAAAACAACTTTCACTGGAGAGAGAAAATGGGACCAAACTGTACAAAAGCTCACCGATGAGTAGTAAACTCCGACAACTTTAAAAGGACGGTCCTGAGCGTGATGCACGTGATCGCTTTATTGCTGGGAAGCAAGTGGGATTCCCGGATCTTATGCGGGGGCACGTGTCATGATCTGGCTCCGAAGTCTGTGCGCGAAAAGACATGGGATCTGAAGATGCGTATGTGGTGGGACCTACGCTTCGCCGTTGGTCTCTCTCTTTTATTTTTATTTTTTATTAATTTAATTAAATGGCGCGCGTGGAAAATTGTTGCCGGAAAAATAATGATATTCTTTATTTTTAAACAAAAAAAATAATGATATTCATCGTAATTTACATTGAAAAGTCAAAGTGACAGGGAGACGGGAGTTATATGGAAGCCAGCTTGATCCAGCGGACTGGGTCTTCTGTCCGGTCTGTCTTGTGTTATTATTCCTTCACGTTTTTTAAGTCAAAAGTCAATTTTTATCTCTCTCCACTTTTTTTCCTCGGACGTCTTATCCAATTTATTCATAAATTATTTCTAAAAATATATGGATTTTATAAATATGTTTTTTCCTTCAACACATCAATAATTCCTTCTCCAAGAATTTTCACATTTTATTTTAAATTTACGTGGATTGATTTGATGCTGTTTTAGTATTTTTAATAAAAATGATTGTAGAGTCTAGACTACATTAATTAATATGATAAACATAAAATAAAATTCAAGATAAAACCTGTCAATTATGACAGTTATTTTTTAAGAACCAATAATCCAATATGTTTTTTCATGGGGTAGTTGGTTGATCCATAAATCTCATACGGAGTCGTGGTTGAAAAACAAGCAAATTAGCTTATGCTTACCTAAGCCGTAGAATCAGTCATTTTGCTCATTAGCAAGATCAAGATTTATATAATTTTTTTTTTTTTATAAATATTTTGGCAAATGGTAAACTTCTGTTCTCCCTACCGGCATTTCTCAGCCTCTATAAATCATCCCAGCTCCAATCCGCTCCTCTTCTCCCTCGTGGCGCCGACATTCACTTCTTTCTTCTCTCCGAGGGATTTGCCCTAAGGTACTCTCTCTCTCTCTCTCTCTCTCTCTCTCTCCCTCCCCCCCACCCCCCCCTCTTTTTTTTCTTTCTCTCCTCAATCGATCCATATATGGGTATATATATAGCTGGTCTTCTCGACGGGTCGTCTTCGGATCTGGAGCGTTTCATTTTCTGTTCTATTTTAGACAATTATACATGAACCTTAGCCTCTGTTTTCACAACGGATCTGGTGGAATATAAACCGTCTTTCGTTTTGGTTTTGAATTCCCATATTTGGGTTTGTTTTCTTTTCCTTTTTTATATTCTTTTTACCTTTGATCAAATTTGGTTAATTCATGTGAGCTGTTCTTCTTGGCGAGGTTTTCCGTTCAAAACCAATATTTGAGCAATTTATTCTACTTTAGTTCGTAGCAAAAAGTTATAAATTTTGGGGAGTTTTATCTCTTTTCTCCCCAAGAATCGGAGGAATTCTCGGTTCTTTTCGAGGTCTGAATCTCAGATCTGCTATTAGAGTACGCAAATCTTGTAGCTCTCTGTTTCTTTGCTGAGAAAACGGGTCTAACTTATTGGTTTTGAACCGTTAGCTTGTTTTGGTTATCAATAATTTTAGATTTGGAGCTCAGCTATCCCCAAATATTGATACTGTTGTTCTGTATAATATATATTTCACGTTTTCTCAGTAACCATATGGGTTTAGATGAAATTAATCAAAGTTTGTCCTTTTACCGAGATTCAAGACTTTTTGTAAATAATTGTCTTATTTTATTTGTGATATTTGTTAAATAGGCGTTTATCTGTGATCTTCGGATCCGTTTCAAAGATGAATCACTTTAACCTTCAGCAGAACGCCTTTGCAGTTGGCAGTGAAGAGATGAGGGGCTCTGTTTCGGTCTCTGATCTGAAGGGCCCAATTGTTTGCCCAAAGCCTAGGCGTGTTGGGGTTTTGGCTAACAATCCTGTGAGGCCCTTGAGATGGCACATGAGGTAATATATATATATATATATATATATCTATATTTATCATTTCTTCGAGATTTGAGGGTGTTGTGCGAGTAATAAGTGTTTGATGATTGTAACTTTGTGGTTTTGTTTCTGGGTAACAGTCATCAAGCAGAAGTTTGTGATTCGAAGGCCGGAGCAGAGCTTCTTGATATCATTCTCATGAAGGTTAATTTCTGATTTTCTTTAATTGTTTTATTTATGTGTTTTGTTTTAGTTGACCTGCATAAGAATGAAATACATGATGAAGCGATTTATCTCTGTGAATGGAAAACCAAATAAAATAGGATGGGCTCTTTTTTTTTCCCTCAATAAACATTGATATAGATCTAAGCCAAACGATCAGTTGCCATTCACATATTATGGTCTTCTTCTAGGTAACTGAACTGTTTAGGTTAATTCTGTCTTGTTAGGGGGATTTGCTCTTAACTGCTCTCTGGATTGTGGCTGATATCTTGGTTTCTGCAGGAGGGTCGTGGGCCAGAGCAATCTCCAACCCATTATTTTGCCTCGTCACCGCCATACTTTGTTGGGTCTCCTCCAAGCAGATCTGCCAACCCATTAATCCAAGATGCTCGATTCGGAGAAGAAAAGATCACTCCTATTTCACCATTGTCAATACCATCTCCTTCCGGGGTTTCATCTCCATCATCATCTTCGCGCAAAGGAGGATGTGCTAGGGTGAAGTTTGGGCTGAAACCCGCCACAGTTAGAGTAGAAGGTTTTGATTGCCTTAACAGGGATCGCCAAAATTCCAGCATCCCTGCTGTCGCATAGAACCCAATCACAGGAAGTGTACATAGAAGAAGCTAAATGCCACCAGCATTCATAAACACAGTCGATGTAACAAGAGAAGGGAATTTTGCATATTTTTGGAGAGCATTAAGGATCTTCGATCTGTTAGTAGGTGTATATATACCAATACCATATGTATTTGTTGGTGATCATCTCATTGCGAATATCTCTGTAATTAGCTTGGTTGAAGATGAAGGGGACAGCAAACCTTGTGTTGTCAAGCAAGGGTTTGAATTATGTTGTAGTGCACGGTTGTTTTCTGTAAGAGAATATGGGGCTAGTTTGGGTAGAGAGGGGGGGTGGGGGGAGTTTGAGTGTCCTAATTTTTTAGGTGATCGCCACGAAAAGTTGTGTATAGGGGCGGATGGTGATTTATTTTTGGTCTTTTACCCTGTAAATTAATTTCTTTGGTAATTGCTAATGATATGGTCTAGTTCCTATTTTTGTTTTTGCCTTAAAAATCAATGATATCTATTATATAATATGGTCTTTGCTTCGACGTGTTAATTTTGTAACGGCATTTACCATGTACATTAATTTCTCCGTTTGTTTGTTTGTTTGGTTCAGATGAGAAAGAAATCGTTTTCGCCATTTGTTGTCAACATTTGAAGCCTCGTATTTGTCTTCAAATGGTTGTGCCGAATGTGAATTGTGAGGTCTACTATTCTTTATTCTGCATTTCAAGCAGAATGTCTCTTTCATAAATTGCTTCCATATTTGTCAAGGTATCGACTCCCTCCAATGGGCATTTCCTCGTGGCTTCTCTTGTACCTGTCCAAGTTGGCTCAGCAAACTTGGCATTTTTAGTTTAGGCATCATTTTCAGGAACCTTGGTTGCTTTCAGTATTTTTATTTATTTATTTATTTATTCGTGCTCGTTGTTTCTGTCGGTTGAGGTAGCCTTGAAAATATAATCTGAGAAGGAACCATTTTTCGACAACTTGGCATATCGGACGTGGGAGCTTAATATTGAAAGATGGTGCTTTTTCCTGTTCTTTTCAACACAAAAAAAAAAAAAAAAAAAAAATTAAAAAGGTCTAGTTGGTGAAATAATTATAATGTTTTAAATATTGGATGGATGGATGTACCAGTTAAAATATTAAAATAAAATATTTTAATATTAATATTGTTTTATGTATCATTTGAAATATATTATACATAAATAAATTATAGATATAAATATATTTATAAATTATATTTTAAAATAATAATCAATATATAAATAAAAAAAGTGAAAGGTCAAATTTCGTTACAACCAAAATGAAGATATCCATTAGTATTGGCTGATATTTTGGCTGAACCGAAATGCTTAATTAAATTGTACTGGACACTTGGCCAGTTATACGATGTATTTATTATAAAAAAAAATTAAATATTTAAAATATTTTAATTATTGTAAAAAAAATTATTTGTGATAAAAATAAATTTTTTTCTTGTAATGATTTTAAGGATGGGTCGATACAGTACAAAATTCTAATAATGAAAGTAAGATTAATCTGAGATTGGCTGCACCAATCGATTAAACTTATTGTGGGCGGGCTGCCTGTGCCTTTATTGTTGGCAAGTGTTCTTTCAAATAATGAAGAGCCAAGTCGTACTTCAAATGTATTCGAAGTATGGCAATTAAAAAACTTAAAAAAGAAGTCAGTGTTATGAATTGTAATGAACGAACGAAACGGCAGCCGCTCCCTGTTCCACCATTAAAATTATGTGAATGACTCCATCACTATTATTTTAAAATCTGCATAGTGACTTGTATAGTGACTTACATAGTAACTTCAACGCCTATAAATATGGGTTTCAGTTGTAATGAAATTCATAAGAAAATATAGAGAGAGAAAGAAAGTTTCAGTTCTTAAGAGTTTCTTTATATTTCTCTTGCAATAGTAGTAGTTTTCTTTTTAGTTTTATAACACGTTATCAGCACGAGATTCTACCGATACTGAAGCTAGTGGTCTTCTACTTCAAGTAAGTTTTTCAATATATTATTTGCAGTCCTTGAGATAAATATTAAAGGTAATATTGCTGAATATTACTTGATAAAATTTTATTTTTATTCTCATGATAATGTGAATATATTTCTTAAATTCACAGATTTATTTTTGTAATATAATGTCAAATATTGAGATTTATTACTATTGACATTTCTGAAAAATGTTATTTATCCAGGATCCTTGATGAGATCTATTTGGATATGATGATGAACTTGAAAGATACAATCATAGAAGAAAACCATGTGTCCCTGAAGGACCGTGCTGTGTATCTCATGATGAAAAATCATCTTACTATGTGAAATGAATTAAGAGAGTGATATAAGCACCAGAAGATGTAATCCTCTCAAAACATCATTATGATTTATTGCACCTGAAGTTGCAAGATTTTAAGAGTGGTATTGAATATTCTGCACTCTTTAAAATCAGCTCAATATTAAAATTTTACAGTGAAAATGTCACTGATGATGATATATAAAAGAAGACATTATTTTTCATACCTCGAATGTGCTTCTGCAGTAGCAATATCGAGAGCGAAAGTTCAACAAATATTCTGAACTTTTGTTTTGTCTTCCAGTGATTGAGCTAAATAATGAGTTTTTGTTACACCAGTTACGTCCTATTAATAATATCAAATTTATACTATTCCTAGAAGTGAACAGAGCATCCTTTCAAAGGAATTAAGGGCATAGACGTGGTAGAAAAACTATAGAAGTGTTAGTCCCAAAAGCGACAACACTAAAGATGATAAAAATATATCGTATCACCAGAAGTGATCCAACTCAGAGAAGGATAAAGGCCCTCAGAATAATTCTTCATAAAAAGATGAAGATGTTTGTCATAGATATAATATGACTTAACAGTAGTCACGTACCTGTTGTACGGCCAAACACTTGATTTACTTATACTAAGTTTTTATATATAAGCTTATTAATATTTCATCATGTTTTAATGAAATATCGGTGCCTGAAGCACGACAAGAAATTACTTGAAATAATAAAGCCCTGTTTAAATTTGATCCTCTTACAAATAAATGTGAACCAGAAGTTCAGAAGATTATCTATCTGCAAAGTGTTGCAAATCAATTACATGATGTATTTACTAACACTAAAGGTGTTGTAAAATCATATATTACTGCTGTTAATGCTTAAGCAAGAATTGAAGTCCCTGAAGGACGAGTTGTTAAAACAGCAATAAATGAGTCTAAGATACACCTGAAGCGTTGAAGACCTATTGGTGCATAAGAAAAAAAAAAAATTAGTGCTCATGAAGAGACCGTATTTTCTAATCCTCCTGAAGAGGTAACTCCTGAAGAGGTAACTCCTGAAGAGGTAACTCCTGAAGAGTATAACTCCTGAAGAGTATAAACCTCCTGAAGAGGAACCTCCTGTAGAGGTGTTTCATGAAATGTTTTTCCTGGAGAGGAACAATGAGATCTCAATACATTTCATGAGTACTGGAAAATTTATGGATAGAAATAAAACTGTTGTCGACAACATATATGATAACACTTGATATTACCAGAAGTAATGAAGAAAATGAGCCAAAAATCGTCGAAGAATGTCGACGTAGAAATGATTGGCCAAAATGGAAAGTAGTTATTAAAACTGAATTAAACTCGCTAGTGAAGCGAGATGCATTTGGACCTGTTGTCCAAACACCAAAGGGTGTAATATTTGTCAGATATAAATGAGTATTTATACGAAAGCGTAATGCAAAATGAAATTTTGCGGTATAATTTGTCGCACAAGGTTTCTTGTAGAAACCCGAGAGCAGTTATGAGGAAACATATTTCCTTGTTATGAATGCAATCACATTCATATTTTTAATCGATTTGGTTATTACAAAAGGATTAGATATGCAGTTAATGAATGTGGTCCCTGCATATTTATAAGGATCATTAGATCATTACATATATAAAGATTTACGATACTTGAAGCATCTAATCCAAGTACATTTAGGAGTATGTACTTTATAAAGCTTCAAAGATCTTTATATGGGTTAAAGCAATCCGGGCGCATGTGGTATAATTGAATCAACAAGTATCTATTGAAAGAAGGATTTAAGAATAATCTTATATGCCCATGTGTTTTATCAGAATCCGGATTTGTCATTATTGCAGTTTACGTTGATGATTTACCTTGTTAAAACTCTTGAAAAGATTACAAGGGTTGCTATAAATTCAAGGAATGCATTTGAAAAGGAAAGATCTTATTATTCAATTCATAGATGAGTTACAAGAATTTGAGACTTCTAGCCTCATCTCTCAAATGCATTTGCTCTTCATAAAGCAACATACCATCCTTATCTAAAGGATTAGGCAGTCGAAATGAAGAGGCAAGTAAGGATTTTAAATCCTTATTCTCTTGCTTTAAGTCTGCAATTTTTCTATCAGACTCTTGAACGAGTCGTTGAAGTACAGAAACCTTCTCGTTAAGCTCCTCAATCTCACAATTTTTGGCTTGTAATCGGCTGGAAAATCCAACAATAGAGGAGGAGTATCGGGTGCCGAGAGTCACCAGCTCATAAACAGCTTCACGATCTGACTTATTAGCCAGATCATTTGCTTGCTGCAACATGGCACATGTGGAAGATGCAGGAACAACTTGTAATTGAGGTGAAGGACACCTCATATGTTGATCGTGAGAAATAGTAAAAGGAAATTGATGAGCCATTGAAAATTTGTAGAATAAGAATACAAATACAGATGAATTATAGATATGAGAAGAAGATTTGATGCGTACCAAATGAAACTAAAGACGGTTCTTATAGAAATGGAAATAAGAACAAGACAAACCATCATCTCTTCAAATCTCACTTTACAAGATATGCTGGATGCATAATTTCAAAAGCCAGCGAGATTAATTACAGCTATCCCTATTTTCTTGTAAACGCTGAACCTCTGCCGTTAGCTGCTGTTGTTGATTTTGTATCTGTGCTCTTTCTCGTTCCAGCTCTTCTACTCGTGTTTTCAGGTCACGAGAATACCAGTCTATAAGTTTCTTCAGCTCCTTGTTTTCTTGTCTTAAATCTTTATTTTTTCTATCTTTAGTTGCAAGCGTTTGATGCAACTCAGATATTTGATTTTTAAGATGATCAACCTCACTCGTTCTCGCCAGTAGCCTCTGAGACATGGTTGTAAGAGAGGCAGCATATTGAGTACTGAGAGTTCTTGATGCTGCAACAATTTCAATATCAGATTTACTATAAAGATATATCTCTGCTCCTATCATGGTGTTTACAGCCTCAGGAGAAAATATAAGTGGTTGAGGTATAAAAGGTTCGTGGTTTAAATCTGAGACATTAGAATTTCTATCAGACATAATATCGTTCTGGATGAACAACAACTGAATCTATGAGGAATGCGAGATCTTTTTGCTGGAGTAAACCAATGGTAAAATTGGTTATATTTAAACAACAACCCGAAGGCTTCAAATCTCTTCAAGATCTCGTTTGTCCACAATGTCAAGCGGATTTGATTTTCCGCCGAACCGATAATATTAAATCTCAAAGCTTTTACAGCTTTTAGCATACATAGATGGTTTCCAATGTTATTTCCACCGTATATAAACAAGTTCTCCCTAATAACGACGAATGAGGGGGAGAAAATTTTAGATGAAAATATTATCATACTCTTTCTAATGCATTATTTAGTTGGAGATCGTGTTTGAATTCTTAGCTTGTTATATATACCGAAATCATATTTGCTTATTACTTGAAACACTAACGCATATTATCAGGGGGAGTTTAAGTATTACTGCAGGTATCATATTTCTATTAAGTTTGTCAAACAGATATTATTTTTCATCTTCAAATCACTCAGAGATTATTGCAATTCATGAAACAAGTCGAGAGTATATTTGGCTGAGATCAATGACTCAACATATCCAAGAAAAGTGTGATATTTTGATAGCTCAACAATTTTATACGAAGATAATGCTGCTTGTATCACTCAAATCAAAGGAGAATATATCAAAAATACGATCAAGTGATAATCTGGCAGATTTATTCACGAAGGCATCACTAACTGCGACATTCAAGAAAATTGTGCAGAATATTAAAATGTGAAGATTCAAAAATCTATCGTCATGCACTTTCCAGGGGGAGTAAAAGTCCTGAAGACTTGTGTTGATTGTACTCTTTTTCCTTCGCTAAGGTTTTATCCCATTGGGTTTTCCTTTGCAAGGTTTTAATGAGGCAATCTTAAAACACTTGTGGATACATAAGAAGACTGTACTCTTTTTCCTTCGCCATTAGTTTTTCTTCCCACTGGGTTTTTCCTTGGCAAGGTTTTAACGAGGCAGATTCTTTATGGGTGGTTATTCAAGGGGGAGTGTTATGAATTGTAATGAACGAACGAAACGGCAGCCGCCCCCTGTCCCACCACTAAAATTATGTAAATGACCCCACCACTATTATTTTAAAATCTGCATAGTGACTTACATAGTGACTTGCATAGTAACTTCAACGCCTATAAATATGGGCTTCAGTTGTAATGAAATTCATAAGAAAATATAGAGAGAGAAAGAAAGTTTCAGTTCTTAAGAGTTTCTTTATATCTCTCTTGCAATAGTAATAGTTTTCTTTTTAGTTTTATAACAGTCAGATATTTTTAAATAAAAAAGCAATTATCCATTTCAAGATCCGCTTATGGCCGTCACCACTATGTCAGTAGCGTACGTAGGTTTCGACGTTATCATATTTGATAGAAATTACGTAGAAAATACGGAATACTCACCTTGGAAAGATCAACAAGAACGAATTAGAAACCAATGAATTAAGGGACCAACCTTATCTCTATGGTAGTCTTATATAGATGTGACTCCTATCCTCCATCGTCAACACGAGAGAAATTAAAGAAAATTCTACTAGTTTTTCCCCCAAAACAAACATGGTGATCCCGAACTATTATGTATTCTTTTTCACAAACCAAAGACTCAAATTGTGAGGTTGACGTTGATATACATGCATGACAATTAAGGTATAGTCTTTAAAATTGGTCAGAACGTTGTATCTGGACACCTTGTATCAATAAAAAAAAAAGTCAGGATGCAGCAACTTTCTTGTGAATTGGTATGAGAATTCTGAATACTTTAATCCGTTATTTAAAAAAAAAAAAAACACTCAAAACAGTGTGGTCGTTGATAAACATGACATGAATTAGCTGTAGGCTAATTAAAATGGTTGTAAACGTACGTGACTGCCTGTTATCGTTAGCCTGCCGGCTTAGAAGGCAAAGTATGAAAAGAAAAATAAATAACTAGTGTACTTGGAGCGAACCCTCCAACTCTGGACAAAAATGTCATTGTCCAGAGTCTCGTCAACTCCGATGCTCGTGGAAAATGTCCAATATATACAGATGATCTACATATTAGAATAATAATACTGTGGATTAATATTTTTAAATAATCGGGTTGACTAGTCTTTTCGATCATCTTATTGAGGCTGCTTCACCGAGTCTACGAGAAACTTTCATATAAACACATGCATTTTTTCCTCTCCAATGTTAATCAAATTGTTGGATATAACTATGCAAGAGGCATCTCTCTTGGTCTTTTTCAAGAATAAATTCCATGCACGATTGGATATTGGGTCATCTATATATATGAGCTTCCCCATCTTTTCGTAAAATATTATATAAATGGTAGCATGAAGTACTGAGGGAAAAAACAATAATTAATTATTTGGATTATAGTCTAGAAATCATCTAAATTCCTACCTACCCTCTTTGGATAAGAATGTATCTGCATATTTTTCTTCGTCAAAGCGTGAACGTATTGTTTTTGTTGTGAGGACCAACATTTAGAGTTTGTTGGGGCTCGCGTTTTAAGGTTTAAAAATTATTTTTATGCAGTTAAATATATTGTTAAAGAAAAAAATTATATATTTGATAATTTTATAAAAATATTTTAATCCATTAAAAAAATTAAAAACTATTGTTTTTAAAAAACACTAAATTAAACTCTACAAATAACTATATATTTTTAAAAAACTATCATAACTAATTATAAAAGCATTTTAGACATATAAATCCCAAATAGTAAATGACTTTTTAATAATAAAATTTATTAAATTAAGTTTTAAACTATAAATCTTAAGCTAAAAGGGTAATGCTAGAATGCTCATCAAATTTGACACCTCTTTTTGAGATTTCTTGTATTTAGAAATTTTTTTAATTTTTAAGTTTACTTAATAATTAAGAAAGTGATTATTAGTGTATTGATATTTTTTTATATTTTTTAAAAAATATTTAAATATATAAAAAAAATATGAAAAGAAAAATAACAAAAAAGTAATTTTTTTTTTCTATTTTTTTATTTTCATCTTTTTATGATTTTAAAATATTTTTAAAAAATATGAAAAAAATATCAATATCCTAAAAATTACTCCCTTAATTATTAAGTAAAATAAAAAATTAGAAAGCAAATTTAAATGCAAGAGATGTCAAACTGATAGACATTCTAACATCATTCTCTCCATTTTCTATGGGCTTCTTTTTATTAGCCATGGGCGCCTTTAGCTCATTGTATATTGAGTGCCCCGACGGATCGATCAATGTTAGGAAATTTCATGATTTCATTTTCATCAGATCCTGAGATAGATTTTGCAAGGTTTGGGTTGGGGTATATGAAGATAAGGTACACGACGCGTGTTCCTTGGAAGTGGCTCAAGCCCAACCCAACAACATCCCAATTCATGCTCTATTTTTATTTTTATTTTTATTTTTCGTCCTGATCTTATAAGCACCAGTACTGGACATTTTTGCCACCCAAGTTTGTTTATTAAAAATACTTAGAAAAGAGTTTTTCGTACTTAGAAATCAACGTGCTACATCACGTGCGCAGATCTATTATAATTATAAAAAGAAAAATTGATATTTTTTGTGATGACTGATATTATATAATCTTACATCAATACTGTGTTTCTTATATCAATAAACATGCTTACAAATAGTTTTTTCTTTGAAAATACATTATTTGTTATCTTTTGTTTCTATTAACGGTTTAGGGGTGCAACTCGATTTGATTTAGAGCATCCACATTAGTCTTATCTTTTTTTATCATACTTTGATAATTTGCTATTTAAAAATTAAGTAAAAAGTAAGCAAAAAGTAACTTTATATTATTTCCTATATCTTTTTTGGATCATATTTGATCAATTGTGGCAATTTTTTTTTGGTATATGTACAAAAAGTACATTTTTGATGATAAAAAAAAATGATACCAATATGAATGCTCTTAAGCGTTTTATATTAGAGATCTTGATAAGCGTTTTATAAGGAGTCAAATATAAAGAATTGATGGAGAGTCGGATTTACTTAAACAATGTTTCTCTTCCTGCCAAGCAAATCTAACCATAAATATTCACCCTATAATGCATTATTACCACATCACTTTGCCTAACCAAGATACCATTAATATCTGTCAGCGTCCAAAATTCTAATCAGATTAAAAAAGAAGTACCCAATTTTGTTGAAGGCCCTTAAGAACAATGTTTCTCCCTCATTTGTTGGGAGTTAAATGAATATTCATGTTTTTCTTTCTTTATTTTTAACTTTGTTTTCATAAATGTATTGAGTTTCATTGATTTATTTTTAGTATAGGAATTGAACACAAAGTCAAAAATAAGAGATTTTTTTTTAGTATTACTTTCTATTGACTCTCTAAATTCGACTCTCTATAAAATTACTCATAAATAATACCCCATGAAAAAACTAGCTCAATCCGGCCAATATTTGAAAAAAAAAAAATTCTATCACTTGATTTAGATCGTGTAAAGTATGTGTTTCATACCACAAATTATACAAATGAACAAATAAGAGGGACACAAGGTGCCAAAAAAACTCAAATGCCTAAATTAGAGAGAATTAAGATTGAAAATCGATGGGATTGGTGCAATTTTGGTGCCAAATCAACCCCGCACCGACATTGATGGTTGATGTTTAGAACAAGGTAAAATCGATTGATTGGAGAAGAAAATTGATTCTCTCAATCTTGACGTGCATCTGTGTAGTTTGTCCACTTGTCGTCAGCATCTATCACTATAAGAAAAAGTAATAGATATGAATATTTTTATTTCTAAGAGTGCTTGGCAGGTCACTGTGCTGCTGCCCCTCACAATTTTATTTTATTTTATTTTATTTTTTCTTTTCAAGCTGCGGATTCTTTTTCCTTTATTTCTGGCAATAGAAATATAGCCGAAAATGTACTTATTTTCTAATTCGGATCAAATCATGTGGCGATTCAGCAAAAAGGTCAGAAATTATTCACTATTTTAGGCCATTTTCATTCGCCAGAAATCAGTTTGCCTGAAATACTTTTTCCCCTATTCTTACCCCGCGCCTTAGTTCCCACTTCACGATTTTTCCTCCCATTCTCTCTCTCTCTCCGACACCGCCGTCTTCTGCCGCCTTCTGGACTTTTCGCCGACGCCATCGTCCTCTCTATAACTCTCGCTCTTTCTCTCTCTCTCTCTCTTTGTGATCTTGTTTTTCCTTTTACAGTAATGGTAGGCATATTTAATATTTTCTTGTATATTCCTGGTTCCTTTGTCATATATTTAATATTAATATATAACTTACCTTGATGTTAATACTCTTCACGAGTTCATGAATTATCTAAACAATCAAATCGATTGTGTATAAGGTTTTGAGAGAGGGCATTGAGGTTATGGGATTTTAGTCGGTTCTGCTCCCAAAGAAAGCAATGCAGCTTACTCGCCGAGAGATTCATTGGAGGTACAAGTTTTTCTTTATCTGAATCAATTATTTTGCTCTATATTCCTTTTTTTTCTCTTTGCGGGGATTTTATGTTCTGATACTTATAGAGAGCTTCGTCTGCTTACTTTTTTTATTTGGTTTTTTTCTTTTTCTAAAGTTTGGATTCATTTAAATTTGGAAGGAACCTTGAAAAGCATTGAAAGTTGGATGTCATTTGATGATTCCTGAACAAGAGAGCAATGACAATCAGTGCATTCTGTTTTATTCCGATATAATTTATTTTCTGATATTGTTGTTTGGGATTGATTTGAAAATTCAAGGTTTGAATTATATTAGAACTGATCTCTCTCTCTCTCCCTCTCTCTCTCTCTCTCTCTCTCTCTCTCTCTCTCTTCATGAATATGTTCTGTAAGCAAACACAATACTTACTTTATGTGGATCTTCATGTGTATTATATATGAGATCTTCTTTTTGGCAAGTGCGTTGCTTGTTTGTGCTCATTTCAATCTATGGTTGATTCAGTATACAATTGTTTCAATTGTGGACTTGATTTTAATGAGTTTAGGGTTGACTTATGGTTTACTCTCACTTACTTATGAGATGTATTGAATGGACCACTCATTTAATATTTTAGTTAATAATATAATATGGATAATTCAATTTAATTATTCTCATTTGTTTTAACTTCTGAATGTAATTTTACATAGCATAAGAGGTTTTGGGTTTGAACCTCTTATACCATGAGAGTGTCTCCTGATGAATTCTGAAGCTAAAAGGATTTAAATCTGGAGATTCTTACTTTGATTCCTAAAGTTTCCCTGTTCTTCACCCTACTTCCCTTGTAGCAGCTCAATTGATTTTGTTTTTCCTTTTGGGCTTAAGTTTGTTTTGGCACCTTCTCTTTGTTGTAGTTCTTCTGCAAGTTTTGCAAGATCAGTGCCTTTTCATGGTATCATGCAGTCTATGTTCAAGATTTAAGAACTCAATTAACCATGTTCATTTTTCCTTGTTTTTCCACTTTTCTTCACCACTTGCTTAGTAGCTTGCCATCATATGCAGATAATGTAATTGCATCAGGAAGTATTACCTGCTTTCACAGTATTCTCATCTCCTTGAATTGATTTCAGTGGTTGCACTCACCAAAGAACATTTAGCTTCAATTAATAATCACTTCAACATGTTGGGGCATGGGTCCGGCCCAAAGTTAGGCTTCACTCACTTCATTTTCTGAGGAGATGGTTATGTCCCCCATACTTAGAACTTTACCTTTTTTGTTTATCAATAAAGTTTTTGTTCACTAGTTAAAAAATATTATGGAATTGATGATACGAATTTTTGAATATTTGTTCTTGCTTCAAGCTCAATAATGATAGAAGATCTTCTCTAATGGTACACCTTCAAAGTATGACTCGTTTTGCAATGATACAGCCAACAATGAAACTTAGGAGCCTGTGTTCACGCTATTGCTAATACATTGCTTTCACAATTTCTTTGCAGATTTAGGAGCTTGGGAAATTACCCTGATTCCCCCCTTTTGCCATCAGACTCAGAAAATTTTGCCGTCAGATTAAAAAATTATGACTTGTCATTCTTGCTAATGTTCCTTGTTCTACCATGGCTAAAAAATAAAAGTGATGGTGATGAAAACTAGAGGAAATTAGCGAGGCTGAAGTACAAAAAGTAGATCTGAAAGGTATAAAATGCTTATTACAGCAAGCATTAATTCCCTCTATTTTCACATGCTTCTAATGTTAAAAGCTCTTAAATCTGCAGCTATAACTAAAGATTTCTCATATAATGGTCACACCACACTTGAGAAGAAAGAAAGATGATTTGTTTAAGAGAGAAGGCCATAAATCTTGGAGCTTACAAGGTGGAGGTATGAAAGTTGAAACTTGTGTAAATTCACATCCATGTTTGCCTTAGTATTTGATTGTTTGCCTTTTAAATTGTGTAAAACTTATGGTTGTATTTTACAATTTAAAATATTACAAAGATTTGTAATCCAATTTAAGTTACTTTTATGAGGGTTTTTTAATTGGTCAGATCCTTTCTTATAAGTTGGTAGGAAATTATTTTTTCAAGCAAGCGAAATTTCTCTCTGCTCGCTTGCTGTGATTGAATAGCACACTGCAAAGGTAAAAGTTTAAATTAATAATACAGATAAAAAAAACGAAAAACAAAAAAAATGCAAGTTTATACGCTGATCAAGCTCCCTAGCAAATTATAGGTGGTATTACATTGATTTTTGTAGCTAGACAAGCCGAGCTGAGATTTATTTCTAGTTAACATACAAGATTGAAGAATTCTGATTTGAATACTCCAAGAGTGGATATTCAACTATATTTCCCTGTATGAGAATATGCACTGTGCCACTGAGGATGCAAGAGTGGATATATAGTGCACTATTTTATTTGGTTTCATTTTCCCATCTATTTTATATATTTTATTAGGATGGATTTTTGTTGGACTCTCTCCCTTTCTTGTGTTTCTAGTCTTCCTAGATGACATTGCTTTTGATTGTTTTGTCAGCACCTTAGTATTTGTTCTTCTGTGTTTCTTAGTAGAGTCGGACAAATATATATTTCTCTGTTGCAGACAACTTTGCAAACATTTGAGCAGATTTCTTCGGATCAAGTAAGCATTGGAAGTGAACTCCATCTTCTTATAATCTGCTCGGTTCAAGTATTCCCCTTCCCCCTTGCATTTCCTTATCCCTTGGTGTTCTTCCTGCATAAATGTAGAGTAAACTCCTCTTTAAGCATATCAAATATAGTATCTTTACAGCATGTAGAGAGAGAGAGAGAGAGAGAGAGAGAGAGAGCTTCCATTTTTCTAAAGCATTTTGGTTAGCCATATTTGTAACCTTTCAGTAAGTAGAGCATGCATGTGTGGGGTTGCAATGCGTAAATGCAGGTTTCAAATTTCCATTACCTGAATTGATGCTACTTTTATTCATAGTTGTAGGACTTTTATTCATACTGATCTCACATTGTGGTTCCCATAATTGGCACATTTTTCTTTTTTTGATGAGTAATTTTGCTATACATTTTCTGCATGCAGATTCGTTCAGAAGGAATTGATTGCACTTCAATTGTTAAGTTATGACACTCATCAAGCTCATCAAGCAACTTTTCGTATTCTCTTTGATTTCTGGAAAGGGAAGTTTGGTTGGATCGCATTAGAGAGGCCTCTCAGTTAAATCTACAGGTCATTTGGAACTACAGGCACACAAAAAGGATGTGATAGAATAGTCAACACTTAATATTTTTTCAAAGTAGATATGAGTAAAGTTTTACGGCTATAAATTTGTTCTTAGTTTTAGATTAGGAATGTTATTTTTTGCAAACACTAGAACTCGATTTGACACTTTGCTGGGTCAACACAATTTATTGCCATTTTAGCTATTGGAATCAAATTGGATCATGATCATCGTTACAGTGCTGGTAAAGTTTACAAACGTGATCTATTTGTTCTTGGGTTGTGCTTGGCTGCAGCTGGTGTGCAGAAACACACAGGCACACCAAGTGCATTTTATTTTTATTTTTTTCTTTAGTAAGTTGCTGCAGCGCATATTTATCCTTTATTCTTTCTCCTTTACCCCCTATGTATTTTTTATTAAAATTCGGGCTTAGCTGATCTGGGTATGTAAGATTGTGATTGGCCTGGTTATCAAGTTATCAATGGTGATTAATTAATTAGAAAAAATTTGCATTATTGCTCCTCATTTCTTCTCTCTTTGCTTTCATATACTATTTATTTTTTAACCAATTTATGAGTGCTTTTAGCCTTAAATTATTATTTGGCTACAATGCCTTTTTTTAGGGATATCAGTACGCAAAAAAAAATAATAATAATAATAACAACAACAACAAACCAAAAAAATCGGAAAAAACGCAACAACAAAAAATGTTGAATGTATGGAAAACTATTTGTGGCGAAATTTTATATTATTTAAAGCAAAACTTAGTCGCCGAAACTAAAAAAGTATTTCTGTCCATTGTAATAATAGCCGGAAATACACATTCTTGGCTCAAAATTTCTGGCGAGTCATGGGGCAGCCTTTTCTAGCCAGGAATTGTTATTTTCGATAGTGTAGAGGAGGAGCTAGGGAGCGGGGTTTTGTGGTCATGACTAAGAAGAAGAAGAAGAAGGGGTTATTAATCCTATTTTAAAGCGTTTATCTATTTTTTTTTATAAGAAGTTTCATAATCAAAATGATGCCATTATATATATATAATTATAATTGGTCGGTTTAGCTATTTGGTTTTGATTCAGATCGAAATTGAACCAGCCAGCATCAATTTACTCATTTTTAGACCGTCGGCCAACCGGTTTTCTATCGATTTTTCCAGTTTCGAACTCTGACGGCCCGTCCATGTTGGAGACAGCGGGTTCCTTGGGTTTATGTACATCTCTAGGGAGAAGTCTCAATATTATAAATACGTGAATGAATGAACAATACGTTATCTTTAGGTATTATTTTGGGGAGTATGAAGATGTTAATAACTACCAATTTTAGAATTTATCTTAGAACCTAACACATGTCATCTAATATGTGTCATGAGCTCTTGGACTATAAATATCTTAATATGAGCCTCTTGAGCTAAATCCAACTCTTCAGTATTGGGCTTGTTCATTGAGACCCTAAATATCCTTCCAGCTGGTCGGTTAATTTCAATTCATGCAATATTTGGGTTAGGTTCTCGATCAATCTAGTTTTTCTAGAATCCAATTGGCCGTCGATTGGGTTATCATATAAATTTTTAAGGCCAAACCTAAACTAGTCTATTTTCACTCTTTAGAGTAATAGTAGTGGATTTGTTATAATTTTTCTTAAAATTATACACTTCTACACATTTAAAAAAAAAAATTTCGTCAAATTTAATCTATAGTATAAATAAAAAGATAGAGAAGAATATTTTTCTACTTGTGAATAATAATCTTTTAAATTAATTTGGAGAGTTTTGAAAGATTACTATTCATAAGTGGAAAAATATTTTCCTTTCTCTACATTTTTCTTTTCACTATTGATCAAATTTGACAAAAATTTTTTAAAAAGTGTGCAAAATTGTATAATTTAATAAAAAATTATAGCGAATCCATTGCTAGTGTTCTAAACCGAACAAAATCACGGTAGATTTTGCAGTATTTTACATGATCACCATATACATATGTACAAAATGTATACAGCCAGTTGTAATTAGAGGTTTAATTTCTGGTTTGAGCCGTTGCATTAATAATGGTATAACATGAGTATCCAAACCCTAACACGCAGGAGCGAAGAAAAAGGCTGTTTATGCTGATAACATGGGCAGCGCATCAGTAAACGTGGAGGGTACAAACTCTAGCACCTCCAGTCGGTGTGTGGGTCCCGTTTTTCAACTTCCCCCTGTTTACGTGGCTGAATTGCATGGCCACGTATACAAAAAGCACCAGAAACGCTCACGTCCGCTTTTTCTCGCGGTATGTATAATGGTCTGTACTACCACATATACAACCTCCCCAACATGATCTCGTTTCCTTAAACATATTTCTTGAACATTCGAAGCCCATACAGACAATCTACATTGTCACGTTTCAAGATTTTCTGGCGGAAACTTCATAGAATCCCTAGAAGCTGAGAAAATGAACTCCCCCACTGCTATCAAGGCCAGAAAATTAAGCTTCTATATGTAAGAACACTCACTCTTACACCCACTTCTCTAAGTCTTGGCCGCTTTCTCTTCCTTTTAGCTCATAAGTCTCTCGTACCATGGAGTCAGCTAAAGTGAATTCAGTGCATTATGAAGGCAGGGGAAGAAGGAGAGATGTAGAAGAAGGCCGAGAGAGCTCAATAATGGAGAAAATGGACGCGAAAAAAGCTCGTAAGAGCAGGGTGAATGCTGGGCGGCCTGTTCCTTCGGTCAAGGTGACAGCAATGCTGATGGAAAGAGAAAGGAAGTACAGAGAGATGTTGACGGCGAGAGGGAGTTTGATGGAGATAGAAAAGAGAGAACCAATGGTACCGATTAAGGAGGAGGAAGAGGAGGAGGAGGAGGAGGTACCGGAAGGTGAAAAGAAGGTTGAGATCAAGGAGGCCTTCGAGGATCAGGAGATCATCATGATCAAGAAAAGAGAGCCAGAGGCCATTGGAGAGGCTGTTCATGTTCATGAAGTAGTGGATGTGAAAGATGAAGAAGAGAAAAAGACCGTGGATGAAAAAATTAATGTTGGTGGATCAGTACTGTCGGATCAGAAGCATGAATTAGCTGATGAGAGGTGGGTGAGGATGGCTCGGGATGAGTGGGGGTGGACTTGGACCTGCGGATCAGAGTGGGAAAACTATTGGTGGGAAGGGGTGTGCTATCCCTACTGGGAGAAAATGTGCGGTGAAGACTGGCCGGTTGCTTCAAAGATTGGTGATGAAGATGAGGCTATTTGGAAAGATGACATTTGGAACTTGAACCATATCAAGGAAGTTCCAAAGCCATCAAGAAATTAAATGTCATCATGTAGGATAGAGTAATTAATTAAGAGTGCAGTACTACTACTACCGCGTGTTTATGTCTGTTAAATATGTATATGAGTCTCATGTTTGTCATGTCTCATGTGTGAAACTGATCAGATCGAGGAGTTGCTTTTTATTTTGGTAGGAACGTTTGGGATCGATGTGTATGCAGGAGTATATATATATATGTATATATATATGTAAGTATATTTCATCATGTACGTGAGAGCAATAATATTGCATGTACGTAATTAGTACTGTATAAACATGAGCGAAGAAGTACTAGTTCGAGTACTATATAAGACTATCCTAGATTCTCAGTATGTAAGTAACTGTCATGATTTTAATTTATTTTCGATTAGGCGAATTAACTTGCTATTAACCACGACTCGAATTTAACTACTTTCGATCATGTATATCTTACTGCATGCTAATAATTCGGCTCCTTGGATCCGTGTCGACTGGATTGACTTAAGATCATTTCGTTGATCAGTACGTACTTGTTAAAATTTAAGAGAGAGATTCATATATAGACAGTACTAATACTACATCTTAAACATAAAAGGAAATCGTATAATATTTATGGACTAGTATATATATAATTTTCTACAACCATAAATATTATTAATTAGTTGAAGTTTCCAATTTCCATTCATATATATACGCGGTCTATCACTTTACAATTTTCTGAATATTATTGAATCAAACCATTTTTGGTGACTTTATCCAAAGATTAATATTGAATAATGAATATTAATAATTCAAAGGAAGACTACTAATGGTGTTTATAACGGTTGAACAATAACGTAGACATGCATGGCTCCTTATCTTTGACGTACGGATAGAGTACTGCGATGATCAGCTAGCACTATTCAAAAAAGAAATCTTACTATTTAATGAAGCAATAATTACGTCAAAAATACATGAAATCCAGCATGTATATGTTGAAACAATTATATCCTTCCATACTGCCCGTCCAAGCTGTAATTGTTGCGCCAATAATATGCATGATTCAATTAATTAGGCACAGCTTGATTAATTAATTATATATCCTTCCATTTAAATATTGGTACATCATTTATTATTTGGTGCTATCATGTGTTTCTATATATTAAATTAATTAATCTACAATAAAACTATAATTTGTCACATACTCTTATATATCTATAAAATTTATATATACCAATAAGTACTGTGAGATTCGTTTAAGGTGGTTATTAATTAATTATTAAGATACCACGAGCGAAGTATAAAATCGTACACAATATAAAATCGAGCATAATATCTTTAATTTGTACATTAAGCGAATTTACTATATGTTGGTTTACAACGAATAAATCATACATCAGTCATGAAATCAAGTTTTTGGAATTAAAAGTCTCTTAATTAATTACAAGGTCTGATCTCTCTAGTTTTCATTTATTGAATTCTAATACTTGTTGAAAATGAATTAATGAAGCAATATTCTTTAATATATATATATATATATATATATATATTTGTAAGTCTAATGTATGCAACTTCCATACACTCACTTTGAAAAAAATAAAAAATTTAAATTCATGATTTTTTTTTTTTTTTTAAGGTAGACCCAACTTTTTTTAGAAAGGAATATTCAAAACTCGCATATTCTATAATAAAGTTATCTAGTATTATTCTTTTGAAAATCGATATTACCTCCCTGCAGCACATGCATGTTGGAAATTAGCAAGTAGATATGAATAAATTATTAGCATGCCAAATTAGCTTCATGCATATACGATGTGAGATAGAGAAGTTCTCAAATGATATCTCGAGTTTATCGGCCATAATAAACATTATCGATAATATCAGATTTTGAGTTCGTCGGCAATAATAAATATTGTTGATAATATCAACTTAGAAGCTTTCTTATCGTTGCCACACGATATAAACGCGATAAACTGATTTTTTTTTTTTTCAAAATAGTAAAAAATCCAAGAATATTTATTATAAGGGGCTACTAATCTCAAGAGCATGGCATTTGGTTGAAGAGAAAATATTTGCCATCGAGCACTTGGCTAGCTTGTTCAGCTTTGAATTAAGGGAGTGTGGTCCGGTTCAAGTTAACAAATTTTCTCTATCCAGCTTGGTATAGATAATTGACTAATCAACTTGGATTTGCTCAAGATCCTATATTTATGCTCATTCCTTAAATTAAATAGCCTTATAAGTTACCATTCTTATTTTTTGGGCCAATACATAAAGTTTTCAGAGGTAAGAAGGGAGCAAACTTTCCATCCTTCCTCCACCTTATAATACTCTACGTACCAAATATAATGACAATGTTTTCTTTTGAAGAAACAACTTATGTACTATTGCATGGCTAGAATAAGAATGTTAATTAACGTCATGTTTCATACATTTATAATTCAAATTCCAACTACTTGAGTCTTCTGGATTGGGCTTAAAAACGATATAGAAGAAGATCGTGGGGAGAGACCAACTTTGAGGATCAGAGAGCCTCTAATGCTTAAGTTAATAAATATCTTTAATGAGAGTTTAAAAAAGTTTCTCATACCTGAAAATGTGCTATTTATACTAGGAGTATGTAGGGGATAGATCATGCATATCCATGTAAGGCCCTCATGCCTTCTACTATTCCTTTGTCAAAGCCTTTTAATGTAGAGTGAGCTCTACGACGACATTATTAATGCGATGTGTAGCCTGATTAATATGTCATAGTTCCCTTGTCTTCTCTTTCCTGCGAGTTTCTTTGGTTGCCTATCGATATCTACTTATGAGGAGATCAAAGGTTCTTCTCATTTCCTATTTGCTTTATTAGACAGATATTCAAGTGCCTCATATTACTTGAGTAGTAGCTTAATATGATAGAGTGAGTTATGTGGGATCCACCTAAAATGAGTTTATATGTGTTTGGATACCAAGATGAGTTTAGATGTATTTATGAAAAATTAAAAAATGTTGTAAGTCCTGCATGTAAAAAAGTGTTGATCAGTTGAAAAAGATAGTGAGTCTCACGTATGTAAAGAGGTTTTGAGTTAAGATGAATTTAGTAGTTCAAAAATTGAGTGTTTGGATGTTAAATTTGAGTTAAAATTAAATTAAATTAAGTTGATCTCAGCCGAAACTATCGAGGCTTTAATTGTTGCTAATATTCCAAAGTTCGTATTTAGATCTTGCATGCCAATTCCCTTATTTGGATCACTCTGCCAGCAAACAGAACACGCAGTTTGATACTTTCTAAATATGACCGACGGCGATGCAGAGCTACTTACTTTCGAATCCCATTAGGTATTGTTTTTCTCATAAATAATCTTTTTAGTTGTCTTTAATTTTTTTATAAATGGGAATTAATTTTTCTTGTAGTGTCCTTGATCATTTAAAAAAAAAATGAAAAGCAGGAAAGCAGGAACGTAATCATTAGCATGATCATGAGTGTTACTTTCTTAAATATATATTAATTAAAGAAATTATAATTAAGACTATATATATAAGTATATATCGTAAACTACCAAGTCAGGATTTGAACGATCAATCGATCGAGTAAGCTTGAGTTATATTCCTGTAATCACAACTTATTTCAAGAGATTAAACTAATAAGAAGAAATAAATTTAACTATTAATTAGTTTATACTTTAACATACTACATGGTAATTGGTTCGATGTCAACTCTTTGATATCATGGGTTTTTTTATTAGATAGGAAGTTTGGTTCCCAAAGAGATCTACAAAAAAATAATTAAGTTCATTATTGATAATAACTTGTTGTGATACATCAAACTGCAAAGCTCATGTTACCATAAAGTAAATCTAATATATAATATCAATTTGCAAGTTTTACTTTTATGAAATCATTTCTTTATAAATATAGAGCACATTTCTTATTAAATTAATCGAACTTGTATGAAAATTGTCAAATTTTCAAATAAAATATAATAAACATTTTAACTTTTATAATATTTCATCTAATCATTATAATTTTTTAAATTTACATACAAAATAAAATAAAAAGAGTGATGCTACATATCCCGAGAGAATGTAGCCCGAATTTCTCCTGAATGACCAATTCTTTATTTTTTCAATCATTTTTTTGGTAGTTTTGAATAATTTTTAAAAACTTAAAAAAAAATCATATTATTATTAAAAAAACATTTTTTTAATCATTTAGTTAAAAAAAATTAATCATTTAGTAAAAAGAAATTTAAAAAAAAAATGCATTAGGGAGAAATCTATTTCATCCAAATTCAGGATGAAGTAGCATTATTGAAATAAAAATTCAACGTTTTCAAATTAAATAATAATATTAATATTAAACATGCAGTAATATCTTATCATTATTTTATTTAATTTTTAATTTTTATATTATCTCAACTTGCTATTCAAACCTATCCTATACTATGGTAGCCTGTTACAAGCTTTCGGTAGAGTTAAATCATGTAATCTTCCATAATTTCATTTTAATAATCTTGATAATAAATAGTATATATTTTAATTTCATAACGAGAAACATGCAACAATATCATTTGTAAAGAATCTAAAGACGACAAGTGCGAGACGGGATGTTGACTTTGAAGCGAACCTTACCATAAAGCAATCCACTCTTATACACAAGCTAGGGGCAATCCTGCATGTTTATATGTTTTTTTTTTCAAGGCAAACATAATTATATAAAACTAGAAAGTGATACATGAGGAGGGGTGAGAGCAAAAGTGATACGTCTTCTTGTTTAAATGTACTGGACAAAGCAAAATTAAAGTAGATGATTAGGAATAGTTTGAAGTTGGACTATATTTAAACTTATGAAATGGCATTATAATTCATTTTTGTTTGTCTTGATAGACATCTCATATGGTCATATTGTTTATCTCTCTGTTTTTCCCTGTTGAATAGAGTAAAACAATAAAAATCACCCCAGAATGCTAGCTATCTCAGATCTCATTTGTTTTCCATGTTAGTTAGGTCGAAAGTCAAACTCATAGCTTTAGAAGAGGAAGTTGAGGAGTCAATAATTTATGGACAGTATAACTTTTGGGTAGTTTTTGAATAGCTTTATTCTATGCTTGCAATATTTTGTTAATCCAACTTTCAATGCATTATTGTTCATCATTTGAATTCAAATTGGAAAACCATCTAGGTAAAAAATACTATTTATATGTTGTTCCTGAATAATGTTTTTCAATATTCTTTGATTAACTTCTCATTATCTAGGGGTTAATTTGTTAATATTAATTTTTGTCACTATTGCTTGCAGTTATCCATATCTGATGGGGAAGCTAATTTAGATAAAGCCTTCTCAATTTCCATTGTCAAGAACATGTACAAAGTATGGTCAAATTCCGTTGTTCTTTTCTCTAGTTAATAATTTAATGACTAAGATTATTACTTTCTCTAATCCCTGACTACCCATTATTAAACTTCATGCTCACTACTTCCATATACATTGCAATAAACAAATGATTTTATATTTTGTATTGTAGCATCTTATATGATCAAGTTCATATGAAGGGCATTGATAATTAATTAGTACTTAATAATTTGTATTGTAGCATCTTAATAATTAGTTGTTTATCATAAGTTCACTAATATGGTTTTAACATTTTTTGTAGCGGTTAGAGTTATGGAGGTGTAGATCATTTTTTTTGAGGAAGGCAAAAATCAATTTGTTATTGTTAACTTTGACAATGGTGATTTTGCCAGCTTTTGGAGCTGAACTAGAAGAGATGTTAACTTTGAGTGATAAAATGTACAAATTGTTAATACAACTTGAATATGATGTTAATTATAGTCATTTGTTAGAATTTCACAATTATATAGCAATTTTTACTTCTTTAAAGTTCTTGGATATATATATTTTAACTTTTAATTTTTGTGAACGATTGAGTTTGTCTCAAGTTTGTTTCAAATCCTTTTTCTTCCATTAGAATCACAAGCACATTAGAATCTATCATTATTTTTGATAAGTTGGAAAAGTTGAGTTTGGAAGCAATTTCAAATTTGCATGTAGTAGCTTAGAAGGCATTTGTTGCTAATTATACATATTAGTATTATTGACAATGCTAAAATAAACAAAATTAAATTAAATTAAACAAATAAAATCGCAAATAACAAAAAATAGCAAAACAAAAAAAAAAAATTCTGGCGAAAATTTATTGCCACAAAAAACATTTGCGGAAATAGGTCAAACTTTTGTGGCGAATTGTTAGTCTATTGCGGCGACTAATCGTCGCCGCAAAAAATAAAACATTTCTGTCCGATGCTACAGTAGCCGAAAATAGCTTTTCTTGGCTCTGCATTAGCGGTTCTTTCTTGGCCGTCGTTTTTAACCGGTAATAGTTATTTCTGGCGCATTTTAGACTATTTGCGGCGACTTTTGGTCACCGGAAATAGCCTTATTTTTTGTAGTGGAGAAATCTATTTCATCCGAATTCAGGGTGAAGTAGCATTATTGAAATAAAAATTCAACGTTTTCAAATTAAATAATAATAATAATATTAAACATGCAGTAATATCTTATCAATATTTTATTTAATTTTTATATTATCTCAAATTGCTATTCAAACCTATCCTATACTATGGTAGCCTGTTACAAGCTTTCGGTAGAGTTAAATCATGTAATCTTCCATAATTTCATTTTAATAATCTTGATAATATATAGTATATATTTTAATTTCATAACGAGAAACATGCAACAATATCATTTGTAAAGAATCTAAAGACGACAAGTGCGAGACGGGATGTTGACTTTGAAGCGAACCTTACCATAAAGCAATCCACTCTTATACACAAGCTAGGGGCAATCCTGCATGTTTATATGTTTTTTTTTCAAGGCAAACATAATTATATAAAACTAGAAAGTGATACATGAGGAGGGGGTGAGATTTCCCAACAAATACTCTAAAACAATAAACTACAGTACTAAATAGATTAAAAAAAGAAAATAAAATGGATTTATAAGGGACCAATAATTAATCTCTATCTAAGTCCTATAAGAAGACGCAATCTTATCTAAAAATAGGAATAAAAGATTCACAAAAGAGCGAACCAAGTAACCACTGCGGAAGGTGGTTCTGCCGCAAGGAGCGGGAAAGGGGGCGAGTGCACTATATTATATTGTTCAAAGGCAATTATTGGAGAAGACCGCAAATCTTCTAGCAAGATTACGGTTTAGGAAAAGTAGTAGAATAACAGAAATAGACCAGATCACTGATGAAGGGCCAATAGTGGCGTTGATGGTGCGTGCATGACACGCACCACCTGAGAGGAAGACCGAGAGGCCCCGTCCGAAAGAACAAAAGTCGTTGAAGACGCCTAAGCCATGCATGGCTTCCAAAATTTGATCAGGACGCCGTTGCATACCTTCGACGCGAGCAACAAAGGATGCGCGTGCGCAGTACGCACTCAACGGAATGGCGAAACTTCCTTTAGAACTTAAAGATCATTGGCTGAGGGAGTTGTGGAGGTGGCGCGTGTGCTCCTGAGAACATCGACAAACAGCAGATCAAACTATTTCAACCTAGATAACAGAAAACAGTAGCAACACCGAAAAAATAGAATGGAAAAAACATTAAGAAGATGGTATCTTACAAAGGAAAAGAAGGAAGATGAGTGGTGGAGCCGTAGCTCCGGCCACCCTTGGAGAACGTCGGAAGGTTAGAAAGGGTGCCAAAAATTGCTAGTTCAGAGAGAAATAAAGGTAGAGAGAGTTAGACTTAAGACTTCACTTGCCCAATCCTACATGTCTATATGTACATTGCCTTTAGTTTCTTCAGTTACTATCATGATTATGCAAATCTTGCCCTTCTTGTCTGATCCGGACCATCCAATTATGGTCCGAAATGATGCAAAATCTTTTTAGAAATATTTTAGTTATAAAATAATTTTATAAAAATAAATTTATAAGTTAATATAATTTGATATGATAGATTACATTATAAAATTATTTTTATTTTAAAATAGATTATAAATTACCGTGTGACTTTTTGTGAGTATAATATGTCTCACATTAATAAAATGACGCCTACATTAAAAATTGAATTCGAGTTTCTTTCCGGTATTTGAGGAAAAATCAGCTGCTTAAACCATCAGGAATAATGCCTACAATAATGCTGTAGGTACAAGGAAGAAAGAAGACTCCTTATCAGTACTATCTGTTTTTATCTAAAAGAAAGCATGTCCACAACTGTATCTATCAAGTATTCAATGGTCCACCTTCGATTTCAATCATCGTTAATGATGAGGGGCTCATTTCGATACTTGGCAACTAATTGCATAAATAAATAAATAAATAAATAAATATATATATATATATATATATGTTGCTAAAGGTAGTCCTCACAATATAAAGAATCCTCTCTGTATTTATTGATGTAGCATCAAATAATTGAAATCAGGCAATTTTATCAAATAAAAAAAATGTCAAAAACGATAATTAAAGATATTATAAGTAATTTTATTTTTTCGACCAAAAAAAAAAATTATTTACTTATTGCCGCGAGAAAACGTACTTTTGAATTGTCGACAAAAAGTCTTCTTTTTTTTTTTAAGTGGGAGTTACTCTTTAATATGCATGTCAAACATATATATATATATATATACAAATATATATATATATATAAATATATATATATATATATATTATATGTGAAGATCAGACTACGGGTTAGCTGCGGTTGGCTCGCCATTTTGGAATAGATAAATGTTTAATTACATGGAAAGTTAAACTAATAAATTAAGTACTAAAAAATAAAATAAAAATAAAAATAAAAAACAAGTACTAGAGGATCAGAATTATATGGTCCTAAAATTCACAGACAAACAGTCATGCTATTCCAAGGGATTTTCACAGCAAAAGGTTCCACATAGAACTAATCACAAGAAAATACCCTTTAATTTATTCATTAATTGGTTCTCACCCATTACATCAGACATCCGAGAGACGCAAATTCAAAACAAAGCAAATTGTCTCGAAAATGACAAATAAATAAAAGGGGGATCTAATAAAGCTTAAGGTACATGATTTAAGGAAACCGACCCGGATTACTAATTAATTAAAAGGGTACATTTAGAGAGAATTCTTGAGTAATAATAAAATTAAAAGCCAGGAGGCTTGTAGGCAATGAAACTGATGCACTGCACTTGGCGCTTGTTGTCGAATCCAATGATTCTGATAAAGGCATTGGGATAAGCCTTCTTGCACTCCTCAAGCTCCTTCATCACTTGGGATGAGTCTGTGCATCCAAACATGGGCAACTTCCACATCACCCAGTATCGCCCATCGTAGTATCCTGGTGACCTGTTGTTCTCACGGTACACAAATCCGTGCTATATATACATATTTATACACAAATTTAAATTATTTAACCATCATCAGTGCAACAACAAAAAATATCATCCTAATAAGCTTAATCATAACTAAATTACACAAATTTGATATTATTAATTAATGTAATTTCATATAATTCGTCATATTATAAAATTTATTTTTATTATAAAATTTATTTTTATTATAAAATAGATCTAACCAATTATATAAAATTATAAAATTATTTTTATGTAATTTTTTGTGACTACAGTAATTCTCAACTTAAAAACAGTAAAGAATAGAATGAAGGAACGAAAATGACCTCCAACTCGAATTCCAAGCAAGGAGTCCATCCCTTTCTAAGAAGGTAATCTACTTCCTTGGCCAATGAATTGGAACTCAAGGGTGGAAGGTAGGAAAGAGTCTCAAACTTCTTCTTCCCAAGTGGAGGCCATACCTGCAGTACTTACAAAAAAATTTCTGAGTAAACATTTCCGCAGATCACAATTTTATTAATTAGCATTTTCAAAGCTTTTTAGAAGAACGAAGTGACACATAATTAGCAGATATGACATGAAAATTAACTAGTTAATTTGATGAATAAGTTTTCAAAGCCAATACTTAATTAAAGCTTCATCACTAGCTTGGTACGTACCTGCATGCATTGAACTCTTCCGCCGTTGCTTGCGATGGAGGTAATATCGTTGTTGGCCCTTTGGGTGACCGGGAAAGCTGCGGCAGACTTAAGGCCGGTGAAAGGTGCAACCATGCTGGCTTGAGCCCGGGTGGCGCGGTTAACGGTGGCGACGGTGGCCGATGAGATCATTGAGGAAGCCATTACTTTCACCTTTTCTTTTTCCTCTAAAAGTACTAGTACTACTCTCTTTTGCTAGAGCTGCAACTCTTGATCTACTCCCACTCCATATATATAATGGTGTAACTGGATGTTTCGTATCCTGTGGTCGAAGATTATTGGATTTGGTCTCAAACGGCATTGGACCGTTGGATCAGATAAATGATGACATTACGCCATACTGGCCACAGGAGGGATGGAGGTTTTTTGAACCTAGCCTTATCGTGAAGCACCACAATGACAGTGCCACGTGGAGGAGCTCCATAATCTTATCTCGAGTGCAACTAGCAGCCGAAGGGGTGTGAAATTGTCTTTTCCACCCACTAATCGTAATATAACACGTAGGATCTCTACTAAAATAAAAAATGGACTTGCATGTAGTGAATATGTCTTCTCCACTAAATCTGATCTCGTCGTCTTCCTCCGCATCTTTTCTCCTCAATTGCTCTAAGTCTCAAAAGGCCAACTTCTCTCTCTCCCCCCTCAAGAGCGCTCTCTCTCTCTCTCTCCTCATGAGCTCTCTCTTCTCAAATTCCTATAAAATCTAGATTTTTTTTATAAAAAAAAAAAAAGACACATCGTTTAATTGAAGAGCTAAATATCTTATATATATTTTTTTATATTAATATTGATCAATTATTCATCCGTCGAGAAGACAGAGACTGAGATATAATCGGATTTAAGAGAGCAATTTTGCAGATAGAATTGGGTTTAGGAGAGAGCACTTTTACGGAGGAGTTTTTTGAGAGTAGTGAGGAGAGAGACGACTAAGGAGTAAGGAGAACAATATTGATGTTACTGAGTCTATCGTATAGCTATTGAGATTACTTACGTGTCTCTTTTCAATTGGAGGGTGTAAATATTAATACACCCATCTTGTTTGAAAAGACTCTCTCTCTCTCTCTTATCTCATCCAAGAGGGGATGGATGAATGAGTGATTGTGGTTAAAGAGTAACTTCTCTGGTCAGTCTTTTCCTTTGCCATTTCTTTTCCAAATTTTGCCCTCTATCTGGAGCACTGCCCTTTGAGACCATTCGTTCTTCGGACTTTAACTTCAAGAAGATAAATAAATATTAGCAGTACTGGTCCCTGGGCTGATTGAGTGATGCTACGTCGAAGTCTGCATATCTTACACATTAAAGATTTTTAAATATAGAATTAAAACAAATTTATATTTTTAAGGAAATGTACAGGATGGATGTACAGACTTCTTCTGTTTAGAATTTTTCTAGCTTAGCTGAAGAAGTCCAGTACATTCTTATCTTGAAGAGTGCAAGTTGGGGCTTAGGATTCCCAACTTAAGAAGGAAGATGGGGGTAAAATATTAGCAGTAAAATGAAGAACACTCTGGAAATGCCAACTAAATTCCACCAGTCTTTCAACACACACGTCCTGCCAAACTCATCTCAAGACTCACGCACAGTACTAGTCCCTCAACACCACTGCCACTATCTTTTATTATTATTATTAGTATGAGCAGAAAGGCCTCAAAAATCACTTTCCAAAAGGCTTGTAATGTATAGAAACGTCTTTCAATTTTTACATCGATAGCTTATGCCATGTGAATGGTATGTAGTCTAAAGACCTTCAAATAGCACTACTCTAATGGTGTCTTAATCTTGTGATATTATTGATGATAGAATTTCTTTTATTAAACCGTATCGATGGCGCGAGAATTCATTAGATTATGAAACTTAGGACATGTTCATACAATCTCTTTCGGCCAATGCAATGCAATCCCATCTCTGTCATCACATTTGTTGCTAAAATCTATTGGCTTTCCTCGCTTCTCTTTTTTGACATCCTAATTCTTTCCAGCTAGTGGTTGCTTTCTTCATGAGCTGAAGATTGAAGTATTCCATGGTGGGCACTGGGCAGGGTCTTTTCTTGGACTTGAATGGCAGGCGATGGGAAGACGGATTGACATATGTGGGGTACGTAGGTTATGGAAGGCAAATTGAAAAACGAGCCCATAAAGTCTTCGAAGCCCATGAGAACTAACCCGGCCCATCATATAATAGTTTTGTACCTAAACATTAGAAGGGTGTTGGGCCCCCAAATAAAAAAGATCAAATTCTTCACTTTTTCTCCTTTCTAGTAAGATCCTTCAATTATCTAAGCCGGCCCAATAAAAAGTTAGTATCAGAATTGGAATATAGTCAGAAGGAAATTAGGAAATATGGATCGAATGGCGGTTTTTAATTCTATGATGCCACAAAGTTAACGACGTCATACTTAGAGATTTGATAAATCACTAATTATTCGAAAATATTCAATTAATAAAAATGTTTGAATATAATGGTGTGAATTATATAATATGTTTTCCATGTTTAGCTATTCAATTTATAATGCCATACAGATAGAATTGTTATCCAAACTTCATCCCGATCGATCGACTGCGACTGATTAGGCTAGCTGCTACTTTTTCTTTTTTACAATTTATTCTTGGTCCAATTTCCAACTTGTTTATAGTACTAGAGTAATTACTAATTACCGTGTAAATAAAGGTTAGACCGAGTATTATGTGTGTGTGTGTGTGTGTGTGTGTGTGTGTGTGTGTGTGTGTGTTGATCAGCCCTCTGTAAGTTGGATTCGACTGTTTGAGGTTAATTAACTATATAAGAATTTTATGTGTGTGTGTGTGTGTGTGTGTGTGTGTGTGTGTTTTAGAAGTAATAGGACAAGCGCTCGTTGATTAGGTTGAATAAAAATGATGACAATCAGGTTGGTTAGGTGATCTGTGTTCACAGCATATACAGATCCCCCTAAACCATTGGCGCCGAGCTCTTTAGAATCTCGGAGTCATTATGCAAAGGGGGAATGAACCAAAGAACAAACATATTAAAAATCATGCATGTTGAAACAAAAGGGATTAATTTATTTTTAAAAAATAATATATAGTACAAAGGCAGTTTGGATTTTAATGAGTGATTCTGCAAGTTGCTGATCAAGTAAAAGAATATGATTGAGTAGTACTGGTTTTGATAGGAAATTAAAGAAATAAAATAACTTTAAGAAACAGCACCGCCAAATTAAAAAGAACGGAAAAATAGACAAATTATGGACCTACTCCTGTCCAAATCCGAAATATCTTTTTTTGGGGGATCAAATATTAATATTTGATGGTGGAATATATATTGATTCCAATGTCTGAGCTCTGGTCAATTTACATACATCTATATGAGAAAATATTTAACTAAGTATTATATGATTTTGCAGGCCAATACTCTCATGAAATGGGTAAATTCTCTTCGCTTAATATATGATTGATTGGCACACAGACATATTGTTAGCACAACTCGAGCTAGATAATATAGATATATATGTTACGTACAACAATATAATAGATCACTAGTTAAAATCATTAATAAATGCTGCATGCAGTCGTGTACCAATAAAATCATTAATATTGGTTGACGTGGATAAG
Source organism: Platycarya longipes (assembly GCA_036559045.1). Classification (NCBI taxonomy): domain Eukaryota; kingdom Viridiplantae; phylum Streptophyta; class Magnoliopsida; order Fagales; family Juglandaceae; genus Platycarya; species Platycarya longipes. The sequence goes on from CM071791.1 coordinate 46,968,449, forward strand.
AAAAAGGCTCTTTTCTCATTTAAGAGTAAAAAACTCTTATATTTTTCTAAAAATTATAAATTGAAATATCATCATCAGATAAAAAGGTGTGAGTCTCAACTCCACCTTCTTCTCTTCTTTTCGTTCTTATTTTCTTTTTTTATTGTTATACTACTTTTTATGTAGGTTTTTACCGATTTGAAATTTTTCGGAGCTGCTTCAATCCAGACTTCAAATTATGACTTGCGCCCCACAATGATGATCCCTTGTCGCCGATCTGCTAGTTCGTCGTGGAATCACTCATTTCTAGCGGGCGAGTGGCCTTCACACGCGGTTTGTTTTCGCGCATGTTCTTCACACGCCGCCACACTCCAAATATCCTGCCGGCTACACGCGCCATACCAGCAAATTCTTCACCCTCTGATCCTTCTGGTCGGCCCATCCGCTCCTCCATTCCACCGATGCGTGACCTTCACGCGCCTCTCCTAATGCGCAGATCGTTTGTTTCTCCGCTGCAAACCCACTTTTTCATGTTCGGGCTCTTCGATTTTTTGTTTTTCTTAAATGGTGATCTGATTAAAGGGAGTAGGGATTTTTTTGACTAATATTTCAAGACTTTCAATAATAGCACCTCCACTTGCACTGTCTTTTAAGACGGCTTATCTTCAGTACGTCTTTTAAGACAATACCCTCTCTATAGGGTTTGGGTAGAGACCAAAAAATTAGTCTCATAACCCACTTTGTTTTATTTTTGCATTTTTGTTATTGTTTTGGGATATTTTGTCGGGGAGCCCCACCCCCTCTAATATGTTTCACGTCTTATATTAATGAATTATGCTTGCTTAGAAAAAGAAAAATCATTAATATTGATTGTGGTGCAACATACATAAATTGGAGCTAGCTAGTATGGCTTAAATTACTAGCTAGTGCAAGTAATTAATATATATATATATTATGCATCTTATGTTATGAAACTAGAAATATATTAATAACTATTTGAAAAATGGGTTTCTACAAACACTTGTTTGGAAAATTAATTTTCCAAACCTACAGTATGTACGTGCTACTTATCTAACTTCATTAATTAAGCCAGCTTTTCAAACAATACCCTGTAAATGAATTACAATTTTTCCACAAATTCTTATTAGCACAGCACTTGTCATTTTAGATAAGATTTAGAATATTCTAGAATAGGCATTTTACCTTTCTGATATTTGTATTTTTATTCCTTGTAATAGAATGATTCTCTTGTAATACATCTGTACATGTGTATAAATATACACCTCAAATGCCATAATGAAATAGCTTGGATTTTCAGCTATTCTGTTTAGCTTACATGGTATCAGAGCTACTCGACTAGTAATCTCGTGATCCATGGCCTCCTCTGCAAATTCTTCCTGATCTTCTTCCTCAACTCTCTCATCTTTTTCCCACATCGTTACAACCAAGCTTACTACAAAAAATTTCCTTCTATGGCAGGTCCAAATTTCTGTCTATCTAAGAGGTCAAGATCTCTACAGTTTTGTTGATGGCTCTGCACCTAAACCAACAGAATTATTGACCTCTGATGCAAATTAACCACCCAAGACCAATCCAACTTTTCTTACCTAGAGACGCACAAACCAAATGGTGCTCAGTGTCTTATTTTCTTCTTTCTCGAATTCTGTCCTCAGTCAAGTGCTGTCATCCAAGACCTCACGCGAGCTTAGGCTTTCTGTGCAATCCTTATTTTCTTCTCACTCGCATGCCAAGGAATTCCAAGTAAAGTTCCAACTTACCAATTTGTCTAGAGGAGAATTGTTGATTTCTGATTATTTCTGCAAAATCAGAACTCTTGCTGATACATTAGCAACTACAGGAAACCCACTATCTGATGAGGACTTTGCTACTTACTTTTTCAATGGTCTAGGTCCAGCCTATGAAACATTTGTGACATCCATCACCACCAGATTTGCTTCATTTACTTCTCATAAGCTCTATCAAATGCTTTTAATTCATGATAGTCACCTCTCACATGTTGCAAACAAGGTTACTATTGAACCTTCGACCAATTATTCTACTCACAGTGGTCGTGATCAACGAGGTAAAGGTCGTGGTGGTTGTCAAGGTATAGGCTAATGGGGTGGACGCTTCAACAATCAAAACCGTGGTGGCCGTTCTTCTTACGCTCCATCTAGGAACTTTTATCAAGCACCTGGTAATCCCAAACTCCCATGCCAAGTTTGTAACAAAACCGGCCATGTCATCTTCTCCCACTTGCTCAATCCGTGTCCAGTTCTTCATCTTCTCCTATTTCTATACATATACTTTTATTCTCCTATTCTATACTTGGACCTAGCCCAAGCCCATGTCTCCCACATATTGCTCTATCCCCCTCACCCTCATACTTACCCTCACTTGCCTCAACCCCATCCTCTACTAGTCCTAATTCTCATTTTCCTCACCAAGTCTCATTGAACCCTAATCCTGGCTCTTCCCACTCTACTGTCCCTCGATCCACCTCAAATTCTCTTTCCTCGTCCTCATCTCTTCCCCCTCATCACTCTTCTATTTCTCTTATTCCTCCTAGGTCTCTGATTATTACACGAAGCAAAACTAATTATTCGCATCCAAAACAACTCACGGATGGCACAATGTTGTATCCCTCGTGGACCTGCCTCAACACCATTGTGGATGCTCCTGATGAACCAACTAGTTTCTCTATTACTTCAAAGTCTCCCGAGTGCTATGATGTTATGTCCCTTGAATACAATGCTTTGATTGATAATAATACCTAGACTCTGGTTTTCCCTCTACCCAACTCTAATGTTTTTGGCTATCGTTGGGTTTATAAAATCAAGTTACATGTTGATGGTTCCTTTGCTCGTAGAAATGCTCGATTGGTAGCTAAGGGCTACCATCAACAGTCTAATTTGGACTATACTAAGAAGTTTAGTCTTGTGGTTAAGGCCGCCACAATTCGCCTTATTTTATCTCTAGCTATCACTCAGACCTGGCCTCTGCGTTAGATTGATATTCAAAATATTTTTTTACATGGGAATTTATCTGAAATTGTTTTTATGCAACAGCCACAGGGGTTTATTCATCTCTAATTCTCAAAACATGTTTGCAAATTAAATAAGGTCATTTATGGTCTTAAACAGACCCCTCGTGCCTAGTTTGCTCAATTGAGCAACTAGTTATTGGCTTATGGGTTCTCTACTTCCAAAGCAGACCCCTCTTTGTTTATTCTCAACAATGATGGCCTAGTCATTTATCTGTTGATTTATGTTGAACACAAGGTTTCAAGTTTTGTGTAATTATAAATCTACACATGGATTTTGATGATAACAAATGAATTCAAAGAATAAAGGAGTCTCAAGCTTAAGTTGTCCACACAATAGAATCAAGCACATCAAGGAACCAAGCATGAGCAAGAAGGGAACAAGTTCACATTAAAGTCATAGAATAATGTTGTAAATCTCTTAAATATTCGAAATTAAGATTAAGGCTCAAAATTAATATTTTATCATAAAGCATTAAAATACATTTTCCACATGTGCATGAATATTTTGAAAATTAAATTTGAAAATTTTGAAAGATGATTGATTGTCATATTTCACATGTGCATGACATGATTAAAGGTTTGAACTTTGAAAATATTAAGATGATTGATTGTCATCTTTCACATGTGCATGTTTTATTTGAATATTTTTAAAAGTAATGGATGTTTTTCTTGACTTATGCAAAAGGTAGATATCTTTGTTTGAAAATTTTGAAAAGTAAAGTATGCTCCTTTTGTCATATGCAAAAAGTAAAAGATTAGGTTTGAAATTTTTGAAAAGTAAAGTGTGCTCCTTTTGTCACATGCAAAAAGTAAAAAGATTAGGTTTGAAATTTTTGAAAAGTGAATGATGATGTCTTTGATATGGGAATCTTTTCAAATTTAAAATTGAAGACTCATTTGCCTATAAATAGCTCACTTGAGTTTTACAAAAATCACAACAAGAGCTTACACATCTATTGCTAAGTTTTGCATCATTCCTTCAAAGCTCTCATTCTCTCTTTTCTAAAGTTTTGAGCCTTAATTCTTGTTCTTGTTGAGAGAGATATAGGTTGCACTGTATTGTTTCTATCTCACTCGTTGATGAGTGTACTTTGATAGTCTACTCACTATCAACTCTTGTATTTGTAAGAGGGTGCGTATAACCCTTGTGTGTGTAGAAGGTATTCTACACGGGGAATAGTTAAATCACCAAGTATGAGGTGATTGGAAGTGTAGAGGGTGTTCTACACGGATTCTTTGGAGCGGTGCTGCTCAAAAGTGTAATAGGTTTCTATCTCTACCTAAAGGAGATTGACTAGTGAATTCGGGATCCTCAAGGGGTAGCTTGAGGTGAGGACGTAGGCAGTGGGGCTGAACCTCGTAAAAATACTGAGCTTGCTTTCTCTTACCCTACTCTTTACATTTCTTACTGCTTTACATTCTGTTTATATTTTAAATTGTGTATTTGATTAATAAGTGTTAATTTTTATAATATAACCCAATTCACCCCCCCTCTTGTGTTAGTCATCTGGGCAACAATTGGCATCAGAGCTAGAGCTCTGTTATAAGATTAACTATCTTTTGAGTTAAGATCTTATGGCTAACATTGCAGCTTCATTTGGTGAAGGTCAATCTAGCAGTCGGCCTCTACTCTTTTGCGGAGACAATTACTCATTCTGGAAAGTTAGAATGAGAATATTCCTTCAGGCTCAAGGTCGAGAAATCTGGAAATGCATTGTAAATGGACCTTATATTCCAACAAAAGTGGTTGATGGAGTAAAGGTCAAAAAGGAAGAAGAAGAGTTTGATCGTGAAGACGATAGACTTTATACTTTGAATTTAACTGCTATGAATTTATTATATAATGCTCTCAATGGTAATGAGTTTAATAGAGTAATGACTTGCGCTACAGCAAAGGAAATTTGGGATAATTTGGAAGTTACTTATGAAGGAACTTCTCAAGTCGAGGAATCAAAAATTTATATTCTTACTCATGAATATGAAATGTTTAAGATGAATGATGATGAATCTATTTCTAGTATGCACACTCGTTTTACTAATATCATAAACAGCTTGACAGCTCTTGGCAAAATTTATTCCAAAGTGGAGATAGTAAGAAAAATTCTCAACTCTCTACCAAAACGTTGGGAATCAAAAGTGACAGCGATTCTTGAAGCTAGAGATCTCAAGAAGCTCGAAGTGAATGAACTCATCGGGTCACTTATCACCCATGAGTACACATTGAAAAGAGGAGAAGAAGAAGGAAAGCAAAAGCAGAGCTTGGCACTCAAAGCCGTTCTTCATGAAAGTGAAAGCGAAGAAGATGAAGAAAGCGATGACGAATAGATTGCAATGATCACAAGAAGATTTAAGAGATTCTTGAAAAATAAAGCTCCTCCAAGGAAACCTTTCAAAAAATTTTCCAACAAAGATACAGGTAAAAATGATTCATTAATTTGTTATACATGTAAAAAGCCAGGACATATCAAGGCAGATTGTCCCCTGCTAAAGAAAGATCGAAACAAATGCAAAAAAGCAATGAAAGCTACATGGAATGATGATTCAAGTAGCTCAGATAGTGAAGCAAGCAATGGTGAATCAGCAAATCTTTGTCTTATGGCTAAAGATGACATTGAGGTAACAAATCTTGATAATATTGAAGATCCTTCATATGAAGAATTGCAAAATGTTTTAGAAGAGGTATATGAGGAATTTGAAAAATTGGGTATCAAGTATACTGCTTTGAAAAAGAAAAATTCTTCTTTAACAAACGAAATTGATATTTTAAGAAAAGAAAGTATTGTTTTGAAAGATGAAAATCTTGAATTGAAGAAAAAGAAAACTGATTTAGAAAATATTATTGAAAACTTTACAAATGGAAAAAAAAAATTTGAAAAACTTCTTGGTAGTCAAAGATGTGTTTTTGACAAGGCAGGCTTGGGATATATGCCAAAACAAAAATACAAATCTTATAAAAACTTCTTTGATAATCCTTCTACATCAAAGTCCAATATTCAAAATTCTTTTCATAAAAATAATTTTGTTAAAAAATGATACTATTATAATCACTCAAGTTCTTCATATATATCACATGCTATTTGCAATTTTTGTAATAGAAATGGTCATAATTATCTTACTTGTCCTATTAGAAGAAAACATACAATGACTATTAGGGCCATATGGGTACCTAAAAATCTTGTTTCTTCTAATACTAATAAATAAAGGACCCAAAGAACTTGGGTACTAAGAAAAATCATTTTAATTGTTTTTATAGGTGTGCATGAAGTCTTCCACAAACAAAAATAAATGGTTTTTAGATAGTGGATGTTTAAGACACATGACGGGAGACAAGACTAAGTTCTTTGATCTTAGATCTAAAGAAGAAGGACACGTGACATTTGGAGACAACTCAAAAGGGAAGATCGTGGGAATAGGTAAAATTGGTAATGAGTCTTCTCTCATAATTGAAGATATTCTACTTGTTGAAGGTCTAAAACATAATCTTTTGAGCATAAGTCAATTATGTGATAAAAGATTTACAGTTACTTTCAAAATAGATAAGTGCATTATTTTGAATGATCATGATTGTAATATTTGTTTTATTACTTTTAGAAGCAACAATGTTTATACAATCAATTTTGAAGAAATTATCTCACAAGATGCTATTTGTTTTTCAGCTTAAAATGAAACTAATTGGTTATGGCATAGAAGACTAGGTCATGCCAACATGGAACTTATTTCCAAACTTTCAAAAAATGATCTTGTGAGAGGTTTACCAAAGGCAAATTTTCTTAAAGACAAAATTTGTGACGCATGCCAATTCGGTAAACAAACAAAAACTTCTTTTAAAACCAAGAAACATATTTCCACTACTAGACCACTACAATTGATACACATGGATCTTTTTGGACCAAATAGAGTTGCAAGTTTAGGAGGAAAATATTATGCATTTGTTATTGTTGATGATTTCTCTAGATATACTTGGGTCATCTTTCTTACTCATAAAGATGAGGCACATAATGCATTTACCAAGTTATACAAGAGAATTCAAAATGAAAAGGGTTATACTATTTCAAGTATCCGAAGTGATAGGGGAAAAGAATTTGTTAATAAAAATATTGAAACATTTTGTGATGAAAATGGTTTTATGCATAATTTTTCTGCTCCTTGAACTCCTCAACAAAATGGGGTAGTAGAGAGGAAAAATAGATCTCTTCAAGAGATGGCAAGAACAATGCTCAATGAGAACAACTTGCCTAGTTATTTTTGAGCTGAAGCGGTAAGTACTACATTTGTTATGTTATAAATAGAGTTATGCTAAGGTCCAAATTAGATAAAACCCCCTATGAGTTTTGGAATGAGAAAAAGTCCAACATTAGTTACTTTCATGTATTTGGATGCAAATGTTTTATTTTAAATGACAGGGATAATTTAGGCAAGTTTGATGCAAAATCTGATGAATGTATCTTTTTCGGATATTCTACTAATAGTAAAGCTTATAGAGTAATTAATAAAAAGACTTTGACTGTACAAGAATCTATGCATGTAGTATTTGATGAATCTAATTCTCTACTCTCCAAGAAATCCATTGATGAAGAAACAGGAGGTATAAATAATACGGAAAGTCTCAATCTCAACAAAGAGAACACAATAGAGGAAGTCCAACATGGAGACATCAGGAAAGATCATCAAAATTTAATACAAGATACAACCAAACAATGGAAATTTGTGAAAAATCATCCAGTGGAACAAATTCTGGGAGAACCTTCACAAGGTGTAAGCACTCGATCATCTCTTAGAAATATTTGCAATCATACTGCTTTTCTATCTTAGATTGAACCTAAAAATATTGATGAAGCCCTTCTTGATGAATCTTGGATTCTAGCTATGCAAGAAGAGCTTAATCAATTTGAAAGAAATGATGTTTGGACACTTGTTCCTAGACCCAAAAATCATACTATTATTGGAACAAAATGGGTTTTTAGAAATAAGAAAGATGAGTCCAGAGTCATTACTAGAAATAAGGCTCGACTTGTAGCCCAATGTTTCAATCAAGAAGAAGGAATCGATTATGATGAGACATATACACCAGTCGCAAGATTAGAAGCTATTCGAATGCTACTTGCATATATTTGTTATAAAGATTTCAAACTTTTTCAAATGGATGTTAAAAGTGCTTTCTTAAACGGTTTTATAAATGAAGAGGTATATGTTGAGCAACCTCTAAGTTTTGAAAATCATATTTCTCCAAATCATGTTTTCAAACTCACAAAAGCACTATATGGACTCAAATAAACTCCTAGAGCGTGGTACGAGAGACTCAGTGGTTTCTTGATTGAAAATAGCTTTTCAAGAGGAAAAATTGATACAACTCTTTTCATTAAATACGAAAATGATGATATTCTTTTGATTCAGATTTATGTTGATGATATAATATTCAGTGCTACTAATGAAAATATGTGCCAAGTTTTTGTTAAGACTATGCAGGAAGAATTTGAAATGAGCATGATGGGAGAGCTTACATTCTTTCTCGGATTGCAAATTAAGCAAGCAAAAAGTGGGACATTCATAAATCAATCGAAATATATTAAGAAATTGCTAAAGAAGTTTGGGATGGAAGGTGCTAAAGAAACTGAAACACCAATGAGCCCATCCACTAAATTTGATAAAGATGAATCCGGTAAACCAGTTGACTCGAAGGTATATCGAGGTATGATTAGTAGCTTATTATATTTGACAGCCAGTAGACCAGATATTATGTTTAGTATGTGCTTATGTGCACACTTTCAATCATCTCTAAAATAATCACATTTAATTGCAGTTAAGCGCATTCTTAGATATCTTAGTGGTACAATTAACTTAGGGTTATGGTACCCTAAGCACACATCTTTCGATCTAATCAGCTACACAGATGCAGATTATGCTGGCTGTAAAATAGATCGAAAAAGCACTAGTGGAGCATGTCATTTCTTAGGTCATGCACTAGTTTCCTGGTTTAGTAAAAAACAAAATTCTGTTGCACTATCTACTGCTGAGGCTGAATATGTTGCTGCAGGTAGTTGTTGTGCTCAAGTTCTTTACATGAAGCAACAACTTGAGGATTTTAAACTTATGTACAATCACATTCCAATCAAATGTGATAATACAAGTGCTATAAATCTTTCAAAGAATCCAATACAACATTCTCGAACCAAACATATTGAAATTAGATATCATTTTCTTCGAGATCATGTGCAGAAATGCGATATAGTACTAAAGTTCACAAACACACATGATCAGTTAGCAGATATATTGACAAAGCCTTTACCAAAAGATAGATTATGTATGATTAGAAGAGAAATAGGTATGATGCATGTTATGAATATCTCTTAAAAGATAGATCAGAGTTCATAAAAATAGAGAGATATTTTTTAAATACTTTTACATAAACTTGAGGCTCTTAGCCTCATGTTTGAGACGCTCATTCTCTTCATACAATATCATGTCATCTCTATCCATGGGAACTGGCAAGCGGAATGAAGAATCCAATAGAGATTTCAACTGTTTATTCTTCTATCGAAGGATTCCTTCTCTTATGTGAGACTCTTGAACAATTCGTTGAAGTACAACAATTTGTTCTTTAAGCTTTTCAATCTCATGGTTTTTGACTTATAGCCGCTGGGAAAAAGCAACAATAGAAGATGAGTAGCGAGTTCCGAGACTCACCAAGTCGTAGATAGCATCAGAGTCTGACTTATTAGCCAAACTATTATTCTCTTGCTGCAACCTGGCGCCAATGGTAGCTGCAAAAAGGACATGAGATTGACGTGTAGAATACCTCATAGATGGATCTAGAGGAATGTTAGAAGAATGAGCCATTGAGAAAAGAATTGAAAACTTAAAGCGAGAATATTGAAGGAATGCAGATGAGTTATAGAGATGAGAATAAGATTTGATGCAAATCGGATGAACTTTAAAACTGATTTTATAGAGATAGCATAAAGAACAAGACAAACTATTGTCTCTTCAAATCTTATTTAGACAAAAGAAATACAAGATATGCTGGACACACATTGTCAAAAGTTTTCTTACTAGAAAAACAGTTCTCTACTCCTATCATGGCATTGACGGCCTCAGGAGAGAAGATTGATGGTTGATGCGTCAAAGGTTCCTGATTCAAGTCTGGAACATTAGTGGAAGAGAATTGTTCGGCCATTCTATCGTTATGGAAAAACAAAACTCAAGTCAAGAAGCGATTTTTTTTGGTATCCGATAAGTAAAAATGATCATTTTTTTTAAGAAACTCAGAGCCTTCAATCCCGTTTGTCAACAACATCAGGCGATTGTTTAAATCTTCAGCCGCACTAAATTCATAAAGTTAGGCCTCGAGAATTTGCAGCACTTGTCGGGTCACGGACGGCTCCCTTTTTTCAACTATCTACAGTGTCTATTAACGCACCGTTTTCTTCAGTCTATTTACTTGCTGCCGATCCTTTTTAATGATGCCAAAAGGGGGAGAAGTTTTAGACTAGAACATTAACATTGTTTAATTTGCTAAACTTGTTATATATGCTTGGAATTATATTTATATTTTTGCTTGAAAAACTAACGCACATTCTCAGGGGGAGCTTAAGTATTAATACAGGTTTCAGGTTCTATCAAGTATTTGTCATCATCAAAAAGGGGGAGATTGTTGAACACAAGGTTTCAAGTTTTGTGTAATTATAAATCTACACATGGATTTTGATGATAACAAATGAATTCAAAGAATAAAGGAGTCTCAAGCTCAAGTTGTCCACACAATAGAATCAAGCACATCAAGGAACCAAGCATGAGCAAGAAGGGAACAAGTTCACATTAAAGTCATAGAATAATGTTGTAAATCTCTTAAATATTCGAAATTAAGATTAAGGCTCAAAATTAATATTTTATCATAAAGCATTAAAATACATTTTCCACATGTGCATGAATATTTTGAAAATTAAATTTAAAAATTTTGAAAGATGATTGATTGTCATATTTCACATGTGCATGACATGATTAAATGTTTGAACTTTGAAAATATTAAGATGATCGATTGTCATCTTTCACATGTGCATGTTTTATTTGAATATTTTTAAAAGTAATGGATGTTTTTCTTGACTTATGCAAAAGGTAGATGTCTTTGTTTGAAAATTTTGAAAAGTAAAGTGTGCTCCTTTTGTCATATGCAAAAAGTAAAAGATTAGGTTTGAAATTTTTGAAAAGTAAAGTGTGCTCCTTTTGTCACATGCAAAAAGTAAAAAGATTAGGTTTGAAATTTTTGAAAAGTGAATGATGATGTCTTTGATATGGGAATCTTTTCAAATTTAAAATTGAAGACTCATTTGCCTATAAATAGCTCACTTGAGTTTTGCAAAAATCACAACAAGAGCTTACACATCTATTGCTAAGTTTTGCATCATTCCTTCAAAACTCTCATTCTCTCTTTTCTAAAGTTTTGAGCCTTAATTCTTGTTCTTGTTGAGAGAGATATAGGTTGCACTGTATTGTTTCTATCTCACTCGTTAAGGAGTGTACTTTGATAGTCTACCCACTATCAACTATTGTATTTGTAAGAGGGTGCGTATAACCCTTGTGTGTGTAGAAGGTATTCTACACGGGGAATAGTTAAATCACCAAGTGTGAGGTGATTGGAAGTGTAGAGGGTGTTCTATACGGATTCTTTGGAGCAGTGCTGCTCAAAAGTGTAATAAGTTTCTATTTCTACCTAAAGGAGATTGACTAGTGAATTCGGGATCCTCAAGGGGTAGCTTGAGGCGAGGACGTAGGCAGTGGGGCTGAACCTCGTAAAAATACTGAGTTTGCTTTCTCTTACCCTACTCTTTACATTTCTTACTGCTTTACATTCTGTTTATATTTTATATTGTGTATTTGATTAATAAGTGTTAATTTTTATAATATAACCCAATTCACCCCCTTCTTGTGTTAGTCATCTGGGCAACAATTTATGTTGACGACATGGTTATCATCTCTTCAAAACCAAGTGTTATTGATGGTTTTATCTATGCTCTGTCTAATGCTTTTTCTGTCAAAGATCTGGGTAAATTGTCTTATTTCTTGGGCATAGAGATTGATTATTCTATTGCTAGAGTATTTTTGTCCAACATAAGTATATCAAAGAACTCTTTGTCAGAAGTAATATGCTTAATGCCAAACCTATTACTTCGCCTATGGCAGCCTCTATGAAGTTATTTCAATATGACACTCCTCAGTTTGTTGATCCTACACTATTTAGAAGTGTGTGGAAGGTTTACAATATATTTCCCTCATTAGGCCTAACATTGGCTTTGATGTGAATAAAGTCTGTCAGTTCATGCATTGCTAAAAGCTGCCACATTAGGTTGTAGTTAAACGGATACTCCGATATTTGAAAGGTTATATTAATCTTGGCTTATGCTTCAAACATTCCTCAAAGTTATTCCTTCAAGCCTACATTGATGCGGATTGGACAAGATACCCTGATGATCGACGTTCGACTAGTGGTTTTTGTATCTTTGCCGGGTCTCATCTTATTTCTTGGAGTTCCAAGAAACAAAAAATTTTTGCTAGGTCCAATACTGAAGCGGAATACAAAGCCTTGGCTACAATTGTTGCTGAATTCATCTAGATTCAAAATCTGTTGCGTGAACTTGGTATTTTCTTACCTCAAGCTCTAATTCTTTTTTGTGACAACATTGGTGCCACCTTCCTCACTGCCAACCCAATCTACCATTCAAGAATTAAACATATGGACATCGACTATCATTTTGTTCGTAATCGTGTTGCTGCCAAGTCCCTCATAGTGACTCATTGCAGCTCTAAAGCTCAGCTAGCAGATGTTTTTATCAAGCCTTTGGTTTCAATTAGTTTTGTTTTTTATTATACGAGTCTCAATGTTATTGACATTCTTTTGAACTCGAGGAAGCATATTAACATAACACCTATCATTTTAGATCAAACTTAGAATATTTTAGAATAGGCATTTTACATTTCTATTATTTTTTATTATTATTCCTTATAATAGAATGATTCTCTTGTAATGCGTGTGTACATATGTATAAATATACACCTCAAATACCATAATGAAATAGCTTGGATTTTTAGCTATTCCGAATTTAGCTTACAATTATATATTACTAGGAATTTGGCTAGCTAGCAATTCACCCCTACAAAAAATATATAAAACCATTTACTATTACGATTCCTGATCTTGCATGTTTGTTACTTAAATTTGCCGAAATATTTTGACGAAAAAGTGGATCGAGTGCAGTACCAGTGCATGCATGAAAATCTGGTTTTTTGGTAGAAGTAGTAAATAAGTGGATCGAGGCTGCTTGAATATTGTAAGAAATATGATTTTAATTTGGCATCCCATTAGTCAATATTATATATATATATATTTATATTACAAAAAAAAACTACGACCAAAACAAGTATGTTTTCTTTTTCCAACGACGTAAAGACGAGAATGGTACAAGTTTTTGATGAGAATTCCTGGGGGGCAGACGGGCTGCCCCCCTCCACCAAAGCAGCCCCGCCGTCACCGGCGGCGGCTCTATTTTCTCCATGGCCGAATTCTCTTAAATTTATCTTTATTTTATTTTTTATTGTGTTTTTTATTATGTTTTTATTGTGTTTTTATTATGTTTTATTCATTTTATTTTTTTAATATATTTTTAATCTTCATTTTTTTATTTAATTATATTTTTTATTTTATTTTCATATATTTTTCATCGTTAAGTAGCTCAATATTAATTAGGCTTCTTTAGACGCTGGAGACCCCGGACCGGTCCCCAGCGTCACCCGTTTTTTACCTCTAGGTCTGTTGTCCAAAGTGGCAAGTGGGCACTAATATTCCGTGAAGAACTGTACACATAATATAATTTTATTCAAGTGGCGATGGGAGCCGTCACTCGTGACAAGAAATCCTAGCTAGGAACAACCGAATAAAACAATAATTGGAAGTATCACGTTAGATTCTTTCTACAAAGCTGGCCGCAAAGGAGGAAATTAGTATTGGATTAATCAAATTCTTCTTTTTTTTTTTAAATATAAATTTGTATATATATTTAAAAAATTCATTTATATTTAATAAAATATAAGGAGAAAAAAGTAAAAAAAGTGAAGAAAAATACAAATAGTTTTCAAAAGTAAATAATAAAACTTGAAAACTCTTTAAATTTAAAGAGATATTCTTTACTTTTAAAAATAAAATATATTTTTATTTCTTTCTTCCTTTTTTTTTATATTTGATTAAATATGATTAAATTTTTTTTGATATATAATAAACTTATACATTTTAAAGAAAAATTTTAACTAATTCAATGTACGTGCTCTAGTTTATGTATATAAAGAGAGAGATTAATGTTAATTAGTAATTACCTAATGTAACAGTAAGTCAAAGATCAATAATAAAAATGAAAAACGTAAACTTTAATTAGCCTTTACCATAGTATTTTTTCATGAACGTACAAGGATCTCCAGGATTTCCAACATAATCTTCCTATCTAGTTCATTAACGTCTTTAATTTTAAGACTCGATTATTCATGCAAGTTGAAGAAGTAAAATAAATTATATATAGCAACTTCTCTTTAAAAGGTTATAAAATCCTGCTCCAATTAACTTGCCGATAAGAGTTGTAATTATATAATTTTATCTTTAAAGATATAATTAGGTGTAAACGATGGTTAATTTATAGGTTTCTTAATACATTAATATGCTGATAGGCCGGTACTTTATATTCAAAGATAGAGGTTGGAGTCCCACGATGTTAATTTTGTTTAATAAAATATTTAGGACCAGTTTGGATTTATAGGCGAGATGAGTTCGTCTTGAATTATTTCGAACTCATCATTATAATTTTTTAAATTTTTATATAAAACATAAATTTCAATACAGAGTTTTCAAATTTCAATATATATTATTCAAATCTTAATTTAATTTTTTAAAATTTAATAATAATAATATTATTAAAAAATAAACTAAATTTAACTGAACTCATCTCATATTCTAATCCAAACCGAGCCTTAATTACTTATCAATCACAGTCCCTTGAGCTGAAAACAACATTTAACCGAAAATTGGAGATTAAATGCTGGGTCCAATTTAATGACTAATAAGAGAAAGCGGATAATATATTTAATTTGAAATGCCATCATTTTTCTAAAGTGAGGGGCTATTGGAATCTTAGCCAATTGGTGTCAATCTAGAGTACTTCCTTGAATCGGATTTAGTTCATAATATTTAAACATTACTTTCAGTCATAAATTTTGTGCACTCTTCTTAAAATAATAGACAAATTTAGAATTTACATAAAAAAATTATTTTCATAAATTTAATATTTTTTCTTTTAAATTTCAGTAGAATAAAAACACATTAAAACCTGATTTATTTTCATAAATAAATTAAGATAAAAGTTTAAAATTAAATAAAATATTATTATAATATAATTTTTTATTATTAATTTTATTTTGATATTTGAAAAATTATTTTAGAATTTGAAAATTTTAAATTGTTTATTTTATTTTATGTAAAAATTTGAAAAAATAATAATAATGAAATAAAATAAAATAAGGTAAGATGAGAGTATTTATTAAAGTGAACGAGCTAGCCTAAAACTTTATCATCTATCCATAAATACACATCAAATTATCAAGATTAAGATGTTGTGCCTCAAGTCTCAAATGTGACAAAAAACTAACATTTTACCTCTGTCAAGCCATAAAAAATACTTCCCGTATATATTATTTATAAATTATAATTTAATAATTAATGATGCGTGTGAAACTAACCTTTATCATTTGAACTAGAAAGTAAAAGTATATCCCAATCACCCCCCGTTTTATTCTCTTCCAAAAGCGGTATTCCTAGCAGCAATACGACTTCCCGAAAAACAGGAGCTTGTTTTTTTGTTTTCGTTCTTATTTATTTATTTGTTTTGAAAGAGGTGGCGTTTCCGTGATATGTGGCAGTTAAATAGTCAAATAATACTCTGAGATGTCAGGATGTGTCCGCCACGCGCTGCCTTGGCCTAACTCATGACTATTTTGGATGCTTTTGCATGGAACGTCATCTCGTTTCTTCTCATCCTCGGCCACTTGGTGCATTCTCAAACTTTCCCCCACCTGCAACATCTATGTTGTTTACCAAGGCACTAAACTGAAGGACTAGCACGAAATTGACCTTTGGAGTATTAGGAATGAATTTATTATATATTTTTTTAAATTATATATTTTTATATATTTTTTAAAAAAATTTCATCAAATTTAATCAATAATGAGAAAAAAAGATAGAGAGAGGAAAATATTTTTCCACTTATAAATAATAATATTCCAAAACTCTCTAATTTTTTTTGAAAAGTATACAAAAATATACAATTTGAAGAAAAATTATAGTAAATTTATTGCTAATGCTCAACAACCAATACAAGGATGAAATGAACCAACTACTTACCAAAGCCTACAGTAGGGAGGAGGTGGAAACCGCGATAACAAGTATGAACCCTCTTGGATCGCTTGGCCCAGATGGACTACCAGCCATCTTCTACCAGACCACTGGAATATTGTTGGGGAAAGAATTGTCGGCACAGTCTTGGATATCCTCCACACACGCACCGGGGTCAGGGGTATCAACCAAACCTTCATTACATTAATCCCCAAAAAGCATGCCCCCCGGCTGGTCTCGGATTACAGACCTATCAATCTTTGTAATGTCCTCTACAAGATTGTTGCCAAAGTCATCGCCAACAGACTCAAAAGCATCCTCCCTCAACTGATCTCCCCCTCACAAAGTGCTTTCGTGCCGGGCAGACTCATCTTTGATAACATCCTAATTGCCTATGAACTTCTCCACTCCATGCAGAACATAATCAAGAGCAAGAAAGAAGGCTACATGGCACTCAAATTAGATATAAGCAAGGCTTATAACAGAGCTGAATGGAACTTCCTCAAAGCAGCAATGTTAAAGATGGGTTTCGACTCCATATTGGTGGATCTAATAATGCAATGTGTTGAAACAGTCTCCTACTCAATCCTCATCAATGGAGTCCCCCAACCTCCCATCCATCCCTCACGAGGCATCAGACAGGGAGACCCTATTTCCACTTATCTCTTTATTTTATGTTCTGAAATACTTAGCCAAGAGCTCCACTATGCTGAACAGGGAGGCCTAATCTCTGGAATCCCGGTGGCTAAGGGCTCCTTTACCATCAATCACTTATTTTTTGCTGATGATAGTTTGCTTTTTTGTAAGGCACTTCCCTCGGAATGGAACAAGCTACATAGCATTCTACATGCATAAGAAGTGGCGTCTGGGCAGAGACTGAACCTGGAAAAGACTTCCATCATGTTTAGCAAGAACACGAAGGTGGACACCCAACGCTCTATTCTGGCGACGGTTGGGATCAGAGCAACAGGTCCCTTTGAGAAATACTTGGGCCTCCCACCCTTCATTGGACGGCACCGAGTCAGAGCATTCAATCCAATACTGGAAAGAATAAAAGCCCAAATGAACAACTGGAAGACCAATTTCCTATCTTATGCTGGCAAAGAAATTCTTCTAAAAGCAGTAATCCAGGCTATTCCCACCTATAGCTTGGGTATCTTCAAAATTCCAAAAGGAATACTCAGGAGCATTAACAAGCTTATGCAAGACTTCTGGTGGGGACAAAAAGAGAACCGATCAAAACTACATTGGATCAGCTGGAAAGGTTTGAGTATTGCCAAAAAGCAAAGGGGACTCGGGTTCAGAGATTTCGAGGGCTTCAATCTAGCTCTCCTCGCTAAACAAGCATGGTGCCTAATGCAATCTCCTATATCATTGGCAGCCAGAGTCATGCAAGCAAAGTACTATAAAGGAAAGGAATTCCTGAGGGCAACGGTCAAGCAGGGAGACCCCTTTGTGTGGTAAAGTATCATGGCCTCTAAACCACTCCTATGCGAAGGTCTCTTATGGAAAATTGGTAATGGTGAGTCAGTCAGTATTTGGGATGACAAATGGGTGAACATCCAATCGACCTATAAGATCCAAACGCTCTCCACGCACCTCCCAAAGACCGCAAAAGTAGCATTCCTCATAGATGCCGATAAAAGAGAATGGAATGAGGAACTGGTTCAACATATCTTCAATGCAGAGGAAGCTTCAGCTATACTCCAAACTCCCATCAGTCAGTGTGGAAGCTCAGACCAACTTTCTTGGCGATGCACAACGAATGGTAAATTCACAGTGAGGTCCACTTATCACCTACAAGGTAGTATAAACGCCAGAAAACTCGGCCAACCGTCTGAAAACAGCTCAAGTCCAAAATTTTGGGGTAATATATGGAGTCTCAAACTGCCCCATGCCATCCGAACCTTACTTTGGAGAGCAGGGAAATATATTCTACCTACGAAGGTCAACCTGGTAAAAAGGAAAATTATCAGTACACCGGAGTGCCCGATATGCCTACTACACCCTGAAAGCACGACACATGCACTCTGGTCGTGTCCGGGAGCCCAAGATGTGTGGAGCAACTGTTCTAGGAAACTCTAAAAATTATCTTATTGTGAAGGGGTTTTCACTAACATTCTTGATTTTATTCTTTCCACAGGTTCGGAGGATATCGCGGTGGAAGCATCTTATGTCATCAAGCACCTATAGCACAGGAGAAACAAAGTGGTCTTTGACTCAACCTTCCTTTCCCCGACGCAAGTGATGGAGCAGGTCCAAACGGGGCTTAGTGGACTGGGAAGTCTATATAGCAGGCCTGCGGAGTAAACAAAGGCCACAGCCAACCCCGGAACCTATCAATGCCTGGCAGAAGCCTCCAAAGGACTACATCAAAGTAAATTGGGATGCGGCGATCGACAAAGTAAATTGCAAAGTGGGAATAGGTGTCATCCTCCGTAACTCTGAAGGTCAAGTTCTAGGTACTCTCCAAGCCTCCCGGAATCTATTCCCAGACCCCTCCTTAGGGGAAGCAGTTGCGGCAACGCGGGCTATTACTTTTAGCTTGGAACTAGGATTTCGATCAAAGTTAATACTAGAAGGCGACGCCAAGGTAATAGTTGATAGACTGAATAACTAAGAGGAAAGCTGGAGTTCAACCGGACTTCTTATTCGTGATGCACGGCATTTACTTAAGAACATTAGTGATGTCTCTATTGTTCACTCTCCTAGGCATACTAATAGGGTGGCCCATGTTTTGGCCAAACATGCCTTTTCTCTGGATGAAGAATGTATCTTTTTAGAAACATTTCCCCTTTGTATCTGCAACTTGGTTTAATTTAATATGATGATGTCTTATTTCAAAAAAAAAAAAAAAACAACCAATACGAAATGTAGGTCATCAGAATAGTGACTTTCGACTTGAGTCAGAGCCAAAAATTTCCTCCAATTTTGTTTCTAAAAAAGAGTTGGAATTCGACTTTAATTAAATGTGAGAGTTTCGATCAGAGGTCAGAATTTCGATCTGTGATTAAAATCTCTTACTCTGTCGTTGATGAAATCCAACAATACAATCATAAATGGCAACAACACAATACAATCATCATGAAATAATACCGAAAAATTCGAAACTCGAATTTGAGTGCAAAACAACTACAAACTTCAAAATATCCATAAAATCATAACAAAATTAATATTCAAATTCACAAAAATAAAAACAAAGAAGATGACGTGGGATTAGAGACTCTCTTGATTATGCACCTAGGAGTTGAAAATTTCTCCAAACTTTGGGGACGAACATAGAATCACTTCCACAGATGACTGGTGAGGGACTCCCATGAGGTAGAAGCCAATGAGGTGGGTCGCAGAAGATGAAAATGAAGAAGACGACGAATGGTTAGGATTTGATTGATTAAAAGAGATGAAAAGGAAGAAGAAATTGAGAGAATTGAGAAGAGAGAAAGGTTAGGATTTAAGAGTAAAAATAGATGAATTTATACCTTTTAAAACGTCATCATTTAAGTGTAAAAAAAAATGAAAAAGGATAAACACTTGACTTGAGTCTCGAACCCAGGTTCTGAATGACTGAAGTAGTAAAAGCATCCTTTCCTCCTACCTAGCGGCCAATTCGATTGATGTTCCTCTCAAGATCTTTCTTGATACGGTCGATTTTTTATAAAAACCAATTGCGTCAATTGTTTTTCATCCTTAGTGGTATGTTTTTTAAATACAAGCAACTACCGCAAACAAGCCTTCTAAAACCACGGTTCTTTTCTCTGAATAAATATCATGATCCTTAGGTTTTTATTTTTTTCTCATTTTGTGTAGAAACCCAGTTGACTAATTTGTTAGATTTGTTTTCGTAAAAGATATGAGATTAAATGAAATAAAAGTTAAAAAATATTATTAAAAATATTTTTTAATATTAATTTTGTTTTGAAATTTGAAAAAGTTGTTTTGATATTTAAAAAGTTGAATTGTTTATTTTATTTTATATGAAAATTTTAAAAAATATAATAATAAATTTAAACTAAGATGAGATGAGACGAGATAAAATAGTTTGAAAACAAACAAGACCTTAGATATTAAAATAACAGTTTGTAATTTTATACCGTACCAGACGGTACGATCGAAATATGTCGTATTGGCCGATTATCCGGTACAAATTATAAGATTGTACTATTTTGGTTAAAATATCGGCTGTATCAGTCATACCAATTAATATTTCGGTTGATAACGGCTTCTTATTGGCCGTATCGAATTTTCGATTTCAGTCATTCATTTTTTTTTTCATTTTTTGTTATTTTTTACCTCAATTTATACTAGACTAATTATATATATATTTATTCATATATTAATTATTATTTTGAAATATAATTTATATATATATTATTATAGTATATTGACTAGTACGTTTATCAGTACGATATTTAAAACTTTGAATAAAACCCAGATGAAAACAAGTAAACTTTATGGAAACAAACATCGAATGCTTGAGAGCGACCTAAACCCACAAATTTCATTTCACCAAGCAAATGATTAAGGGGGAAAATAAGAAATCACTGGAAGAATGGTGCATTAATAAAGTGAAAAAAAAGGACAATATTTGGTAGCTTGGGGTTAGATTCAGAAACTTGGACCTTGGTTCATGTACATAATAATGTGACCGACAGAGACAAATGAATCAAGTTGAGAATATAAGTACCTCAAAATACGACTAATATGCACATTAATAATATTTCTTTTGACAGCAGAATGTTAACTACGAACAATTAAGTTTACCCTAATTAATGCTAGCTCCTTGGAAAATGGATTAACAGGATATATATATATATTTTTTATAGGAGATTAACAGTATATAATTAAATAATTAGAGAGTTAATGAATTGTAATATTAATGTTGGGAAATTAGCTTTTCTTCTTCCAAATACCGAGCGGCCAACCATTTGTTTACTTATTTCACATATAGTTCTCAAATAGAGATTGTTATACAAATTTATATAGTTATATTTATTTTAAAAAAAATTATAATACTATCATTTTTAAAATAATATATATATATTTTTACCTTTATACATTAATGAGACTGTACAAACAATCTCTCACTCAATATTACAAATAAGATTTCTCTTCATCAAATATTGTGAGAATTCTTCATTTTAGAGAAATAAAAATGATATTTACATACAAGAAATATTACTCCTTTTCCAAACTATTAAGTTAGTTTTTTAATAATAAATATCATCATTTTTAAGAAAAATACACGACACTTACACCACATATGATTATATCTAATATTACAAATAATTTGATAAAGGAATAATTATTTCAATTTGTTTCATTTGATTCAAACGGGTTTAAGATTCTATTTAAATAATGAGATGAGATGAGATATTTTTAAATAAAAATTGAATAAAATCTTATTAAAATATTTTTTAAATATTAATATTAATATTATTTTGGTATTTGAAAAAATAGATTGAGATTTAGAAAGATTAAATTATTTATTTTAATTTATTTAACATTTAAAAAAAATTATAATAATAAAATAAATTGAGATGCATTTAAAAAAAAAATTATACAAAAAAGCATCAGAAACTATTTGCACGTGTAAAAAAAAAAAAAAAAAGCTCTACGCATCCTGGGAGAAAACAAAGTAATCTCAACTCGCAAGATTTATAGGTAGATTGATTTATATATAGACATGTGATTGTAAAGTCCACACAATTAAAATAATAATAATAATCTGGTTTGAAGCCATTTTTGACATTATAGTAAATGCGCATATGTCGGGGCCACGGTTAGTGATTGACATTTGACGAGCAGCAGCTGGAGTTATTTTTAAGAAAAATGATAGATGCAGTCATGAAGTTGCAAGTGGCGTGCAGTCGTTTTGGAAAAAAGTGAATATATATGGGATCCACGTGAAAAAGTTAACTTTTTTTCTAAAGCGACTGCATGTCGTTTGCAACTCTACGACTATACGTAGCATTACCTATTTTTTTTTAGTCAAAGAAGCTAACCTACGGGGTAATTGCAAGTAGTTTTCACGTGGGTCTTGTTTGTTTAACCCCCACGTAGGATAATCCTCGAGTTTGACCTCAAAGTCTTAGAAGATAAGCATGAAATTAGAGAAAGAGAGAAAGCAAAACCATTGGCTAAATAGTCTTCTACTGCGTCCGCCCACAGTCCCACTACCAAAACCCGAAACCAGTCACTGGTTTTGCTTCCATTAGCAGTTTTAGACCCAATACGACTTCCCGGAAACCAGGAGCATTTTTTTTATTAAAAAAATACCAGGTGGGGCCACGTCCCCCACGATATGTGGCGATTCGACCGCACCCTGACACCATTACGTGTCTGCCACGCGCCGCTCTCTTCCTTCCTAAATTTTTGTACCCACTTGCATGCCGCCCTTCACCATATCCCTCCAGCTATTCCCTACCCACTTTCGTCTCCTTCCCATTCAATTACTATCTTATCCTCATCCAAAACTCTCTCTCTCGTCCCTGGATAAGTATCGTAATTTTAGTATCCAGACAAGGTCAATCTTCGAGGACAAAATCCAAAAGTTGCTGCCATAAAAGTTATGTTGCCAACTCCACTGGGTTTACGTCCCAATGGGATCATTGTTCAGGTTCCCATGATTGGGGGTTGGGTGTACGCGCCTAGAGTGAGGCTGTCCTATGAATCATATTTTTTTTATTAATTTTCTTTTGCTTTTTAAAAAAAAAAAAAAAAAAGTGGTTCAGTGTCCAACCTCCTTGAATGTGGAAACCAGTGTTACAGGAAACCTAAAAACAACTGCGTATCCTGGCCACTCCCTGAAAACCCAGCGGCCCCGCTAAAACAACAACAATCTTCATTCTTTTGCCAACCCTACGTGAATCCCTTCGCTTATATACCCACACATCCTTCTTCTTATTCTCCTCCAGACACCCAAAACTCTCTCTCTGTCTCTCTGTCTCTCTCTCCAGTTTTCATTGTGCTTTAATCGGTTTGTACAAAAATGCGTATGAGCTGCAATGGGTGCCGGGTCCTACGCAAGGGATGCAACGAAAATTGCAGTATCAGGCCTTGTTTGATGTGGATCAAGAGCCCCGAGTCCCAAGCCAACGCTACTGTGTTCCTTGCCAAGTTCTACGGCCGCGCTGGCCTTATGAACCTCATCAACGCTGGCCCCGAACACCTTCGCCCTGGTTAGCCCCCATACCCCATTTGCACTTTCTTTTCTTATACGATAATTAAAAAAAAAAAGCTTTGGAGTACGTGAACCTGTCATATTATTTTGTGGTCCATTGTGTTTATGCATTTTTATTTTCCTAGAATCTAGATGGATTCATATTTGCCCAATCACATTCGGGAAAACAGAGATTAATAATTTATTTTTGGGGTTACAGCGATTTTCAGGTCCTTGCTATATGAGGCATGTGGGAGGATAGTGAACCCGATTTATGGATCAGTCGGGTTGTTGTGGTCGGGGAGTTGGCAGCTCTGCCAATCCGCCGTGGAAGCCGTGCTAAAGGGTGCGCCGATCACGCCTATCACCTCCGAAGCCGCGACGAGCGACCATGGACCACCCCTCAAGGCCTACGACATTCGTCATGTGTCGAAGGACGAGAATTCGGCCGCGTCCAACGATCCCCATCGGGTCAAGACGAGGTGCCGTTTCAAGCGCTCCGTGATCAAGCCAAGGGCGAGCAAGGTTGGGCTTGGCGCGGCTGACGACTCGTCTCTGGACGTGAAGCCCAAATGGGATGGTGGGTGCTGTACGCAGAAGCTGAACAGGTCGACCAGCCACGAGTCGTCGCTGAGCCACCAGTCCGAGCTGGCCGCGAACGTGGAGGGCGAGAGCAAAGAAACCGAGAGTATGATCTCCGTTGAGACGGCCGAGGCTTCGGTCTTGTTCCTTCCGGAGCCGGAGTCCGGCCCGAAGGCCAACGAGCAAGGTCAGGACAGTGAGATAGGCCTGGAATTGACCCTTGGATTCGAGCCTGTGTCACGTGCCAATCACGTGGTTCCCGTGAAGAAGAGAAAGGTTGAGGCCTGTGTTGGTGGCTCGAGTACCGGTTTCGGCACATGTAAGATGGAGCTCCGGCTTGATTATCCGGTTTTAGGGTGAAAACAAAGCAAATAAACGAGTCCAACAAAAAAAAAAAAAAAAATCCAGTTTTGACGGCTCAGATCGGCATTGTCCGTTTCCATAGAAGAGATCATGACCCTTTCTTTCCTTTCAATTTCTCTCGAATTATTGGGGGATTTTCTTTTGACTGTACTCTTTTCTTTTATTTTCGGTCTGTCCTTTTACCCCATGCAGTGAGGTGTACAAATGTTGTTGCAAATATAGGAGCGGTAAATGAACAGAGGGAGAAAAAATCCTTTGCAGTTGTGAGCTTTTTACAGCACTTTTTAAATTTATCTGTCATTTGGGGGATTTAGAATTTCAGATCCCTCTCTGGATTGATACCAAATCTTCAACACGATGCTTGTTGCTTCAGATTTCTGTTTTCTTCTTTTGTTCTGCGGAACGTAACATCATGCACACGCCAGTTCGGCAAAAGTGCTGTTGGAAAAGGTGTGCAGTAATTTGTAAACCAGTAATTACTAATACAAATTGTTGGAAATATGTTAAATAATAAATAATGAGTAGTGATAGGACTTCTATTTTTTTATTATCGTTTTTTTTATTTATAAAATATTGGAATTTTTTATTTTTTATATTTATTTTTAAGTATTTTTTTAATATTCTTAACCATTAAAATAAATTTTAAAATATAAAACTTTACTAATATTTACTTTCTTAATTATTAAGTAAAATAAAAAAAATTATAAATAATAATAATAAATAAGAGAATATGTAAATAATAATATAATAAATTAGAAAAAAGCCAACTTGGTGTTGAGTTAGATGTACGCTTTTTAATTTATTTTTAAAAAAATATATCTTCAAAGAATGTTGCATTCTTTAACTTTTATGTTGTTAGGAGCAATATCTTAACACTTTTGATTCAATAATAAAAAATCAATATGCAGAACTTTGTCTAGGCTTCTAGCATATTCAATATTTTACTCCATTTTATTGTGTTATGACCTAATTTCTTTTGCTTAATTTTTAAAACACTAATATTTGCAAGACAACACTAAATATAAATAGCTAATATTGGATATTTTATCCTTGTAGAGTTTATACGGTGTCTTGTCAATTCCTTAGATTGTACTTTATTTAAGATAAAACAAGATTGCAAGTATTACTCTCCCCATTATAATTCAAGTCGGCCAAAACTAGAGAGCATGCATTTGATTATATATACCAAATTTCTATAAAAGATTAAACCAATGCTCTGTAGACTTGATAATTTTAATTTTAATCTTAATCTCTAATTGATTTTTAACTTCAGTTTTATAGATGACTAATTCACTCAAAGATTCTTTTCTCTTCATCAAGTAAACAAAACAAAGTTTGGACATATTATTTATAGAAGTAATGAAATCTTTATTATGAATAATATTGAATTTCTTATAATAGATTTAAATGGATTTTTAGGCTGTTTTGATTGAACACATTAAATATTTTTCATCCAAATCAATAGAAATTTTAAGAATAATCTCTAAATCCATGATTCTTTTAACATGATATTCTTTTAAATGATTCCTATTTAAATAACAACCATCATTATGAATTAATTCAAATAATAATGAATTTCTTATAATTATTTTAAATGGATTTTTAGACTCTTCTATTAAATACATTAATTATTTTTCATCCAAATCAACAAAATTTTTAGGAATAATCTCTAAATCTATCATTCTTTTTAATATTATGATAATTAAAATGGCCTAATCTAGCATGCAGTCATATTGAAGTGGGACATTAAATTTATTATTAGAATAAAAGTTGTCTACTACATTGTTTTGAGCATTTGTTGCAATTAGACAATCATTCGCATAATCTTTCCCCACAAATGACATATATTTAATTACAATAATTTTATTGGATTAAAATAACAATGTGTAGCCTAGCCTGCCTACTAACTAAAGATTTGCTAATTAGGTTATTCTCATCTCTTGTACGTAAAACACTTCCTAATTTAAAGGAAAAGTATCTTTGGATGGCAGTTTGAGTTCAATTCTTTCTATTCCAAATACTTGTGTGCAGAGATGCAATTACCCATTGTCACTTTCATGCTGCTTATATCCTGATTTTTCTAAAAAATATTGTGATTAGAAAGGACATGATATTGGCTACTGTGTCTACTGTCCAATAAGCAGCACTACATGCCAAATAAACTTAAGAACTTATAGTTACATACCGTTCGTAATTTCCAATGGAGTCGACCTTAAAAAGTACCGTTTGAACCTGTGGGTTAGGCGGTCTTGATTATTCATTGTCTTGATTTTTCTTTTCTTATAATGAAAGTTTCTGGCCAACTGACCCGTTCTTTCATAATTAAAACAAATAGATCTCTTATCATCTTTTTTGATATAAGACTTTGATTTCAAAATTTTCCTATACTTGGTTTTATTCTTATTGAATTTAAACTTATGGTGTAATGGATTTTTATATGTTTTCTTATTTTCTACAATATTTGTTTTAGACTGGATATCATAATCTAATAGTGGGACATGATCATTTTTAAATGTTATTTTTGGATCTTAAAGGCACAGATTAAGGTTTTCATGGATGCGTATCAAGAATATGAAAATTTAGTTTTTGAACTTGATGTGTCCGAAATAGGATTTTGCTAAATTAAGCGTTGATAAGAGTAGCTTTGACAATCCAGGGATAAGTGGCAATGGAGGAATTTGAGAGATGTAGGTGAACACATGTTTTTTGCTTTTGTCAAATGTTATGGTATAAGTTCAAACAACATTGCTTAGATAAGAACCCTTTTTGATGGTCTTATTTTCTGTGCATAGAGGAATATAACCCACATCCAAATTGAAACTAATTCTAAGCTTGTAGTTAATTGGTGGGAAATGGTGATTCAATCCTTTGGAGGAGTCAAATGTATTGGAATGAGACACTAATGTAGGCTCGCTCAATGGTGGTAAGGATATATTATTCTTTTAGGGAAACAAGTTACGTCGTAGACAGATTAGCCAAGATGAGTTCTGATGGTCATGAGGCGATTTTTTAGAGTAATTATAACATTTGAAAGAAACTCTAGGAGCTATTCGACCGGATCAAGCTAGTTTACACATAATTCGACATAGATAAAATATTTTATGTAGGCTATTTTAGATTTACTTGAAATTTTCAAGTATGACTTATTTTTTGTTTCTATGATTGGTTTAGTTTCTTGTATAATGGTTGAATTAGTCTATAGTTTATTTTGATGCCTAGGTTTTAATTTTATGATTATATATAACCTCCAAGTGTCTGTTGTAATTATGGTATTTATCCACTATAAGTGAGGGATATTATTGTCTCATGGATCTAACAATGAAGCAGAATTGCTAGCACTTTATTTTGGGTTGCAACATTGTAAGGAGTTGAATTTGCAAAGAATTGAGATTGAGCTAGACTCTTTACTTATTGTTAATTGTTCGGAAAAAGGTAGATATGGCATTTGGTATCTTGAAAATTATTGGAAAAAAATAGCAGATCATATCCGGATTGCAAGTCAAAATAAAACATGTTTATAGAGAAGGAAATCCAGGAGCTGATTACCTATCGTGATTGGCTTCGAGTCATCAGTCTGGTACGTGGACAAGCTTTAATGACATTCCGTGTCAGCTGAAAGGTATTCTTAAGGTCGATAAAGTAGGACTTCCTAATTTGAGATCTTAAGATTTGTTTTGGTATATTGATTTTTCAGGTTTTTCTTTTATGTTGTTTTGGTTTGTTTAGGCCTGTTTAGATGTTTTTTTGTTTTTTATAGGTCTATTTAGATTTTTTGCTTTTTTTATAGGCCTATTTAGATATTTGGCTGTTTTTATCTTTTGTTTGGTTTTGTTATTAGTCTTTTTGTTTGTATTTGGGAGGTTGTGTTGCTTTTCTCTTATTGTAAATTCTCAATGTTTAGCTTGTAATCACGGTATTCTTCCGCTATAAGTGAAGGTTTATCAATAAAATTGATACAGGACTACTATTGGACATGTGGTTACCGGCTTTTCAATTAAAAAAAAAGTTAGGGATATTAATTAATTTTGGGTACCATCCTTTTCTTAAAAAAAAAAAATTTAAAAATTTCTTGATGATATTTTCAATCTTATGTTTAAGAGATATCCCCAAAATTCTTTCAAGAAGGATGTAACTTGTTTATTATACAAGTAACTTGGAGATGCAAATGATAATTAACTCATGGGCTTGCTTCATTACAAACTTGAAATCATCCATCTTAAAATCAAGAAATTGGATTGTGGTGTACTTTTCCATTCGAGCATCTTGTATACGATATTTTTTATCAAAGAGCATTTCAAATATCTTTGACATATTTAATATGTAGGTAAATATAAAAAAAGGATATCACTTAAATGACTTAAAATTCTATATTTATACAAATTATCTTTTCTTTCATATGTTTGCAATTTAATAGTACGTGCAGCTCATGTAAATCATCAGAGATGATCATTTTTAATAATAAAATATAATCAAAACATGATAATGTAACAATCTAAAATCAATCACATGATGGTATATCCTCTTAAGGATTCTCATTAATAGAATGACTTTACCATATTTTGAAAGTCTATTGCTTATGTTTAGAAAGTCTAGTTGTACACCGAACGGTGTGAATATCATTTTTCTACTCAAAACTCTCATCCTAAATTTATACAAGTTATTTTCTTTTAATTTATAAAAAAAAATGAAAGTTAGTGTAAATTGGTACCTAAAATTATGTTGGGTTAATTTGTTTTTTAAAGCGGCCCATAAATAAATACAATTTCGGCCTTCTTGCAGTATAAGAAGCGTGAAAATGGGCCAGTTTCCCTTCTTCACAAACGTAACCCCAATTCAAAAGCAACTAGAAAGCCCTACTAACATCTCTCTCTCTCTCTCTCTCTCTCGCGAGGGGCACTGACATTTGCTCCGTCTGTGTCACGCCCTAGGTACGTACACTTCTCTCGCTCTTAATCCCAAAACCCTAATTTCTTTTATCATTTGTTTATTGGTAACTTTGTTTGTTTTTGTAAAAATTGATTTATTCTGTTTTCGGAGCTCATTGTGTACGTAAATAGAAATTCTCTAATTTCTCCCGAGTGCTCTTGAAAAAATGGGTTAATTTAAAGTGGAACCTCAAAGATTTAGCTCCACCTTTGTTCTATTCAATTTTCAATTTGTAGTCTCTGAATCTTCAATTAATCTCGTAATTAGTACCGACAAATTACGAGCATTGCTTCTTTTATATCCATCGCCAATCGGTATCGCTGTGATTTGTGGTGCTTGAATTTGCTTTGCATACTCAGTTGTTCCCATCGTGTGGGGTGCATGTGATTTATAATAGTAAATAACGGGCAGTGTCTGTATACTTACATATATATATATATATATATTTGTATGCATTTCTGGGTTGGTGATTGAATAGAGGACAAGTTCAGAAACAAAATAACGCCCTAGGACACGGGCTTGTAGTAGAGACCACAGCTGATAGGTTTGTTGGACTTACTTATTTTCTTTTTCTAGCTTTGTGTCATTACTTCGTTTTGATAACATTTCACTTATTTAAAAAAAAAAACTACCATTTTGTTGGAAGTAGTAAAGAGGTGCTCAGCCACTATGTTGATTGGAATAAAATGTTGATTTTTTGACATAGTATGGAGACAAAGGAAGAAAATTGGGGCTGTTCGGGTTTTATGAGCAGTAATCCAAGAACAGTGTTTTGTTGCTCATTGATGGGAGAGAAATTTGGGGCTTAAGTTATAGGAATGCTTAAGGTTTAGAGATTGAAAATGGTTAGACTGAGGGGTTTGAAAGCAAAAAGCTTCAGATATTGCTCTTATATTCTCTAAGCTTCATGCATATGGTTTTGATGGCATCACACACCCTCAGAGAAGGATTGCATCTTAAAAAGCTCAAAGAAAGTTTCATAGCTATGAAATTTAGCAAAAAGCTGTTTTTTGTTGTATAGAAAACTATATATATATATATATATAAAATATAAAATTTTTTATATACATAGTATATAGAGAATTAATATAAATTTTTAGTAGGATTTAGACCTGATGAGATTTCTCTACTAATCCCAAAAAAATTAGCTAATGAAACCTACAAATGAAAACCACAGGAACCCCTGTTAAGACTCAAAAAATGTTGATTTTTTGACATAGTATGGAGACAAAGGAAGAAAATTGGGGCTGTTCGGGTTTTATGAGCAGTAATCCAAGAACAGTGTTTTGTTGCTCATTGATGGGAGAGAAATTTGGGGCTTAAGTTATAGGAATGCTTAAGGTTTAGAGATTGAAAATGGTTAGACTGAAGGGTTTGAAAGCAAAAAGCTTCAGATATTGCTCTTATATTCTCTAAGCTTCATGCATATGGTTTTGATGGCATCACACACCCTCAGAGAAGGATTGCATCTTAAAAAGCTCAAAGAAAGTTTCATAGCTATGAAATTTAGCAAAAAGCTGTTTTTTGTTGTATAGAAAACTATATATATATATAAAATATAAAATTTTTTATATACATAGTATATAGAGAATTAATATAAATTTTTAGTAGGATTTAGACCTGATGAGATTTCTCTACTAATCCCAAAAAAATTAGCTAATGA
The DNA here is from genome assembly GCA_036559045.1 of Platycarya longipes. NCBI lineage: Eukaryota > Viridiplantae > Streptophyta > Magnoliopsida > Fagales > Juglandaceae > Platycarya > Platycarya longipes. The sequence continues at coordinate 46,999,590 of CM071791.1, forward strand.
AACCTACAAATGAAAACCACAGGAACCCCTGTTAAGACTCAGTGAACTAAGTGTATATCCCACGTCTAGAACTTTTTTTTTAGGAAATATTTCATTTCATTCCAATAAATCGATGTTACAGTTGTGACTTGATAAATTCAGGAAAAATCCAGAATACAAGACAAACTACTAAAATGTTTGGGGCACCTTCGCACATAAATTATTTGTGACGGACATTGTTTAACTTCTATACTCTCTCAATTGACAAATTTTAAGAGATTCAATCTCGATTTGTTTGAGAGTATAACATTTTGCAAAGCAGAGGATAAAACAACCCCCACCCTCCAAAGAAGGGGAGAATTGACACCACCATTTGTCAAAGGAGGAGAAAGAATCAATGCCACCATCCTCCAAAAGAGGAGTGTGATAACTAAAGGAAATAATCTTTTCCTTTTATCATTACATAACACAAACGATAGAACAAAATGGACAGGAAACAAGGACATAAAAACAAAACACAACACACAAAGCATTAAAATCAAACACAAAATCATAATTGTATTGGCACATGTCGAACCCCTAGTGGGCGTCTCAGAATTAAGCCTAGAAAATTTGGCCGGTTGGGTGCCTTCCCTCGCCGTAGAGGTCGTAGATCGAACACTATTGAGATTCCCCGAGAAACAGCATAGGCCTCATATACTCAACTTGGTCTTGGCCTCCTCGTTGGTCGGGTAAGAACCCAGCGAGTCAGCCACTATCAACACTCAAGCAACACCGAAAGTCACAGATTCTGGCCATTGGAGGTCACCAAAGACGCACTACCACCGTGTTGGAAAATGAACACAACAAAGAAAAACACAAATCCACAACACAACGGGAAGATGGAGGGAGCCGAGGCTCCTACCCCCCGGCAGATGCAGTCGTTTAGGCTTGAAGAAGACGGTTTTTGCAGATCTGGAATCGTCGGAGCAAATATGGTTGATAGAAGCGTTTTTGTTTGTGCACCACGTCTAGAAACTTTTTTTTTGATAGGTAATCAAAAGGATTTCATTAATAGAAAAAGGCTAAGCCCAAGTATACCGGAGGTATACGTGAGAAAACTTAGCTAGTGTTACAAAGAAGAGAGAAGTTCATGGATACTAAGTCCATTACAAGCGATAGTCTCGCCCATGAAAGCAAAGTCCTATAAAAGTGAAGTTTTAGTTCCTCCAAAGTTCTCTCACAATCTTTGAAGTTCCTTGCATTTCTCTCTCTCCAAATGCACCAACACATACAAATAAGAATCATATGCCATATAGTCGCCACCTGTAAGTTGCCTTGGATACCTCTCCAACTTGCTAGAAAATCAAAATCCCCCAAGTGAAGAGGCATGACCCATGATAAATCATCTCCCAATCTTGGGCATCCTTCACAAACTCAATATTCCATTGAGGGGTGCCATTTGAAAGGACCACAATCGATGCATCCTTGTCTCTTGCAATGTCAAAGATAATAGGGAATGAGTCTTTGAGGCTAGTTATGTCTCCACACCAAATATCATGCCAAAATCTGACCTGTGAGCCATTCCCTACCACAAGATATTTTTGATCTCTGAAAGACTCCCATTGTTTCCTAATGAACTTCCAAACCCACCCCATGTATGCTTTGGACCTCATTCGAACACCAGCCACCCCAGGACACTCCATATTCTGAATCTATTACCGACTTCCAAAGTGTCTCCCCTTCATTTTGGTACCTTCACAACCATTTACCTAAGAGAGTTTGATTGAATTTCACCAAGTGACGAATCCCCAAGCCTCCCCCCAGATATTGGTGTGCACACAGTTGGCCAATTGACTAAATGATATTTGAACTCCTCCTCCATTCCACTCCACAAGAAGTCTCTTTGTAGTTTCTCAATGCGATTGGCTACCTTTATGGGAAGTGGGAAGAGAGATAGATAATAGGTGGGGAGGTTTGAGAGGGTGCTTTTAATGAGTGTCAGCTTTCCCCCTTTAGATAAATATAACCTCTTCCAAGTGGCCAATCTACGCTCTACCTTTTCAATTACCCCATTCCAAATCCTTTCGGATTTAAAGGAAGCTCCCAAAGGTAGACCAAGGTAGCTGAAGGGTAAAGAAGATACCTGACAACCCAATAAAGTAGCCAAAAACTCTGCATCCTGAACGACTCCCACTGGCACTAATGTAGACTTCGAAAGATTGACTCTCAAACATGATGCGGCTTCGAAGCAAAATAGAAGTCTCCTCAAGGCTTGAATGTGTCCTGGGTGTGCACCACAAAAGATAAGCGTGTCATCAGCAAACAAAAGATGGGAGATGGAAAAGGCTCCATTCCCAACTGGAAAGCCATGAAGAAATCCCGCGTCCCCCAATCTCTCAATCATTTTGCTTAGGGCTTCCATAATAAATAGAAAAAGAATTGGAGATAAATGGTCTCCCTGTCTCAAACCACGAGAGGAATTGAAGAAACCCACTGGCGAACAATTTACCAAGATAGAAAACCGAACTGAAGAGATACAGAATTCTACCCATTTCAGTCATTTGTTTCCCAAAACCACATCTTGAAAGAAGATCTAGCAGGAATCGCCAGTTAACATGGTCATAGGCTTTTTCCATGTCCAATTTGCAAATCAAATCGGGTTCCCTAGATTTGAGGCGACCGTCCACAATTTCATTGGCAATGAGCGTCGAATCTAGGATTTGTCTACCTTTTACAAATGCATTTTGGGGCTTCGATATAAGCTTTTCCACCACCATACTCAATTTGTTTGCAAGCACTTTGGAAAGGATCTTGTACATCCTATTCACAAGACTAATGGGACGATGGTCCTTAGCTTCCAAAGACTCCATCTTTTTAGGGATGAGAGCTAAAAATGTGGAATTAATGCTCTTTTCAAATCTAGCATTGGCATGGAAGTCATAAAAAACTTGCATGAGGTCCTCTTTGATCACCTCCCAACAGGTTTGAAAAAAACCCATCGTAAAACCGTCAGGCCTAGGGGCTTTGTCACTAGTCATACCTCTTATTACTTTGTATACCTCCTCTTCCAAGAACGGCCTTTCTAGCCAGCCTATAGTTTGAGGATCTAAGACTGAGAAAGATTAGCCATCCACCGTTGGTCGCCAACTATGTTCTTCAGAAAAAAGTTGTTGATAATACTGTTCCCGAGGATTCTTTATAATTGGCTGATCCGTTGAATCTACCTCATCTACCATCAGTGTGTCTAATGTGTTGTACCTCTTGTGAGAATTAGCCACTCTATGGAAGAATTTAGTACACTTATCCCCTTCTTTAAGCCAAAGTGCTCTGGATTTCTGACGCCATGATATTTCCTCCAACAGAGTAACTCTTTCAAGTTCCACAAGTACCTAATGCTTGCGAGTTCTCTCTGTTTCCGAAAGAGTTCTAGCTTCCTCTTCACCCTCCATAGCCTGAAGCTCCTCTACAAGAGAACGTCTCTGTTGGTATGCATTGCTAAAGACTTGTTCGTTCCATTGCTTCAAATCTTTCTTAAAAACTTTCAGTTTCTTTGCCATAATGTAGCTAGGATGACCTTCAAAATTATATGAGGTTCACCAAGCTCTAACTCTGTCAAAAAAATCATCAGATTTAAGCTACATATTTTCAAATTTAAAATACCTTCTACCACCTTGAATCCCTCCGCTATCTAGAATGATAGGGAAGTGGTCAGAACATAAGCGGGGTAATCTTCTTTGCACTACATCCGGATAGTGTGATTCCCATTCAAGGTATAGCAGGAATCTATCAATCCATGACCAGGAAGGGCAGTCACGATTGTTAGACCACGTGAAGGTACCTCCCATCAAGGGGATGTCCATAAGGTCTTGTTCTGCAATGAAATCAGAAAACTCTCTCATAAGCCTAGAGATATGAGAGACACCCGACCTTTCACTAGGGAAGCGAGTTATATTGAAGTCACCCCTAATACAACTGGGTAGCTCCCCACCAGGTAAGAAAACCAGCCAACTCATCCCACAAAAGTCGTCTTTCTAGATCCAGATTAGGTCCATAGACTCCAGCGAAAGCCCACTTAAAGCCATCTACCAAGTTCACAAAGGAACATGCAACAGTAAAATCACCCACACTCTCCTCCACCCTTTCGACCACCTTTGTGTCAAACATTATTAAAATGCCCCCAGAGGCGCCTCTTGCTAGGAGGTAAGACCACCCAACATGTTGTCCTCTCCATAGACTACAAACTAGTTGGGTATTTATAGATTCTAGTTTGGTTTCCTGTAAACAAATAACACCTCCCTTCCATTGTCTAAGTAGATTCCTCACTTGGAGCCACTTGTTAACGTCATGCAACCCCCTCACATTCCATGAAATAATTTTTGGCATTATTGACCAATTCTCTTGCCCCTTCCCTTAACTCGCTCCCGAATAGAGCTCTTATCTCCCCCATTATCATTCATGTCCCAAGTGAGTCTCCTCAATCCACGATCCTTCTTCTTTGCCGAGTGAATGGACTTTTCAGGTTTGGATAGATCATGAGCAGCCTCAGCAGCTGTGAGGAGAGCCAAGAATTCAGCTTCAAAACCCGTATAGGAAATACCAATGATATTTTTTTATTTTCCATGCTGTTTGGATAACCCAACTAGATTCCTTAAGGTTGAGAGAGTCAAGAGGAATGGGATTTTCGGACTCAAATAAAACCAGTGCCCCTTCCCCACATTCGGTCTCACTGCCCAGTCTAGAAGTCGAAACAGGGAGCCTATCGGAAACCAGAGGCTACCGGCATTATAGGGCCCTCTCCAGAGACCACCTGCGTTGCCGTTAAAGTGGAATCGCTCTGAAAAAGGGTTGTCAGCACTTCCATCTGCTCACTGATAAGTTCCGGCGTTTCTGGAAGCGAGTGACTGGCACCAGTGTCTTCGTCAGCCTTCATCAGCCTTCGTCGGCGTTGTCTGTTCAGTCGCTGGTGAGTCAATCCGGCACATTCCAGCAATTTCTGGATACTCTACTCTTTCCGGCACTAACGGCGCATCGGTCTCTTCAATCACCTCCCCCCGCGACGACGCCGACAGAGTATCTACCACCGGAGAACTTCGGCCCACCGTCGACGTATCTAAGTCCGGTTGTTGAGTCTCCGAAGGCCCATCGTTATGAACCCCGATCTTTAGCACGGAGCTCGGCCCAACTGCGATATTCGGACGCTGCATCTCCTTCGATTTGGGCTCAAGCCCAAGGCCCTCAACGTAACCATCCCGGCCCGAAATTACTTTCTTCCCCTTCCCCTTCCCCTTCCCCAAGCTATCAGATTGGTCTCTCGTCTCCCCTAGGCCCAGACCCAGGCCCGATTCCTTTACAATTAAGTCCTCAACGCACCATTTCAGCCAGACTAAGTTTCGACTTGCAAAATTTAACTGAAGTTCCATCTCGATGATTACCCCCAGAATTCTTTCTTTATTAAGACCAGCAAAACTGATCTCTTCTTCTCCAAGGACGACAGAGCATGTCTTTTCTTTCTGTTCCGAGCCTCCCAAAGGTGCAGGCTTCCTTCAAGCGTCGTTTGCCTGCTTCAGAGCTTCCTTGTATGACCTAAATGACCACGCCGGCGGTTCCGGCCCCTCCACCTGCACCAATGGAGAAGTTGCTTCTCTGTTTCTCATCTGTGCAACTCCCGAAACAGAGTTTGCCACTATCTCCATTAAAGTATCATGGAAATTTCTCCACCCTACACCTAATCTCCCTTCCGGAATCACTATAGTGCCCCATTGCCTTTCAGGGCTAAACTTCGAGAGGGAGAAGAACCTCCCAAACAAGTTATGCTGCCTCTGTAACACCAACACAGAAGTTCCTCTTCTACGCGACCTGAGAAAATCTGGGGCTCCCACAGAAGCAATGCCCTCCTTCAACATGGCAGTCAGCCATGCTAGAGTTTTAGGATCAATGAACGCGTGTTTCACTAGATGAGGGCTGCTTTCTATGATCTTCCACCCCTTATCTCTCTTCCTCTTAAACTTGAAACATTTATGATCAATAATCACATTCCTAGTCGACCCCATCGCTAACCACCTAATTGAATCAATGGAAAAGCTGGACTAAACCACTAATCTCACCAAACACAAGCTGGAAGATGAGGAAACGAAAGCATGGTTGTACGTCTAAAAACTTAAAATCATTCTACCGGGGAATTCAACTAATTTATGTAAAAAAAAAAAAAGCTTCATTCCGTTTTTAGGGGTCATTATGGAGATAGGGGGGCTCATTGATGCTTGCCAAAAATAGTGTAGACTGCGTGGTCTTTGTGGAGATTAGGGTGCTCATTGATGCTTGCTAAAAATAGTGTACACCGCACCCCCCCCCCCCCCCCAACAACACCAAAACAAAACACACACATGGACCCCTACATACATACAAATATATATAATTGATATATTTTTATTTATTTTAAGGTATTAATCTTGTTCCAGTCAAGTGTGTTTTTAGCATCAATATTATTGGGATTATGGATGGGAACAAACGAAGTTTCTTCAAGAAAACCCCCAGCATCCAATTTAAGAAGAGAGGAGACAACAAGAAAGGAAGATGGAATAATTCAAGTCGTGAACAGTCTTCAGGGAATTCTCAATCTGTGGACACTGTCTATCGTATACTGTGTCCTTCTAGAAAAATTGGTGGTGTTATTGGAAAAGGTGGCAGCATAGTCAAAGCCTTGAGAGAAGAGACGCAGGCAAAGATTACAGTTGCCGATTCTGTTCCTGGCTCTGACGAGAGAGTGATTATTATATATAGTTCTCCAAAGAAAATTTCAGGTAAGCAGAATGATAAAGATGCATCCGGGGAGAATGAAATGGAGCCCTTGGAGCCTCTATGTGCTGCCCAGGATGCCCTTTTTAAAGTTCATGACAGGATTATTGAGGAGGATCTCTTTGGTGGCATGACATTTGATGATGATAATGATAACAGTGTTGTCACTGCACGACTTTTAGTTCCAAACCATATGGTAGGTTGTCTTCTTGGCAAAGGTGGAGATGTTATTCAAAGATTGCGGAGTGAGACGGGTGCAAATATTCGTGTTCTCCCTGCAGACCATCTTCCTGCATGTGCCATGAGCACCGATGAATTGGTGCAGGTAAGGTTTCTGCTGTTTGCTCCTTTCATTTTATGTATTCCTCCTATTTTTTAGCATATGAAACAAATTTGATGTACCAGAATTGACATGGTAACATGCATTTTTTTTATGAGTAATGGTAGGTACAAGCATAAAGCCTGCAAGCCTTGCACCCTTTGTAAAAAAGTGGGCCCCACTAGAAAAGAATGGGCTTTTTACACTTTCATGGTGGGATCCACCTTTTTTATTAGAGGATTGCGTGGGGTTTGTCTATTATAGGGGCATGTACAAATCATCAGTCTTATTTTTATTGGTTACAATAAGGAGTTAGTTGAATGATATGGCTCTATCTGGTTCTTCCCTACAAGGACCTTAGTCAAGGGACCGACACGGAGTACTGACCTTAGTTAAGGTTTAGCTTGTTTAACTTGATTGCGAATTCCTTATTCTCCTGTTTAATTTTATAGTTAATTGAGGTGATTTGGCTCAATGATCATAAGCTGTCTTTTCTTATAAGCTCTACTGAGGCGTCCACATTAACAAGGCAGGCATTACAGTACTGTGTACACTCCATTTAATGATCTTTACAATTGAAGGAGTGAAAAGAATAACATGAATTTTTTTACTCAACAGAAAATGTGATATGAGTTGAAACATTTACACTTTAGCCTGTGATACATGATTGTGATGAGAGTTTAATGCGCCAATCTTTACGTATGGTATGTGTTGCTTAATTCAGAGTATAGGCTCATCTTTTATAGATGTTCCTGTAACCCTTTTGACTGGATATGTAGGAGACATTTCCTTCCCTTTACCGGTTGACAGTGTGTGGCTGTTCTAATTCTTTGGAATTTGTATAAGTTACTGGAGATATCTTGCCTTATGCGCATGCTGATTCTCTCACTAGTTAGGACACGGTTTCCTAATCAGAAATAGCCTTTTGATATTGGGAGTCAGATGCACCAACTAGGGTCCTTGCTTGTGTAGGGGCAGAACTAGGATTTGGTATTTGGGGGAGTAATTGACAAAGTGTGTGATATGTGTGAGTATAAGTAATATGTATTTTTTGCACGTGGCTATATAAAAAACAATAATTATATGTTATAAAATATTATATAAAAATATATGCCTATAAATCATCTTATAATATACTTTTCCTTAGGATTTTCGTAATTTATTATAGATCATTACAAAAAGAAAAGAAAATGAAATATCAACTTAGGATTTTTCCTTTAAATTAAGCTTGATGACGATCTTTCATGGAATAAAATTTATCTATTATCATCTATGAAGTGAAATTTTTGGCAATTTCTTTCTCAATATAAACTAGTAAATAATATACAAGAAACTTATCTTCCATTCAAGTATGCAATCTAGTTTTTATAAGTTTTAGAGTGAAAAATGTTTGCTCAGTAGTAGCAGTAGAAACAATAAGAGTTAATATTGGACGAATTAACCTGTCAATCAAATAATAAAATGTTTGCGTGGAGAAGGAAAAATATTGAGTTCTGAGTTCAATGCAGCAGATTTGGGTGTTTCGTGTTCTGTTTGAAGTCTTGTTTCCAGCACTGCAGGCTGCAGCAGCAGATTTTTCAAACTTGTTTTCGAGGTTTATTGGTAAGTTGAAGATTTGGGTATCAGTGAAGTGAAAAGTTAGAGTGGGACTAAGTGAGTGTTGAGATTTGAGAGGATAAATTTTTTCATATTTCAATAGTTATTTCTTAGCGTCACTTTGTTTGACTGGTTTCTATGCTGTGCATGTGTTTGTGAGTTGCACATCGGGCTTGACATAGTAGTGGCATGGTTGGTTATCAATGGGGTTTTGGGATCATGGTAATATCTATTTGTACTTGGTTTGCTGCTTAGGTGCCTTCTTTTTCCCCTGCTTTGGCTGAGGCATGAGTTTGTTCCTACTTGCCTTTGCTGTTCATTCTCCAAAAAAATATGTATACCTGACTCTCAGGTGCCCAAAATGTTAATTTGGAGTAACAAAAGCTATTTTCATGTTTGTTTTAGCTTTAGAAGCATTGGTTCTTTGGGTCTCAGATTGGGACTATACAGGAATGTCATCGAACCTGATTATTGGGTGCCAAATATGAATCTTTGGAAGTTTTAATATTTCTTTTTTATCTCATTGTTGTTTGAAAATGATAGCATTTGGGGTGGCTAACTGTGGCTGTACTGAATTACCTATACTAATTGAATCTAGTGTCAGGTTGCCTCAAAAGCTGGTAAAATGTCTACAGTCTTTCTTCCATATACTCCTTGTGTAATTGGGTGGCATCTTATTAGATTTTGTTTATAAATATGATTAACTTATTTATATAAAGAAAGGAATAGAATCGGTAATTGTGCACACATGCACATTTGCACATGTGAAGTTTTCCTTGTTCATGTACTTGAACATGCTCATATTTGGAATTTTGTTTTAGACAATTCCAATATTGCATGGGCCCAACACTTTGTAATTTTTGAAGGTATGTTGCAGATATCTGGAAAACCAGATGTAGCAAAGAGAGCGCTTTATGAAGTATCGACTCAATTACATCATAATCCACGCAAGGACAAATCTCCTCTGACTTTCTCTATGCCTTTTGGAGGCCAAGGATTTCATCCTCCTGGAGGTCCCGTGCCTAGCATGCTTCCACCAGGAAATCCAATGTGGTCCCATCGGGACTCTAGTCCTCACGGTATGCCCCCCAGGCCGTGGGTGGAGAGATATGGAAACCAGCATTCTGGATTTGAACCAATGGGTTTCAATGGCGTTCCTCCTGGAGCTGGAGCTGAAGCGTCAGCTGAGTTCTCTATGAAAATTTTGTGTTCAGCTGTGAGAATTGGTGGGGTGATTGGCAAGGGAGGTTTTAATGTAAAACAGTTGCAGCATGAGACAGGAGGCAGTATACATGTTCAGGATGCATCAACCGAGTCTGACGAGCGTGTGATTCGTGTCTCTGCTTTAGAGGTCTGCCTTCTCTGTACATGTTGACCATCTCCCTCTCTTACATCTCTACATATTATCTATTGACATTATTTACAAGGGCTTCCTGCTGTATATGAACTGTTACTGTCGGTTTTGTTGGAATAAAATCATTGGTGGATCATTGTACTTTCAATTTTTCAGGCTCTTTGGAACCCAAGATCACAGACCATTGACGCAATTCTTCATCTTCAGAATAAAGTTAGTGAATACTCTGAAAAAGGCAATATTATTACCAGGCTTCTTGTCCCATCGAGTAAGGTTGGTTGCATTCTTGGACAAGGAGGTCATGTTATTAATGAGATGAGAAGGAGAACCCAGGCAGACATTCGAGTTTACTCTAAAGATGACAAGCCTAAGTGTGCCGCTGAAGATGAAGAGCTTGTCCAGGTGCAGTGTTGCAACATGCATTTTTACAATCTATTGGTTTAAATGCTATTTTTTGTGAACACTGTGTTCTGATTAATTTGATTTTTCTGGGCATGCAATCATCCGCACTAATTCCTGGGCTTTGGGTCATTCAGATATCTGGGAACTTTGGTGTTGCCAAGGATGCACTGGCAGAGATTGCATCAAGACTCAGGGTGAGAACTCTGCGAGATGCAACTGCCGGAGCAGAAACTGCTCCTGTTGGGCCTGCCCAGAGATATGGTCGTGCAGGAAGCATGCCTAGTAGAGGACTCCCACCATCTCGCACAATGGGAGCTGGTAACTCTGGTAGATATGATCCGCTAATGGTACATTTTTTCCTCTATATTTTTAGAAGTCATTTACTCATTTGTAAGAAATATTTTATTCTATTTGGTCATTTGCTGTAATGTGTATAAAAATTATGGCATAAACTAGTCTAATCTATTATATTTAGAGGCATAATGGTAATTGGGAGAATAATTTATTAAAGGTGTTACTTCATCCAAGTATTCAGCCCACTTCTTTTATAGGTCAGCCGAATCTTTAAGTACAAAAGCCCCATTTGGGTAGTCATTTATTGTACCTCCTAAGGAGCAGGACTGCCATTCTAGTCCTTCTTGGGGGATTTCATCCACAAACACAAAGTTTCTAACTCCAATGTTGTTCATCATCATTTAGCTATTGTATTTCCTTTTCTCGTTGTTCCTTGTTTTTTTCCTTCCTCCTTCCGTGTCTGAATGGCTGGCAGTGACGGAGGAAGCTACTAGGCAGTTTGGTTGGACCGAAGTAATTTGAATCTAGAGTCTCTAATAGTGCCATAGCATAGATGCCTACCAGCTATGGCAACCAGGGCCAGCAAGCATAAGACTTGAATAATTTATTTATTTATTTATTTTTTATGATAAGACAAGAAGATGAAGGGATTGCAGATGATATTTTTTTTTGATAGACAATAAGAGAATATATTCCCGAGTAAGTAGGCATAGCACCAGTCCACATAAAGTATACAAATGAGTACACCTAAATACAAGCTAAAGCAAAACAGAACTAAGGCAAAAACATTACATACATTCCCATCCCTTACAAGTTTCGAAACACCTCCCATTTCTCTCTAACCGTAAGCACCAAAACAAACACAAGGGGATCGTGCTCCACACTGCTGCACCGCTATCCCACTGAACTTTGCCAGCTAGCCAAAAAGTCTGCCACGCAAAGGCATCACCCAAGCAATGCCTACCCTTGCAAAAATCTCATTCCACAGCTTCGTCACCACCTCACAATGAAGGAAAAGATGGTTAACAGATTCACCACTGTTTTACACATAAAACACCAATCAATCACAAATAAACCTCTCTTCCTGGAATTATCCGTGGTTAATATCAATCACAAATGATATTTTACATTGTCACAAAGGAATATTTGGGATGTAAGATAAAGGGGTAAAATCCAAATATTAGGGAGAATAATTAATTCTTACTTTCAATTATCATATTGTACTAAAAGAAAACTCATAGGCAATTCCTGCTACCAAAGGGTAGGCTGCTACCTCTTTACTTTGTGTTGTAACTTGGTGCCATTGCCGCTGTGCCACCCTAGCAACCCTGCTTCCGTATCTTCTGTTGAGTATGTCTAGTTGTGCACTACTTGCCACTTCATTGATGGTTAAATGGGTTTTTGGAAGGTTATTTATTTGTCCAATTAGACCCAATCCCATGTACAATGTTTCTGGTTTAGCAGTTTAATACCTCATTAAGGTTGTTATGTCACCTTTTTTTTTTCATGGTTGATTTTATTACAATGGCCATATGTTGATCAATGATCTCATTAGGTTTTTAGACATTCTAGAAATCATTTGCTTGATTTGTATTAGTAGTTTTCTTGAGATGCCTAGTTGTTATAGTTGTTGTAGTGGAGTAACATTTGATTTGTTCTATTTAAGCATTTGATCATACCTCATGAACAAGTTTCCCCTTCTTCTTTATTACTGTTTAATACACTTCTGCATATATGCCCGCCTGTGATGACTGAATTACAGTTTATGCTCTTGAAGGTTGAAGGACATGAATATGAACCTCAGAGCTATCCGGTTCCGCCAGCTGCTGCCGGGTAGCGTGCCATTCAAGTTTTTATTTATGTAAGCTTTCATTATCAATAAGCATGATTTGGTTGTCTTCTTTTTGTTTCAGATACCCAAATATCAATACTGCTTTGGATGTTAAGATTCCAAATATTGGATCAGGAGGGAGCAACATGTCCAATGTGGGTGAGGTATGTTGCCACGACCCTACAGCCTAATAGAAGGGTAGAAATTTGGTATAACCTCTACAAAATTGACTGGGGATTGTAGGGTACTCCTAGAGCCACTTTTGACTTGAACAAAAGCAAAAACTACAAGTAGATAGTTCTAGATGCTGAAATTTTGGTGTGGTTACAGCATCTTTATTTCTTCCATGCCCTGAAGTGTTGGTTTCCTATTGGTTATTGCTTTGCTGCTCCTTGCTCCTCACCATGCTATGCTGCAGCGGTGGTGTTGTCTTGCATAACTAGTGCAGGGAAAATTGGATGAAATAAAAATTGAATATCATGACAATATCAATCCTTATCTATAGGGTGCATTTGGACATGCCATGGTCCATTGAAATAAGATCCTGTTGTGGTGGTCTTACCCTCCCTTCCCGGCTGCCCTCTCTCTCCTTCCCCTGATTGGTTGTGATGTTTTTTGGTCGTTAATAGCTGTCTTTTTTCCCCTTTCTTTCTGTCATAAATGGCTGAGCTCAAATTTAATTGCACTTAATTTATGAATTTCCAACTGTGAATTTTGTATCTAGGAGTCTTAAAAAATTTACTACTTGTTGCTCAGTTTGGTGGACCAAGAGTGAATTACCAAGACTCTCAAGTTGGTGGCATCGAAGGTATTGCCAAGATCCGGGGTTCTGAGCATTCAAATGCAGCACAGAGTACTCTTCAATCTTTCATGGGTTCTGCTGGACAAAATATGAATTATCAGCAGAACTCCTACCAGAATAGGAATGCCCTGCAAGGCTCCCATCAAAACATGAATCCTCAGCAAAGCTACCAAGGCTCCCACCAGAACCTGAACTCCCAGCAAAGCCCCTACCAATTGAGTGGTCAGCCTGGATCCTACCCCAACATTAGCGTACCTCAACCCGCATACCACAACATCAGTGCGTATCAAGGTTACCAGTATTGACTGCGAAATCGGCAATTTTGTACCATAATTAATTCTTATGTTTAAAATTTGATAGTTTTATTAGATTCTGACCGGTGCTTATAGAGGCTCACTTGGGAGGAGATTAGTTTTAGATGTGAACTGAAAGAAACATTTCTGCTCTGCTGTGCCTGGGGGAGTTGTAACTTGTAAGCATCTTCACGCAGTACAAGAATATTTGAAAAATTGTTGTTCAATATTAGGATTCCTGTATAGATAATTCACCTTGAAATTAAATCCTTTTGAGATTTCTCGACAAATCCGTGTTATGTAACGCACTGTGTTGTGGTATCGTGATTGGCCACAATTCTTGTCTGATTGACAGACTCATTCTGAAACCAAGTAATGAGCAACCGGCCCCTAGTTATGGTACTTGGAATTTCCAGGTCACTTATTAATTATTGCTTTTCCTGATCCTCCTTTTTATATAATTACCTCAACATTGTTATAAAATTAAAGAAAAGAACTATTATTATAAGAGAGAAATATATAAGAAACTCTCTGAAATTTTTAAGAACTAAAATTTTCTCTCTATATTTTCTTATGAATTTCATTACAACTGAAGCTTATATTTATAGGTTTTGAAATTACTATACAAGTTACTATGCAGGATTTAAAATAATAGTGGTGGGGTCATTTACATAATTTTAGTAGTGGGATAGGGGATGACAGCCGTCCCACCATTTACGTTACAATTCATTACACTCCCCCTTGAATGACCACCCATAAAAAATTCGTCTCGTTAAAATCTTGCCAAGGAAAAATTTAGTGGGAAGAAAAATTAATGGCAAAGGAAAAAGAGTATAGTCTTCTTATGTATCCACAAGTACTTTAAGATTTCCTCATTAAAACCTTGCAGAGAAAAATTTAGTAAGACAAAATTTCAGCGAAGGAAAAAAAGTATAATCAGCACAAGTCTTTTACTCCCCCTGAAAAGTGCATGATTATAAATCTTTGAGTCTTCGCATTCCAATGTTATGCACAATCTTCTTGAATGTCGAAGTTGGTAACGCCTTTGTGAATAAATCTGCCAAATTACTACTTGATCGTATCTGTTTGACATCAATTTCACCTTTCTCTTGAAGTTCATGAGTATAAAAGAATTTAGGTGAAATATGTTTGGCTCTGTCACCTTTGATATATCCTCCTCTGATTTGAGTGATACAAGCAGTATTATCTTCGTATAAAATTGTTGGGCTATTATTGATCATGGGAAGTCCACACTTTTCCTGGATATGTTGAATAACTGATCTCAGCCAAATACACTCTCGACTTGCTTCATGAATAGCAATGATCTCTGAGTGATTTGAAGAAGTAGCAGATAGTGTCTGCTTAACAGATCTCCATGATATGTCAGTATCTTTATAAGTAAATAAATATCCAGTTTGAGATCTACCTTTGTGTGGGTCTGAAAGATAACCTGCATCTACATACCTAATCAATTGTGAACTTGATCCACGTTGATAAAATAATCCTATATCAACCGTACCATGAAGGTAACGAAGGACATGTTTAATGCCATTCCAATGTCTTCGAGTTGGTGCAGAACTATATCTTGTAAGCAGATTGACTGAGAATGTAATATCTGGTCGAGTGCAATTTGCAAGATACATTAAAGCTCCAATTGCACTGAGATATGGTACTTCAGGACCAAGAATTTCTTCATCGTCATCACAAGGACGGAATGGATCATTCTTCACATCAAGTGTTCGGACAATCATTGGAGTACTCAGGAGATGAGATTTGTCCATATAAAAATGTTTTAGGACTTTTTCAGTATACATGGACTGATGAATAAAAATTCCATTTGGCAAGTGCTCAAGCTGCAGGCCGAGACAAAGTTTTGTTTTGACAAAATCTTTCATTTCAAATTCATTCTTTAAATATATAGCGGTTTTTGAGATCTCTTCAGGAATTCTCACAATATTTAAATCATCAACATAAACCGCAATAATGACAAATTCGGATTCTGATTTCTTAATAAAAACACATGGGCATATATGATTATTCTCAAATCCTTCTTTCAATAGATATTCGCTTAAACGATTATACCACATGCGTCCGGATTGCTTCAATCCATATAAAGATCTTTGTAGTCGGATAGAGTACATATTTCTATATGTACTTGTAGATGCTTTAGGCATTTTATATCCTTCAGGAATTTTCATATATATATATATATCATGATCTAAGGATCCATATAAATATGCATGACTACATCCATTAATCGTATTTCTAATCCTTTTGTAACAACCAGACTAATAAAAAATCTAAATGTGATTGCATCCATAACGGGAGAATATGTTTCTTCATAATCAATCTCGGGTTTCTGCAGGAAACCTTGTGCAACAAGCCGTGGTTTGTACCGCACAATTTCATTTTTCTCATTACGTTTTCGTACAAATACCCACTTATATCCAACATGCATTACACCCTTTGGTGTTTGGACAACAGGTCCAAATACTTCTCGCTTCACTAGTAAATTTAATTCAGCTTCAATAGCTGCTTTCCATTTTGGCCAATCATTTCTACGTCGACATTCTTCGATGGTTTTTGGCTCACTTTATTCATTACTTCCGGTAATGTCAAGGGCCATTTTATATGAAAATATGTTGTCGACAACAGTTTTATTTCTATCCAGAATTTCTCCAGTATTCATGAAATATATTGAGATCTCATTATTTTCAGGTACCTATTCCTCTTCAGGGGAAAATATTTCATGACACACCTCTTCAGGAGATCCCTTTTCAGGAGATTTATACTCTTTAGGAGTTTCCTCTTCAGGAGGTTCTGAAATAGAAGATTTAAACTCTTTAGGAGCATCAATTATATTTGTAGCCTGTATTGTGGGTACGTGTTCTTCAGGAACACCAAATTCATTTTGAATTCTTTTCCTTCTGGGAATTTTATCTTTTGCACCAATAGGTCTTCCACGCTTCAGGCGTGCCTTAGATTCACCTATTGCTGTTTTGACAATTTGTCCTTCAGGGACTTCAATCCTTGCTGGAGCATTAACAGCAGGAATATAAGATTTTACTACACGTTTAGTGTCAGTAAATACATCCGATAATTGATTTGCAATATTTTGCAAATGAATAATCCTCTGAACTTCCCGTTTACATTCATTTGTAGGAGGATCAAATCGAGACAGGGTCTTATTATCCCAAGTAATATCTTGTCGTGCTGCAGGCACCGAATTTTCTTTACCTATTAATGGAAAATTGGATTCGTCAAAATGACAATCCTCAAAACGTGCTTTAAACATATCCTCTGTAAGGGGTTCAAGGTATCTAATAATAGATGGAGAATTAAAACCAACATATATCCCAAGTCTACGTTGAGGGCCCATTTTTGTACGTTGTAGAGGTACAATTGGAACATATACAGCACATCCAAAAGTACGAAGATGAGAAATATTTGGTTGTTGACCAAATGCAAGCTGTAATGAAGAATATTTATGATATGCATATGATCTAATGCGAATTAGAGATGCTGCATGAAGTATAGCATGTCCCCAAGCAAAAACAGGTAGTCTTGATTTCATAAGTAAAGGTCTAGCGATTAGTTGAAACCTTTTGATCAAAAATTCAGTTAAACCGTTTTGTGTGTGTGTATGGGCAACAAGATGTTTAACATCTATTCCTATTGACATGCAATAATCATCAAAAGTTTAAGATGAAAATTTACCTGCATTATCTAATCGAATGGTCTTAATTGTATACTCAGGAAATTGTGCTCGTAGTTTGATTATTTGAGCAAGAAGTCTAACAAATGCAACATTTCTAGTGAAAAGTAGACAAACATGTGACCATCGACTAGATGCATCAATAAAAACCATAAAATATCTAAATTGTCTACTTGATGGATGAATAGGCTCACATATATCTCCGTGAATCTTTTGTAAAAGGGATGGAGATTCAATAATGACTTTTGAGGAAGATGGTTTGATAATCAACTTACCTTGAGAACATGCAGAGTACGGAGATTCATTGGGTAGAAATATCTTTTGATTCTTTAAGGGATGCCCATGCGAATTTTCAATAATTCGTCTCATTATTATAGATCCTGGATGTCCAAGGCGATCATGCCAAGTCATAAATACTTTGGGGTCAATGCACTTCTGGTGCATTACCACATATGATTCAATTGTTCTAATCTTTGTATAATACAATCCAGAACATAGAGCAGACAATTTTTCTAATACGAGCTTTTGGCCCGATATTGTTTTAGTAATAAGAAGGTGCTCTTTACTGCCTTCATTGGTCGTTTTAATATGATAGTCATTACGACGTATATCTTTGAAACTCAATAAATTTCTTCTAGATTGTGAAGAGAATAGAGCATCATCAATACAAAATTTCGTGCCATTAGGCAACACAATATAAACTCTTCTGGAGCCCTCAATTAAATCTGATGAACCTGATATATTATTGACATAAACTTTACTTAGTGTTAGATTTTGAAAATATTTCTTTTCTTTGAGAATTGTGTGAGTTGTAGCACTGTCAGCCAGATATATATCTCTATCATTCAACTCAGAGATAAAAAGCTCATCATGTGATCCATGATTCTACAAAATATACAAAACTTTTATTACAGATAAAAAGAAAATACATTAATTGAGTGGAACACTTCCATCTCTAATTAAGTGTTCAATATTACCTTTAAGATGATTAAAGAAATCAGAGACATCAAGATGAGTAACATCTACATCTACTGAATCTAGTAAATCATCTGATAGTTCTACTAAATTTGTTTCATGCATTTTATTCTTTCCATGAATAGATGATTGATATAAATCAGGTAAGTGCCTGGCCGTACGACAGGTACGTGACTAATGTCCAGTCATTCTACATCTATGGCACACCTCTTCACTTTTCTTTGAAGAATTATTCTGGAGATTTTTACCCATTTCTGAATTGTACCACTTCTGGTGATACGGTATATTATTATCCCTTTTAATGTTATCACTTCTGGGACCAACATTTCTATAATTTCTCCTACTACATCCACGCCCCCGATTTCTTCTAAAGGATGCACCATTCACTTCTGGAAATGATGCAAACCTATTACCATTCACTTCTGGAAATGATGCAAATCTATTACTATTCACTTCAGGGAATGATATTGAGCCAGTAGGGTGTAACTGATGGTTTGCTAATAAGAGCTCATTGTTCTGCTCAACTACTAGAAGACATGATATAAGTTCAGAATATTTCTTGAACTTTCTCTTTTGATACTGCTGCTGCAGGAGCACATTCGATGCATGAAATGTAGTATAAGTCTTCTCTAGCATATCATCATTGGTGATTTTCTCATAGCATAATTTTAATACTGAGCTTATTTTAAAAAGTGCAGAATTAAACTCACTAACACTTTTATAATCTTGCAACCTCAGGTGCAACCAATCAAAATGAGCTCTTGGGAGGATGACAGTCTTCTGGTGTTCATACTTCTCCTTTAAATTGTTCTACAAAATATAGGGATCTTTTCCTGTAAGATATTCAGTTTTCAATTCTTCGTGAAGATGGTGGCGAAAGAAAATCATTGCTTTAGCACGGTCCTGCAGGGACGTTTGATTTCCTTCCTTAATAGTTTCACTTAGGTTCATCGCATCAAGATGAATTTCGGCATTAAGTATCCAGAATAAATAATTTTTCCTAGATATGTCAAGAGCAACAAATTTCAATTTTGTAAGATTTGCCATTTTCTACACATATAAATAATGAAATAAATATGTGTATCTCAGAAAATATATTTATAAATTCACACAGATAATCATCAATAAAATATATCAAAAACTGCAAATAATATATTGAAAAACTTACAGAGGAATAAGGCCACTAGCTTTAAAATTGGTAAAACCGTCGTGCTGATAACGTGTTATAAAACTAAAGAAAGGAACTACTATAGCAAGAGAGAAATATATAAGAAACTCTCTGAAACTCTTAAGAATTGAATTTTTTTCTCTCTCTATATTTTCTTATGAATTTCATTACAACTGAAGCTCCTATTTATAGGCTTTGAAATTACTATGCAAGTTATTATGCAAGTCACTATGCAGGATTTAAAATAATAATGGTGGAGTCATTCACATAATTTTAGTGGTGGGACAGGAGGCAGCAGCCGTCCCATTTACGTTACAATTCATTACAAACATTTATTTATTTATTTTATGTGGGGTAGGTGAAATACTGACTGTAATTAGCCCTAAACTTTATTTTATGGAGTCAGTCATTGGAAACATTTGGTTCTTTGTAAGAGCAGTCCAGTTCTAAAGCCCGAGTCTGAGCGACAAAGAGCCCGATCCGTGCTGGAAAAGAAAAGCCCATGTTGAAAACATTGGTTTTCTTTATTTATTTTTTATTAGGGACATAGATACTCACATGGGTTGAGGTTATAACTTACAGCTAGCCGACAGAACTGATTTTCTTCTTTATTAAAGCTACCATAGAAAATCCAAATATTAAGCAATATTGCCATGATTTAATCATTTTACTCGAAATACATTGTCATGCAATCCAAACTTCTAGAAAATCATATCTTGAGAAATTCTTTATCGTACATTTTTCACCTCCCAAAATCAAATATTTTACATGTCGGCGTTCATCAAAGTCCCAATCGCGTGCGGCCGAGTTTTTAGAATAAATAAATATATGTTAGCATGTAATTGGCAGCCGCCGCTTTCCATTCGAAGTCTTCCCGTTTCATTTGATCAGTCATTTGGGTGAACCTCCACAAAGAACATCCATTTTCTTACAAATTGCATGATTTTCTTACGTACGTTGGTAGTGCGAATCCAAAACTCGGCTAAATCTCCGAGAAGTCGCGTCCAACTATGCAACTTTCAAGAACCTTGTACAGTACGACAGGCATGGGAGCAAAGCACTTGCCGACTCGTGGTTGACCTGTATTATATATAATTAATGGGTGGTCTGAAAAGTTCCCATGATGCTGTTCATCATGAAGGCCGGTACTGGCCTTTCGAGAATTTGAGACCATTTTAAACATGGGATACGAAAATGGATAAGTTAGATTACACTCAAAAAAGCAGACAATGAAGCACAGAGGTTTTTCCGACAGATGGTAATTTCTCATTTTCTCATCATGCTCAGTCAGCACGAAAGTGCTCCTCCCACTTAGCCTAGCCACTTCTTAAGATCAGATGATGGGTGGCGAGTCCTGTTGAAAATCTTGCTGTGTGCCTTATCATCCCCGGTGTATCAATTCCATGGATTTCCATCTGTGACTCGACCACACACTTTCCGTTTTATCCATAAAGGATTCGTTAATCGTACGGCCGGCCTGTGGCGCTTAACTTGTCATTTCATGAGTGATATAGGCAACTGATCTTGCATCCATCACCACAGGAAGTAGCACCATGCTGCTTAACCACTTGAAACTTTTTGAGTGCTCTAACTATACCATGCAACCAAAGATTGTCTACTCACCTACTGAAAGGTTTGGGAAAAAAGGTACTTAATTCCCGCTGGGTGGATGTCTTCTTGAAATTATATAAAGTAAACTCATAAACAAATTTGACTTTATAAGATTTGTTAGATTTATTTTATAATAAAAATAATTTTATAATCTTAAATATTACATCAAATAAAATGCATAAAAAGCAATTTACAAAGTTTGTTGAGACATTGTCTAAAGGAAATTTCACGTTGTCTAAGAAGAAGCCTGTCCTAAGTTTTATATAAGGGATCATCTCCACTTCTTAACAAGACCTTTTAGAAAATGGTGTATATTTTTTTTTATGGTATTAGAGTCAATCTTCTAACAATACATTTCACTCATTGATCCAATGAGATTCACTTATAAGAACACAAAAAAATTGGCCCACAAGTGAAAGAGATTACTAAAGAAAATTCCATATTGTTTAAGAAGGAACTTGTCCTGAAATTCATATGAGTTATCTTCTCCCATTCGTAACTATAAGACCTTTTAAAAAAGGGTGTATAGATTTCTTTTATATTAATTATCAAAGGTCATGCGGTCTCTTGTTCGATTGATCTTTCAGGAGTTACGAGGATTCCTAGTTCTATATATAGATCAGCTAGCTACCGTTGGTTCTTAAAAAAAAAAAAACCAGAAAAAAGTGATTCTAGTGTTATTCACATGGGTTTAGTTTACAAGAGAATGGTACTTGCATTATGATACTTTTCATTACTCGATAATTAGAGTTTAGAGTCAATATGCACTTTCAGCAAGTATTTTCATTTCGGAGAAGAAAAAAAGCACCCTTTAATGAGCAGGACTTTATGGTATTGTAGAAATTTATGGACTTAATTCATTTCATAAAATCGGTTCAACAAGAGAGATTTGTACATTGCTTATAAGTATGTCTAAGACTTTATTAACAGATAATGTGAGATTTATTCCTCAATACCCTCCCTTATGTGCAGGTCAGTAATTTTTCTAATCCTTATCACGGAGTAAGTAGTGTGGGTCCTCATTTATTCTATGATAGACTTTGATACCATATAGAAATTTATAGGCCTAATTCATCTTATAAAATCAGTTCAGTAAGACAGGTTTGCACATTACTTATAAGCATGCCCAAGATCTTATCCACAAACAATATGAGATTTATTCCTCAACAAACTGCCTTGATTATTCTTTTGAGAAGAAAATTGCAAGCTCATGGGGACCATTATTCTTCAGTATCTTTTGATAGGAGTGAGGGTCAATCGGTTGGAATTTGGATATCACTTCTCATAAAGTAGAGATTAAAGATCAATTAGTTCAAAAACAAAAGTCTTCGCATTTATGGGCTGAGAATTAATGGGTAAAACTGTTCCCGGAAGTCAATATAATAGATCTTCATCAGATACAAATAACAAGTCATTGGGCACTTAATTATGGCCACAAGCATAAGCGTGGAAAAATTATTTTGCATACTGCATGGAAAGTGGTCCAAAATCCATAGAAAATCTAGGAACACAAAGTAAAGATGTATATATATATATATATATATATATATTTATATATATAAACTAAATGAAACGAATGAATTGATCGATGATCTGTTGGCTGAGAAATGTGAAAATGTACACTTTGTCAAATGGAAACTGCACAAGTTGATCCAAGTTGTCACCATGCACTCGGCCGCCGATCAGCCTACGCGAATAAACTCACGTGGATTATGGAAATGTGAAAGCAGTTGACAATTAAGACCTGTGGTTTGGATAGTAAAATTGGATGAAATGAAATGAGATAGTTTTAATTAAAAATTAAATAAATATTATTAAATATTAATTTTTAATATTATAATTTTGAAATTTATAAATATTGAATTATTTCTTAAATTTTGTATGAGAATCTAAAAAAATTATAATAATAAGATGGAATGAGATAAAACACTTTTACTATTCAAATAGGTCCTTGTCTTGTTTGGATTAAAATACCATCTCAACTCATTTGATCTAATTATTATAATTTTACTAAACTTTTAAACAAAATATAATAAATAAATTAATTTTTTAAAATAAAAATAATATTATAAAATTTAATAATATTACTCAATTTTCAAATCTCATCTCGTGTCTCACTCACCTAACAAAAGGTTGCTTCAATAAACGTTGTCATCAATTGATTTTATAGTTGAGTATACTACTCATCATCATATACACAACATATTCTATATATTTTTATTTTTGTTTTTATAATTATATTCTTTTTAAATTAATTAAAATTTTCTACTCATTATTTATGTATTACATATTTATAAAAAGATAAAAAATGTGATATATAATACTATATAACGATGATGTATAGAATTTTAATTTTAATTTTATTTTATAGATACATGAGTACTTAAAGAACACTTCTAATGGAGTAACTAAACCTTTATTTATTTCAAAAAATAAAGCAAACAGGTTCAAAAGCTACTCTAATGGAGTAGCTAAAATGTAAATA
Source organism: Platycarya longipes (assembly GCA_036559045.1). Classification (NCBI taxonomy): domain Eukaryota; kingdom Viridiplantae; phylum Streptophyta; class Magnoliopsida; order Fagales; family Juglandaceae; genus Platycarya; species Platycarya longipes. Next base: position 47,023,191 of record CM071791.1, read on the forward strand.
TTTTGAAGAAATGAATAGTAATTGTGCTACATATAGCGTAATATTGTTTATGTTTCAAGTTATATTTTATTATTTATTGTTCTCTACTACAGTGTCGTCTTTCACGGTGGCCTCCGTTATTTTCAAGGTTTGACTTATCGTCGGCCACCACTAGCTACATTGTCAGTATTACTGGCATCCCTTCACGCCGGCGACGAACCCCCGGCAATCTCAGCTCCGGCTACGGACCAGTTGTCTTCCACGCATATATTGAAAGGTGAACATGGGTTTTAGAGTCCATGAGTTTCGTTTGACTCATTGCTGACCACCATTAGTTACATCGTTGGCATCACGGGCATCATCACACTTCGGCGACCAACTCTTGATGATCCTATTTCTGACAACTGGTTTGTCATCTCCTATGTGTAATGATCTTCATTCTCGACATCTACAATTTTGGACTCAATACAAAGCTGTTTCAGACTTATTTTTTTTTAATTTGTAAAATAAATATAATTAAAATAAAATATAAATATTTTAAAAGATATAAAGAAAAAATAAATATGTTAATGGATGATAAAATATAAAAATAAATAGTTAAAATAGAAAAATAAAATAAAGAGTCTTTTGTAAATGCTCTAATGCGTTTCAGCTTATAGGCTGACAATGGTATCATCCCCACGTACTAGGGCTGCATGCTAGCTAGCTAGGTTACTCTGATTGTATCATAGATATCATTATTATGTTTGTTTATTCTGATTGTGGATATTGCATACGTCCCCCTCAATATTAAGGATCCGTCTCGTGATCCCCAACTTGCATGGTGACATTAATAGGAAGCGTCTCTTGATAGAAGGAGACACAATTAATGCGGAGCTTGTGGTGGTACGACTAGCTAGGAATTATAGGAGTGGAATCAGCCACGGAAAACGAAAAAAAAATCTATTGAAAGAATGTGCTTAATAATTTGTAGGAGGAAATTCTATATATACTGGCAAGGTTGGTTGATCTTCCATAAATTAATGAATTAATCCAGTATATTAGATTTGGCAGAGCTAGCTAAATGTAAAGATCGATCTGTCCAAAACATACCCTAATTAATCTAATTAAGGTAATCTTGACTTCTTCCAAGCAATATCTTGAAAGTTCTAGCTAGTAGATAATTGGTCGGTGAGATTTGGTAGGATCTTGATCTCTAATATATTGTTTGCATGCGCGCCTGCTTCAAGAATTTAGATTTCGTTTAGCCTATAAATCTTCCAGGTTGTGGAAATATCGGGCTCGATCCATTAGTATAATTCGGAGGTTTAGTTAATGGTGTCACAAGAGGAACATGATCGATCATCCAAAAGAAAACATTAATTAAGCAGCATGGCCGAGAAGCATCTTGTGTACTGGCGATAAATTATTTTTCACAAAATGTTCATTTCTAATTAAAATGGATTTGTTTTTATTGTAAATAGTTTTTTTTGTTATAAATATTTGATCGCGAATAATCCTTTTTTTTGGTAATGTATGTAGTTGAATTGAACATGAAGAAAATTAAAAGAGCAAAATTAGTCATTTAATTATCAAGTTGACGAATTTTTAGATCACATGTTGATCAATGCAGTCCTAGTCGGCCTCTATCGATCACATGATGAGAAATACACACGGCCCACCAATACGATATTAACGAGCGTCCAAATCACTAATGAAAGATGATGATCTACTTAATTTGTAAGGGCGCATTTATAAACATGTTAAAAGCGATAAAGAATACTTGCAATATCAATCTAAATTTCGGACATATTATCTTAGTCAAGCTAGCAATTAGTTGCCTAACTCAAGATATTAACTAATCATGATCACCACCTAGCTAGCTAGCTAGCTAGATGTTGATCAAGAACTTATATATATATATACATGTAGGAGGTGGTGGGGCCGGGGCTTCTCATTTATTATTTATTTTATATAATATAATATAATATTGTGCACACGAGGTATAACACAAAATTAAGTATGATAATGGTTACCCACTCCAACTGGCAATAGTAGTTATCAAATTAAAGGAGGACAAACGGATGATCAAACCAATTAGCCAATTAGCCAGTCGGCAGTCACTTTTTGTTTTTAAATATAAATTTTGAGACAGAAGCACTGTCTTTAGTCAATTAGTAGTAAAATTTATAATTTATATAAAGCATGTTCTTGATTAGATCAAAAATAGAAAATAAATTTAAGTACTTTTCCTCATGTACTATATGAGGCGAAGATAGTGGTGGAGAGGAGCTAGGTGGGTGGGGGAGGTGAGACTTGATCAAAGTAATGGTGGGGAGTTTAATATATATATATATATATATGCAATAATTTCCTTTATTTTTTAATTCAATAGAAAAGAATTATGGCTGCATAAGATCATTTAGTACTAGCCAGGGGCTTATTTTATTATTTTGACTCTGGTCTCTAAGCTCTTTGATCAGTAGGGTACTCTTTGATCATGTGGAGTTTTAAGCATGCATTTGAGCGTAGTGAGGAATTGATAATCTCAGATATTGATCTGTACGTAAATAGTAGTAATAAAAAATTATGATAAAATATTAAATAGTAATAATGAATAATAGTAAAAATCAGATAAAAAAAAAAAATATTAAAATAAGAAATAGTATTAGTAGAGTACTATTAATTCTCACAATACACCATTACCCAAACTATATCAAGCCCAACCAAGGAGGGAGAGAGAGGGAACCCACCACTTTTTGGCCACTATAAGATCACCCACTCATGCGATGGAGCAGAGGACAGAAGAAAATGTTTATAGATATTATCTAATCCTAGATTCCTAATCATAGGATAATTTCTTTTATATGTTTGTGTGCGTGCGTCCGGAAAAGCTTTTTATAATAGAACACCATAATATTATAATTATAAATTCGGTATGGCTGGCTTACTATATAATATATATTTATATACTATCTTATACAAAGTAGTGATCATTCATCGGTTGATGATCAGTTTCGCTGATATAAATATATATATATATTATATGTCACTCACCAAAGGCAAAAGCTTAATTAGCTTGATGTCGTTTAATTAATAGAGAGGCCAGAAGTACGAAAGAATTCATAATATTGTACGTACGATGTTAGTGCCAAAAGTGAAGATATATACCGGCTGATTCAAAAGTCAAGCAAGTTATTAGAAAGAGAAATAATATTTGTAATTATAAGGTTTTCAAGTTTTGCATATTTATTAATTTTTAATTAAAAAAAAGATAAATTTTAGATTTATATGAGAAAATAATTTTTTTTAATATATAGTGCTAGACTATATATACTTTTGCTTCAAAAAGAATACGCGAGACTTAGATACTTTAATTATCCTATATTTGTTATATATTGTTCGATTAGAAATGGATTGATAGCCTGAAGAAAGGCAAATTAAGCTTTATATCTAATCAAGAGTAGGATTGGTGCAGCAATTATATAATAATATGATGCAGATTGCACTAAACTTGGATTTGTTTTGTTTTGTTTTGCAGCATGTTTGAATTGATTTGATCCACACAATAATCTGGCTAGCTGCTATAGAATGGCGCATGTTATATGGTTGATTTTAGTAAAACTCTCAAAATTCTATAGAGATTATATAATAAATATGATAGGTGGAATTAAACACGTACGTGAATTCATAAGTCAGAATATATATTTAACAACATCAAATCAATCGTGCTTTTCACACCGCATTATACATTTCTTTCCAAGAACAAGTTGGTACCTTGATAGCATCACGCTTTTCTTTTTCTTGCCTTTTAAATTTTTTTTAGGTTTTTTCTTTGTACATCTTTTTAAACAGTTTAAATATTTTTTTTTGAAAAAAAAATCACAATATTATTAAAAAATATTTAAAAAAAGATATATATTTTTTAATCATGAGGTGTGACAGCTATTGTTTGTGACTTTAGCATGATCTCCTTTTATAAATATGATGATGATCATATTTGTCCTGATTATCAAATATCACTTTCAGCCCAATATTAACCAGCTACATTATAAAAAAAAATGACTTTTTGTATTCAATTAATTTCAGTCAAATAACTATTTATAGTTTAAATTAATCGCAAATAACATTTTTTTCATTATTTATTAATCACAAAAACTCACATTTCTTATAATACTACTAATTCTTCTTCAGAAAAATTATATATCAACTAGGAATTCCTACTTTTATATATCATCAGGCAATGATTAAGACGTGGAAAACACAAATTACACACACACACACATATATATATATATATATATGTTTAATTTCTCGTCTTAATTTGTGGTTTAATCAATTACGTTTCTTATAAAGAAAATGTACTATAAGAACAATAGACTTTTGTAACTTTTTAATTATGACAAAAAAATTATTTATAGCCAATTCTAACTATAAATAATCAATTTTAAATAGCCAATTTTAAATAAGTAGTTTTCTTATAATGAGATATTTGTTATATGTCTTGATGAATGGAGATTGAGATGGCAATCCAAGCAACTTAGGGTTGTAATCGAGCTGAGTTGAACCGAGATTTGGCTTGACGAGTTCGAACTTTACTCAAAATACTCAAGCTTGAACCCAAACCCGAGTTTGAATTTTTATTTATTCTTTATTCGAGTTCGACTCGATGAACTAAACTTTCAACTTAAACTCGAGCTCGAACTCGTCCCACAAACGAATTCGAGTCGAGCCGAGTTCGAGTTCAAGCTCAAATTTTTTGAATAAAATTTAAAAATAAATAAATTAATAACTAATAAAAAATTAATATTTAATATCTAACTAGTTGATATTTATTCATCATAATAATATGTTATATGTTTATATATTATTAATAAATACACATAATATGATAGCATATACATATTTCACATGCTTTCTACATACTAATATATGAAATTATTAAATTTTATAGACTAATTATTGTACAAATTATAAAACATAATTATGAAGTATATTCATCATATAGATATAAGTAATAAGATTACATATTACATATTTAATTATAAAAATTATATATATATATATTATTAGCAATACATATATATAATATATATATGTATATATATTTACAATATATAAATAAATTTTTAATCGAGTTGAGTTAACGAGTCGACTCGAGTATAAATGAGCGAGTCTTAACGAATTTTAGTCGAATCAAATCAAGTTTGGTCGGGTATGTGTCATTTACTAATCGAGCGGGTATCTGCTTTCACGAGCGAGCCTTTTTTTTTTACAAGTCGAGTTCGATTCGAGTTTAACTGAGTAAACTGTTGAGTAACTTGATTCATTTACAACCCTACCAAGCATTAATAGAGCGAAACACAATTATTAGCATGAATTACCTGCAGCCAATAGATACAAAACATATTGGATCAATCATTATAAATGTGGAAACACAATAGCAAAGAGATACGGCACTCGACGAAGTCAACCAATTAGAAAACATCTCTCATCACAAGCTAAATTAAGGCTTTATTTTTCTTTCAATAATACTCAAAACTATTTGTGCCTGCAGACACCTACGTACGTGAGTACGTGAATACGTGAGTACTGGCATTTGAGCAACATAATACTCAAAATGCCAGTACTTGGAAATTAAATTATCGGAGATCAAGCGTGCAGTACATGAGTACCGCGTGCTGGCGGCCTTCTTAAAATCTACTCATGTTGGGGGCTCAAATTAAACATCTCAGCACGTGCAAGACTTAATTTAGCCTTAATAGTCTCTGTAAAATTTTGACAAATTTTACCTATAAGCTAGGCTAGCTATATATGTTCAAAGATCTAACGATTGATTTGTTTTGTGGTGGCGAATATTTTGATAGGACTTCCATTTTGGCATTCGAGCCCCATATATCCACTATGGTTATCATGTATATTATTTAAGTGGTTTAGTTATTATTATTTTTTTAAATGGTGATCATGAAGTACTGGTCCTTAATCCTTTTACTATTTCCTCAGCAAATTAATGGTCGAGTGATAAAGAAATATTTGAAACTTAATTAATTATGTTTAGGTTTAAAATACGCATATATACGGGGGTGCATATTTATATAACATCGACATGTCACATGTGCTAGATTATAATTAGGAATAATACTACAGATCATAGATGTGTTAATTCTGACTGGCCTGCATATATGCCTCAACTTGCCCCCAAATCAGTCTGATCAGACCCTTAATTTCTTATTAAGGATGCATATATTTTTGCCCATTAACGTGGACTCCTGTTTCCTGAAGTACTACTCTGCAATTTTTCAATATATATGTACTGATCTATTGGGGGCGGCATGCAGGTGGGAAAAGGGTCTCCATCGATAATAACCAAGTTAGTACTGTTCTCGCCTCGTTGCCTTACATGTACTCATTTTTCCATTTTGTACAACTAATTATATATTGACAATACATATATATTTTTCATAATTTCAGGGCACTAGACATGTTCATCCAGGTTCGATTTTTTTCGATTCGATCCTAAAATTTTATCAGCTAGCGCTACTGTTGACTCCTGCCTTCATTAAAAAAATTTTAAAAAATTATTTATCTTTCGAATTCGAATTCTCGAATCCAAAATCTGGATAAACAAGTCTACATGACAGCTCAAGTACTTATTTTCACGTGTAGCACATGTACGTAGCTTTAGAGATCACTTTACTTAATGGCTCATGATGATCATATTATATGTTCGGAAACATGAATTCCTACTTGACCAACACTCAAAAAAGAAAAATAAAAAGAGAGAATCAAATCAGCAACCTCTTCTCATGAATTCCTACTTGTCATATTTCTCCATTTAGTTTAATTTTATTAGTTTTCATGTAGTTTTTTGTCTCCATATTTTAATAAATCTGCAGCTTTTTAGCATACTCGTCTCGGACAATGCAACCCCCCAGGGGCTATTTTTTATGATCGGATATTGGACGTACAGCCATTAAAAACTGAGTGCAACACAGTTGGTATTGCATTTTTCCATCGAGTGCCACAAAAAATATATATAGATGAGCAGCTTTTTTATATACAACATGACCATTCTCTATTTAGTGCTGCCCTGTATCGTGCTGATCAGCAGGGTCGGGGGTGTTGACTGGTACAAATACAAATGGCTTATATATATATATATATATATATATATATATATATATATTTATTGGTCATAGCTAGGCCGGCAATTCATGCATGATAATTGGAAGGGCATTTTTCGACGACCATATACTAATGTTAAATGATTATATATGTGTCCTTGCATTGTCGCAATATATATCTTACTTAATGCAGATCCATATCAACCATGGAAAACCATCATGATCAGTTTAATTTATTGCATGCCTTTGTTTCATTTTAGGCTAATTAGCAATATATATTCTAATAATATACTCCCTTAATTAAGTCCTAATTAAACTTATAATACTATTCACTGAATTGGATATGTTTTTGGTTTTTTCTGTCGATATCGTCAATGGTGACGCTTAATCGGGACCCAAAAAAAAAAGCATCATGAAATGCCAAATATATTAGCATGCATATAAAAAACTATACGTCAATGGTGACGGTGACGAATTAGTCTCCCCCTCCCCCCCCCCCCCCCCCTCCCCTGCGGATATTGCATATGAACACAATTTATAGAAATTACCTCCTTGTAATTCATGAACGTTTATATATATTGTTGTTTGATTACATTTTATATCATTTTTTAGAATTGATATTAGAACGATTTACTAACAATATCGAAACTTTCAATTTTTTCGATTTTGGGTCTAGTTTTACTGATTACATATGTTAATAATCATATGACATATAATAAACTATGTCTACTTATATTATAGTATAAGTACGTTATTTTTTTTGATAAGTAGTAGAAGTACATTATTTTATAATTATTAACACATATAACTAATATGATATTGAATTTAACAATAGTGATCTATATAAGTTCTAGCTAGACTTTTTATATGAGTATATATGACCAAATGTGTAAAAGTGTATTTACGAAAAGAATATATATTATAATTTATTATGTCAAAAATGTATTTATGATTGATATATATATATATATATATACCAGAAATAACTTTATATTAATAACTTAATATTAATGTTTATGTTTAAGATAAAATTTTTATGTTATATTAATTTTATATTATAAGATCATTAATTTTATGTAATATCAAATGTTACATTAATTTTATGTTAAAAGATTAATTAGTTTGAACAATAAGCTGATTAGAATTTCATGTTATATATATTAGTTTGCAATTTAGCATATAACATATAATATAATGTAAAAAATTATAAATATATGTATCGATCGGGTTCATTTTAAAAGAATTTTCAAAATATGAAAATTGCTACTGCACTTATAGACCTACCGATTCGGTTTAGTTCAGTCTAATTTAACCAATTTTTCGATTAGTTAATTACACCCCTAGCTATTTAATTACCCCTAGCTAATTAATTACGGTATACTCTTTCGTGGAGCCGGAACCTGGGATCGAAAATGATTTTCTCTCGTACATAACATAATAGGCAGTCACGACAGGGAGAAGAAACAAAGAAATTAGATGTTAAAATTAGAGAGAGGGAGAGGGAGAAATTGAGTAGTAGAGAAGCAGAGAATCGAAGTAGTACTACTGCTGTGAGAAGTGGCTGGAAAAGCACCCTTTGATCCCGACCCTACCTTTGTCTACTACAACTTAATTGGCCATATATTTAAAGGTTGAAAGCCAAGCCGATAAGAATTTGAAAGTGTTATATATGCAGCATCGAAACCCCTTTCACCTATGATCACTTTGTCATGTTTTAGTTTAATTCTTTACAACAATACTTTGTCATGTTTTAGTTTAATAATAAGATAAGATGAATGAATTAATGAGAGTGTTTCTGTATCTAAACCGAACCTAATCTTGATCTGAATAATGGTACATTAGGCTTATATAAATAGACCCTTAATTTGTCTGCCCGCAAATATTTCCTTTTTTACCCGTAGGTAACTTGACGCGTACGGCCAATAATTTTTAAAAAAATTATGTGAGGGGGATGTGTAGTTGTGAAACAGCACAATGGTTGCTGCTAATCACCCTCCATTTTCTTTACAAAAATAAAAAAGAATAGCCTTTGTGCAGCACACCAGTTATTTGAAAAAAAAAAATATTAAAAAAATTATGTGAGGGAGGTGTGCAGGTGTGCAGCAGCACAAAAGCTACTTTCAATCACCCCCCATTTCTTTACAAAAATGACAAGGAACAGCCGGTGTGTCGGCTGTTTGAAGGAAAAAAAAAAGTATTAAAAAAATCATGTAAGAGAGATGTGCAGGTATGCAGAAGCACATCGACTGCTGCCAATTATTCCTCATTTTCTTTACAAAAATAAAATGGAACAGCCAATTTGTAGCTGCACATCGACTGTTTGAAAAAAATATATATATTTAAAACATTATATGAGGGAGGTGTGTAGCAGCCAGCCCCTAGGTGCTGCCAATCACCCCCCTTTTCTTTAACTTCCTATTCATTCGTGTGTAACTCTTTTAAGCATAATTGCCTCTTTGTCTCATCACCTTTACTGATCTTTAATATTGTAGGGGAAAAAAATTACAATGATAGTACTCTTTATATATAGAAAGATTAGAAACGCCCAGTATGTATCCGAGACTCCCCAAACAAAACATTATAAGCTAGCTCTCTAACTTCAAAATCTCATGTATATGCATCATCATGTCAAGGGTTTAAGGGCTTCAAACATACTGGAACCCCATACTTAGGCTTTATTGTGAGAACGGTGACAGGAGCATGACGATAATTCTCTGAAATGGTGAAGCTAAACCGGGAGATCAACATAGATAACATGATCTTGGCTTCCATCATGGCAAAACCTTGGCCAACACAGTTTCTGGGGCCAGCAGCAAAAGGGATGAACCGCCCAGGTATGAATGATTTGGAAGCAAATCTTTCTGGGTTGAACTCGTTTGCATCTTTGCCCCATAATTCTTTGCTATGATGAATTGCAAGCACTGGGATCCATATTGATAGACCCTTTGGAATATGCAGATCACCTAATTTAATATCTTCCAAGGCCATTCGAGGGAGAACAGTTGCGGGCGGGTAGAGTCTAAGAGTTTCATTTATCACCATATTTAACTGCAAAACATGCCAGAAAAACCCAGAGGTCAGTAAAAGTTTACCATCATTGGAACAAGAACTCATCCATAATTAATATAAAGAATATTAACATGGAACAAAGACCAAGGTAGGTTTTTCGGTAATGGAACTGATTGATTTGGCATTATGTCATTAGATTAATATATATATATATATATATATATTTATCTTTAAGACCTCTGCCAATAAAGCCAATGCCAAGACCGTGGACCGTCTCTCATCTTGTGGGCGTTTGACTCTCTGCTCAATACAAGCTAAGCCACTAAAGAATCATTAAATTTTTATATAAGAAGTTGAGCACTTGAAAAAATATTTTGAAGTGGGGAGCAGCAAGTACTACTGGAGCGGTCTCGGTTCCCATGAATGCTTTCCCTTTTGGTTTTAGTTTACTTGGGAAAGAAAAAGCGAGGCTGTGCATGTCTACTGCACAGTTTTACTTTTCAAGACCTGAAGAAAGAGTGTGCTAAAACCATAATTATTATAATCAACACCCAAATTTCCATTTATTTATTTATTATTTCTATCTTTTTAAGGAAGTTAAAATGGTTGATATATTGCATTCGATTCAAAAAAGAATATACTTGAGTTTATGATTTAAGCTGATTGCTACTGCTGCTAGAAGTAGGATCTGGTAGGTATAATTTTTTACAAAAAAGCCGTTTTTGGTTAAAAGTATTGAAATGTCCCTACACCCTAATTCCCTTTTAGTATTCCTCCCAACCCCAACCATTAAAAAATAGTCATGATAATTTTAAAAATAAGGAAAAATAAAAAAATAAAAAATCTCTTGCTCTTACCACGGTGAGCTTGGAGAGATGATCAACTGAGGGAGTTCCACCATTGCAGACCTGCTTCACCTCATCACGAACCCTATCTTGCCAACAAGTGTTGCTTGCTAATAACATTATGGTCCATGTGAGTAAGAGGGCAGTGGTTTCATGTCCAGCAAAAAAGAATGTTTTGCATTCATCCATGATTAGTTGTAAATTGACGCTGACTCCACCCTCTGATCTCTTCTTTTGCATCTCATTAAGCAGCATACCAAGCAAATCATTCCCATATGAACTGCTCCGACCAATCTCTACACAGTCTTTTCTGCTTTGAATTATCTCCATTAATAACCTCTCCACTTCCATCTTCATCACCTTTATTTCTCTATTATATTTACTTGGAAAAAACCTGAAAAAAAAAAATTCAAATTAAAATTACCGGTGATCATCAGTTAATTTGCTGAGTAAACCTGATTGCAAAAAATTAGTGATTTCCCTTTTATACTATCAGAGGCAGAAGAATCGTGAAAAAAGGAAATACACACACATGATAGATGTATGGATCGTCAGAGTAAATGCGAACAGATGAGTAAACTCACCGGCTACCGGGAAGGTACAACTTGCGGGTTGATTGGGCACAGAGACGCTGCAAAACTGTTAGGAGGTGGAATATTTGCTTTCCCTTCTCATAATTACAATCGAACTCAGTTCTAGAAATTACGTCGGCAGTGAGCGTAGTCATGTATTTACCAATTTCGAACTCAGTTTGGCCTGATTTTATAGCATTTTGCAGTGATTGGAGTACCTCCTTAGTGCATTCCACCATGTACCCCGCATAGCTCTTTGCAAGAAAAAAACCAAACAAACAAACAAATATTAATAAATTGTAACAGCGGTCTTATTGAGAATTAACATTAAGAAAAACGAACTTATAGAAAGAAACATGAGAAGTGAAAGCTGAGTGATGCCAATATTAATAATGGTCGTATCATGATCATCAAGCTGGAAAAATCGATCTTATCGTACTTTGAGTTTGTCTCCCATAAAGGTCGGGGCAACGATATGACGCTGATGATACCAATCTTTGCCGTTCGCCATTAATAAACCTCTCCCAATAAAATGTTTTGACCCTTGTTGTTGTTGCCATGATCTGCCAGACGTTGTGCTGTACTTTGACAAAAATTCTTTTATCAATTCAGTCTCCGTCAAGCACATCCGGGGCTCCACCCCATTCCAAAATATAAATCTCTTTCCTGGTGCAGCAAAGAAGGAGCAGAAGATAATTAAACAAGAAGAAGAAATATTATAAGCAACTAGCAAGTTTAATTGATTAATATGATCAAGCATGTGTATTTGAGGAAAAATATATGATACGATCATGGCCGTAGATCAGTAATTGAGGAATTAGAAGCTAACCGTATTGTTCGGACCAAGCTACGTAATGCGGTAAAAGGCGGCCGACGATGTCATGGTTGATGGATTTCATGTCTTGGGAGGTAGTTTGAGCAACAAGGGAAGCCATGTCCAAGATGTTGCCTTTGAGAGGCCGGGGTTTGGGGCCACGCACTCCTTGCCTCTCCATGACTTTCTTGATGCGTCTTGGGTTTATGAAGTAGCACGAGAGTGTGTCGTGAGCAATTTTGAACAACAAAGAGAGGAATAGAACCAACAGAGTTGTCATGAGCACCAGTACCATGGCCATGGTGATCACCAAGCAATTCAAACTGATCTCTGGACACTATCTCGCGCGATCGCACCCAAGAGAGAGAAAGAGAGAGAAAGAGGGGTTGGTTGATTAGAGAACCGAGAAGGGCTGATTTATAACGAAAAGAAGCCCGGCCAGGTATATTGTACTACAGAAGCGCACAGTTCTTAATTTGATGATTTCTGTAAAATGGAAGGTGAATGACGTTATAAATTAATTACTTGACGTATCTGTTCAAATGAGAAAGGTAAATAATCTCGAATTCTCAATCTTACCAAAATTGGAAGAATTTGCTTATAACTATTGACAGATTAGAATTTGATTCTCTTTAAGTTAAGCTGACAAGTAATTGCTGGGTTAAGCTTTTACTGCCAAAAGTTTCCAGGAGTGTCAGGGCCGGGGCGGGGTAATTTAATGCACAGTTTCTGACCGCGTTGGGTTTGACCCTCTTTATTTCTGCTTATGAGGAGCGAATCACTATAATTGGCAGCTAATTAAATGACCAGTCTCACATCATGCATTGTGCCATTTACATGATCAAAAAAATATTTATTTATTTATACACTCAATAAATCATTATATAATAACTAACATTAAAAAAATCATCTTTTTAATAATATAATGAGTCATATAATTTTTATGCATTCAATAAATAATCAGTTAAAAACTTTATAATTCTTTTTACAATATTTCAGCACATCATGCCATGTACTAAACTCTATAAAAACCAAAAACTCTCTGTTGGCAGAGTATTTTACTGCCAGCAGCGGATCTCTTAAGGGGCAGGCCAAAATATTAATATATATATATATATATATATTAATTTTTTATAATTTAATAGGATGATATTAATATCATTTTGTGTTGGTCCTCTCTAAAAAAAAAACTCTGCCTCTATAAATTATTTTGATCTTATTGTAATTTGGAAAAATTGGAACATTTATATGCATATAAACATAGATATTATGTATATGCATATTAACAAAATTTGAAAACAGATTAATGATATATATATATATATATATATATATATATATATTTCAAATAAAGAGGGCAACAATTAGAGTATAAACTATATATATTTCAACAAGCATATGCCTCCACAAAACATGCAGACAACCATAATATATTAATTTGAAGAAACTCAAAACTCTTAATATATGTAATATTATATATGTACTTAAAGATGAGTTTCTAACAAATAATTTAGTAGTCTATACTGAAAGAGAAATAGCTAAAAATTTAAATTCAATAATTAAAGATTTTGCTTCTCTAAAATATGCAAGTTACAATTTTAGACACTTTGTATTTCTTTTACATATATTTGTATGAGTATCTTGTATTATTTCAATAATATATTGTTCTTGACATATCATATATATTTTTTAATCTATAGATTGTATTAAACGTATTTTATTTTTATTTTAAATATTATTATCAGATTCTTTTATACCGCAAGAAAAGTTATATAAAAATAAAATAAAATAAAAAACATTTTATTATAGTTTTAACTTTGCTTCACCCACTATAGAACAAATTCTGCCACTGTTTACTGCCAAAATATATCCAAGGTTACTTATCCAAGAAAGAAAAAAAACATACATCCAAGCTGAATTGCTTACCCAAAGAGAAAGAAACAAACCTATACATTCACGTACAATATTATGTACATGTGCATATAAAAGGGGCAAAATATAAACTCGATTATTATTTTACATTTTAGACTTGAGACTACTACGCGGTTTATACAAACTTTTCATTAAAGATAAGTTACTCGCTTACTAATTAATTAACAAGTTGTGATTTAATAAAAAAGTTCATTGAAAAATTCAACAAAAAATGATTGACGTATTAGATTAATATAAAATCATGATTTTTCTAGAATTCCGGTTTAGACAAAGTAATTATCTTTAAATTTTGTTCTATAATCTCGGATATCAGATAATTATGCATGTTTCTATCCCAAATAATTTGTATCTGTAAAACTGTTTCTAAATATGGATTAATTAAGGGCAAGATACTAATTAACTTAACAACTCACTAGGTTCTGTAATTTTTTAACAAAAATTTTATGGGCAGTAACGAATTTCTTGTGCACTCTATTAATGTAATTAATTATGTCATTATTTTGATATAAAATAACTGTTTTGGTCAAAGAATATGTCAAAATGACTGTATGTAATAAAATTCATTTTTAATGATGACTCTTAATTAATCTGCCTGCTCATTTTTTACTATTTCATGCCTTCCTTGCTTTTAGATAATTTTGCAGTTACAATGGATTCAAAGGAGCTAGCAAACAAATCTATAGATCATGAGGTTACTTGTTCTGACTGATTACTTCATGATCATGTGTTGAAGCAAGACTCATGTTATATCCTTTCGTACCTCCTTTCGGATCCCTTTCAGAATGAATGCAGTTGATCACTTGCCAAAATTAGTACCAATGGCTTAGAAAGGAAATAATGACAAAAAAGCAAAATATACTTTTCTTACATTTTGTAAGTATGATAAAGAAAACAGTAATTAACAAATTAAATATAGTTTGAATAATTAGATGAGATTTTGTCTTTATAAGATATATGATCAGTACGTACGCAAATTTTATTAAAGTAAAATTTGTGTACGAACTTAACACTACTTCTATTGTTTATATATAAAAAGCAATAAATCAGTACCCTTTAAAATACAGACCAAACTGGACAAACAAACTTATAGCGAATTAAAAATTTGAGAAGAGAAATTCAATTTGCACATATAAGTAATTTCTAACACTCCCTACGAAAAAAGGGGATAAATTTGAAATTCGCTTAAATTTTTTTTTTTTAATATTAAACTCACTTTTTTTAAATGAGTGTGAAGAACGTACCTACCTAAAAGATTTTATCTAGTATCACTCAAAAGTCTACAAATAGTTGTTTTTTTTGGATTTTAGTGCACTTTTATAAATTACTCATATAGCAATATCCATGACAATAAATGAGAATCACTGAAATTGAATGGATAGAAATCATGTATTAATTATTATGATCCATTAGATTTCTTAAAAAAATAAATGATTACTTTAATGGATAGATGATCACTTTATATATATTTAGATGAAAGATATTTGTAATTATAAAATGCGTAATCTCTTTAAAATATGAATAAATATATAACTCATATGAAAATATTAATTTTTTAATAATAAATCTTACTATTTTTCAAAATGACTGCATATCACTTCATGCATATTATGCGACTATATGTAAATTAAGTAAAAGAAAAAACTTCTCGAGTGTGCATACAGAAAAGTCCACAATAAACCATCTTATTTTCAAAGTGGGTGCACTTAGAGATAGAGAAGTTGGTACCAACCCAAACGGAGCAGAGACAGAGCAGAGTAGAGCAGGGCAGAGACAGAGTCAGACACAAAATCTGAATACCATATTAAAAGTTTTCAGAGTCAAATCAAAACAATACAAAGTTCTAAATAATGTTCAGAATCATTTTTATATATTTAAAACAGAGTCATATCATCTTTATAAAATAAATGCACAATATTGAATTTCTCAATATCCCTCCTTTCACATTTCAAAGACAACATGACAAAACAAAACTCATGTCTACACAATGCATGACAAAAATATTTTTCTCTTTTTCACATAGATTTAATGAGTAATGCAAATAACTGACTAATGTTTTTTTTTTCAAGTTCTCATTTATAACAAAACATGCAAAGTTTTCAGAAGGTCAACCTCGATCTCACAATTGGTGTAAAGCCAAATATATGAACCCTATTTA
Source organism: Platycarya longipes (assembly GCA_036559045.1). Classification (NCBI taxonomy): domain Eukaryota; kingdom Viridiplantae; phylum Streptophyta; class Magnoliopsida; order Fagales; family Juglandaceae; genus Platycarya; species Platycarya longipes. Next base: position 47,039,600 of record CM071791.1, read on the forward strand.
CTTGGACTTTTTAGTTTTTCAGAATATCTCCAAACTACGTTGAACAAATAATGATCGATACCTATAAAATAATCACGCACTTTTGCAAATTTTTCAATTGATCACAAATCTTGAAAATGTAACCTAAGATATAAAATTCAATATCTTATCTTAACATTAAAGCATTCTCGAATCTTGAATATCAATTTTTGATAATTTGAATTTACCAAAATCCTAAAATTCTCCAATACCTCAATTTTCGCTTTAAAAAATACTTAATCCAAATTCCAGCTCAAACCAAGTCTCTTACGAAAACTGAAACCCAATCCATTTAATAAAAAAGCAACGCCACTTATTCATTCGAAAATCATTTAAAACACGAGTCCATAAATAATTTAGAAACCGAACCCAACTCAAAATATTATAACTTCAAAATAACCAAACATAGTCTCAATAATTTAAGACTCGTATCCAAAATAATTTTAAAACACGAATCCAAAATAGTTTTGAAACCGAACCCAATACATTTTACCAAAAACAATCAGAAAATCAAGTAGTTAGCCGGCTCAAAAGCAAACCATACACACTAGCCAAAAACGATATGCACGGCTCAAGCCCAACACCAAAATCTTTAACATTGAAAAACAATCTTAACAACACACTCAAAATAACAAGTAATCCAGTAGAAAGAAGACTTTAAAACTCACGGTTTGTGTTAAAACTAAGAGAGAAAAACATAAATCCAATAAGATAAACACACCCCATGCCAAGCTTACAGAATAAACAGTGTTTTCTGTCTTTGAACACAAGGTAAACACAAAGAGGGTCATACGCATGGCCAAAGCTTATCGAGAGGAGGAGATGCGACGAAACTGGGCGTCTAAGGTGGTTGTTGGCGAGAAGCACAAGTGGGCACTAATGAGAGAGGGCGAGAGAGAGGGCGAGAGAGAGAGAGAGAGAGAGAGAGAGAGAGAGAGAGAGAACAGAGAGGTTGGCGTGGTGGCTTACCATGGGGTGAAATATAGCGGCTTGATTGGAACGTCCGGCATCTTCTGGGTTGCTATGGGTGGTTTCCGGTGGGTGTATGACTCTCGGTTGATATGGTTGTACGGGTGGCAGCAAGGTGAAAGTGGTGCTCTGTTTTTGAGTGCATGAAACAGGTGCTTTCGTTTGTTGGCTTATGGAGGTGCTAGTGGAGGAGGACTGTTCATGCACGCTGTGAACGTGCATGGGTCTGGTGTTTCGTGCATAGAGGCTGAGGAAAAACAGGTTGAGGATGGTGACTGTGCTTAAAAATGGTTGGGCTTCATGTTGGGTTGGTGTAGAGGTAGTCGACAGTGATGGATTCCAGGGCTCACGCAAATCACAACAGCGACGTTGGAGAAGAGAAAATCTGTATAAGTGAGGTGGGTTGCGACTCCTTTTTATTTGGGTAATGCTCTGTTCTTGAGAGCCAAAACAGAAGTGCTCGTGGCTGTGGCATGGAGTTTGGCAGTGGGTTTGGTGCAACCGTTTGGAGGTTGCATGATATACGCTGGCACTGGGTAGCGTCGGTTATTTAGGGTGGCGATTACAATGGATTGGCTTTAGGTTGGCCACTTGCTTATAGGGTCTGCGGCAGTGAGAAACTGAGAGAAAATGGAGAAAACTAAAGTGGCTTGAGGATGGCTTACGAGTATGTCTGCGCCACTGTGCGATAAGGATATATATATATATAGAGAGAAACGTGAGAAATTCTAGAAATGGAAAAGGAGAGACGTACGTATAAGGGAGGTTCAATTTAGATGGAGAGAAAAATCCGGATAAAAAGTATATGGTAGTTTAATCAAGATAGTGGCACGCTGAAAACTCTAGTGGAGAGTTGGTCACGCAAGTGCATAGCAACTCTTAACCAAATAATGGAAACTAAAAGTGAAAATAACGGAAGAGTAGAAGAAACTACAAATATGAAAATAAATCTATTATGCATACAGTTTTCGTGAAAATCGTGGGGATGGGAACGTGTGTGGAGAGAAACATGCATATATATATATATATATATGTATATCTATAGATGATTTAAAATCCTAAAGAACAAAAAGGTGAAAAGATGTGCTTGGAGAGAATGGTGATGGCAACCCAATTTTAAAAAGAAAACTGATACACAACCACTTATTCAAAAAGAGACTCGGTTGCCGTGAAACAAGTAGGAGAAAAAACGTGTAAGGATGGAAAGAAACCGTTGTAATAAAGTATAACTTCAAAATATAAATAAATCTTATAAATAAATAAAATAAAATATTTTTGAAAATAACTGTAAGGGTGGAGGGAAACCGTTGTGATATAATAGATTGATTATTTCTACTAATTTTTCTTGTAGTAGATATTATAAGGGGCCGGTGTCCCTTGATATTGTACTTTGATATTTGTTTTTCATTGAAACTAACCTCCCAAAAAAATGAATTACAAAAATGTATATGGTTATGCAAACTCTAGAATATCATTATATTGTTGATCTCTAATGATCATATTCTAGATATCTTTGTTAAGCTTTTATATTATTATTATATCAGAATTAATATCATATTAATTAAATTTTTCATTTTTATGGATTGATTCATATAATATATGGATCGGTCTTCACTCGATCCTCACAAATGGATTAATGGTAATTTTAGTAATAAAAAATTCATCTTTTGTGATTGTTGACAAAAACCAAATTAAAAGCAAGAATATACAGGAAAAAAAAATCAAGATATATGGAGGGGTAGGGCATTACAAGAAAATAAGTTTTTTGTGGCGACAATCGCCGCAAATACTCTATCCTAGCTAGTGATTTTTGTAGCACCATACATTCAATGCTATTATAAATTTGCTTATCAGTTCAACCAACAAAAGAACTAAATTGCCATAACAAATAATTCTTTTCCAGCAAATTTTTTCACTGGAAATACAACGAAATTTTATCGCAATTGAGTCTCACATTTCATGCAAAAATTGTAGAAATTTTTTTTGCGGCGATTCATAACTGCCGCAAAAACCTTGAATTTCGATGCAATAGCACTTATGTGCAGCGAATAAATTGTCGCTAGTAAAAAACACCAGTATCATGTTATTTTTCGCGGCGCATGAAATTCATTGAAATGATTATTTGCAGTGTACACCAAGCGTCACAATAAATTGTACAATTTCACTAATAATTTGTTACAATATGTTATTTCATTTGCCTATAGCATATTCAAAGCCCAATATAATTTATGAGCTTTACATATACATTTAGCCTCCATTTATCAAGACTTCCAAACAAACAAGAAGCAATAAGTCAAAACACCCATATTCCAATTTGGCCAAACACAGCTACTCAATTACACAAAAATCCAAATGGTAGAGAGAGCAATGTTAGAATACAACAAGAAATTAGACAATCTTAATCTCTACAAAAGTTAAACCCAAAACACAACTTTATGTTAAGAGGATATATAGTTACAAATTAAGCCATATATTTGTATAGTTACAAATTAAGCCATATATTTGTATAGTTACAAATTAAGCCATATATGTAGCAGATATATAGCCATTAATTACAATAGTAATTTTTAAGCATTCACCAATGGAGACTTAAGTATATATACATGCATGAAAAGACGGCGAGAACGTGATCCTAAACTTTTTACATTTAAATACATGATACGTACCTATGATCATTTATAAGCCTTGTATACTAGAGCACATATACAAACAAGAAGAAAAATAAGAAACAATATTTCAAACACAACGAAAGAAGAGGAGGTCCAAATAATGCATACATTGTGATACCTATAGGTTCTAGCTCTATCTATCCCAAACTTTATTATTAGAAAAGGTAACATAGTTGAATATATAGTTAAGATTGGAGAAATTACAATGGTTGACGTGCACCAGAGTCACTTGTAACTATGGGTGGCAATTTATGTTTTCAGCTGTGTTCGTGTTGTGTTAAGCATAAATATTTTACTATATAGATTAACCCGAACCTGAACCTAACATAGTTTGATTTATTTAGATAACAGATCATGTCGTGTCATTTGTTTTGACCCTTTTAATAATTAACTTGAAATAGGTCAATACAATACGTTTTAATTTGAGTTGAACTAATATGCATAGCACATTTGACCTAATTAGTATAATTTTACATAAAAAATTAAAATCTATATTTATCAGTAGCCACAACATTTAAAAAAAAAAAAAGAACATACTATAAATAGTAATATTTTTTAAATTTTAGCATAAAATAAAATAAATATTACAAACCATATAACAACAATTGTGAGCATAAGTTGGGATAGGTTAGTGTTAACATCAAAATCCAAATACGATAATTTCATATCTTGTTAGTGTTAAGATTACACATCGTGTCACATATTATCACCACTATAGTGTTTGACATGACGTTGGGACGGGTCTAGAAATACATGGTGCTAGCCTGCTAGGGAGTGTACATACGTGGCTAATCATATTGAATGTGTGGTGCTTGGAGTCCGGCATATACATTACAAGAAATGTGAGCTTTTATTATGAATTCTTTTTGTCACTAAGGGTATTGTTAATGCAAATTTTGTTGGCTTGAATTAGTGTTGAAATATTTGAATTCAAATAGAATAAGATTCCATCTTATTTCTAAAGCTGTAATTTTAAATCATTGAGCTTGTATTCAAATAGGATAGGATTTTATTTTATCTCTAAATTTGTGATTTTTAAATGAATGTAATTTAAACTATGGGATTAATCCTTAGTATTTTGAGTCCATTTAAGAGTTTATGAGTCTGTTAAAGAGGCTGGAAAGTTGAATTTCAAGATCTGAAAGGCTAAAATCAGAAGGCAAATTCAAAATTCAAATTGCAACAATAAATCCAGAAGCATGTTAGCAATCAATCAGCAGATGGATTCTGATGAAAAATGACCTGTCAGCAGACGTATTTCAGTAGTACTTTTTGGATTGTCTATTTAAATCAAGTCATATTGTAACCCTAGCAGGGGTTCTCGGCCAGAGTAAATATCTAGAGATATTTGAAAGCCATTTGAGAAAAAAATTAGTGGAGAATTTTCCTTGTGGATTTTAGACACTTGTGAGTATGATCTTGCTCAAGGTTTGAGAAGATCGTTGATTGATGTACATGAACAATCATTGGAGGTTTCAATAGGAAATGCATAGATTGAAGATTGCCAGAAATTCTGGCTGCTACCGCGGTAGGGATAAACGGGTCGTTTATTCGGTCAAGTAAGAGAGTCAATTGCCAAAGATTTTGTAATTGAATAACTTACTTGTAAATTAATTTTCAATCAATAAAAATAAATTTCCTAGGTTTGATTGCCCCGTAGGGTTTTACTTTTAAAGAGTTATTTAAAAGATTTTCCTTCGTAACCAATTGATGTGTTATATTTTTTAATTTATTTATTGCATATTTCTAAATATTCACATGATTGACATCTAACAAATTTGATTGCCAAAATTGTTAGATATATTTGGCCATATAGGGGTAAAAAGGGAAATTTAATTGGCGTCAAAACATGATTCACTCATCCGAGTGTGATCTGCGCCCTTGTAAGGTCATGACGTCGTTATATGTGCCACCATATTTCGATAATGAAAACTATGCGTATTGAAAGTATGTATGAAAGCATTCCTGATGTCCTTGAATGAATGAGTATGACATCATGTTGAAAAAAGCTGGAAAAACTCCAAGACCGATATCGAAGCTTGGTCAAAAGAAGAGTTGAGCGATAGCAACTTTAATAGCAAATGATTGAACGCCATCTTCATAACGGTATCTCAATAAGAATTCAAAAAGATCTCCATATGTGAGATAGCGAATGAGGCTTATGACATATTGGAAGTCACGCATGAAGGAACAAAGACTGTGAAGAACTCTAAATTACAATTGCTAACCTCTAAATTTGAAGAAATTAAAATGCTTGATAATGAATATTTTAATAATTTTTATGCTAAACTGAATGATTTTGTGAATTACAAGTTTAATCTTGGTGAAAAGGTTGAAGACTCAAGAATTGTGAGGAAAATCTTGAAGTCTTTACCCGAGAGGTTTCAGTCTAAAGTCACGGCTATTAAGGATATCAAAGACTTAGATGCAATCAAAGTTGAAGAGCTGGTCAGGTCCTTACAAACGTTTGAATCCTCTCTTCCCCAAAAGAGAAAAGGTAAATATATTGTTTTGAAAACTATGAAAGAAGAGCATGATGATATTTGTGGTTATGAGAGTCTAATTGATGAAGATATAGCTCTTATTGTTAGGAAATTCAAAAAATTTATGTTTAAGAAAAATACTAATGAAAAATAAAAGAGAGTAAAAGAATTTCCAGTAAAGAAAAATAAATTAGAAAATTAGAATAGAGAAAAAATTGAGAAAAAAAAAGGCAATTGCTATGAATGCTTAGGTTATGGTCATACTAGAATTGAGTATCCCAACTTCAAGAAAAATAAAGGAAAATCAGCAAATGTGTCTTCTAATGATACTTCGAATTCTGAAAATAAAAATTTATCTTTGGATAATGAAGATTTTTTTATGACTTTTTCTACTATTGTGAATGACTTGACTGAAAATTCACTAACAAAATCTGAAAGTAGTTGTGTTTCTAGTGATTCGGATATTGCTCTAGTTGATGCCGACCAAGAACTGTGTGTTCAATATGCTTATGATGAAGTGTGTGAAGAGGTAGTCAAACTGAAAAAACTCACTAAAAAGTTGAATAAAAACCTTACAACAGTAGAAATGAGAAAAATAATTTGGTTGAGACTTTAAAGTTGCTGAGGTTGAAGTGTTGAGACTAAAAAATCAAAATCTTGCATTAGAGAAAAAATTGAAAAATCTTCAAAAGTGTGAACAAAATTCAACAACCCAAAAATTGAATGAAATGTTAAGGTTTCAAAAACCAAGCAGTGATAAGACGAGTTTAGGATATGTGGCTTCTAAACGGAAAGGAAAATAAATACCATCATCTGCTGCGTCGAGTTCCAAAAGTATAGTGTTTGTGAAGGAAAGTCAAAAGGAGAACTACAACAATCCTCTCATGTCGAAGGCTAACCACTCAAGAGACTTGCACAAAATTTTCCCATCGACCATGATGAAGAAATATAGGTATAAAGGTAAGTTTACTCTTACTTGTCATAATTGTGAAATTGTTGGGCATATAAGACCACATTGCTTTAATGAGTCTCAAGTGTAAAAAATCAAAATTGAAAAAAGTCCAAAAAGGAGGGGGAAAAGCCAACAAAACCAAGTTGATAAGATGAGCCAACAAATTAATTTTGTAAATCGTGACCTTAGTGAATTGGTAAAGCTATGTATTCAAAAAAGTGGAAAGGACAAGACAAATCTCAAGGCAAAATGGGTGGTCAAAAAGGATGTCGTGTCACATTAGTTTATATGACCACATGCATGTTCTTGTATTTCTTGCATATCGTTAGTATAGGACATGCATTTTTATTGTGTTTTATTTTGTTTATATTTTTTTAAAAAAATGGGAAAGAAAAAAAAATCTTTGGTCAAGTTTTTGGTTTTCAAGTGCACGAGGCATTCTTTAAGAATCAATATTTAAAACTTCTTAAGGGTTATGTGGTGTGGCTATGTCTCAGTATGACCCAAAAGCAATGCTCTTGTTGAGTTTTTTTTCCTCCTGTCCTAGATTTCGGTCATATATTTTGCCGGAATGGAGTTTGGTTTAAATTAAATGCCGAGTTCGGTTTTAGATATTAATGTGGATGAGTTAGTTGTTGCACATTGAGTGCTTTGAGATTGGTTTGTGATTGTATTGAGGCTGATTTCCACAAGAAACCGAACTCTTGCTTCTTCGGTTGTCACCAATGCACACCAGGTTCTTGACAGTTTGGCTCAGTTAACTTGTCTTCTCTGTTTATCTCTTATTTGATTTGGTTCTCTCATCAAGCATGCATGCATATATGTTTGTGACAAGTCTGAGATAACATTGCTTGGATACCGAACCATATGGTTATTTTTTTGGTATTTTTTTTATTTTCAATGCATGCTTGATACTTGGGTTCTCCTATGAAACTAACTTGTGTTTGTTTTCTTTAACCTTTTGGTTGTATGTGCTTAGATGAGAACTAAGAAAAAAGTGAAATCTTCCCTCACCTGATTCCTCAAGTGAGACTGCACTTTCAGTTTCTACATGGTATTAATTTGGCTAAATTGATGAAAAAAGGGGGAGAAAAGTGATGAGTAAGGGGGAGCAGCAGCACAGACTAAGAGGGAGAATCATTGACGAATGGGGAGAAAGCCCGAGCAAGACATGCGAGCTGAACTAGCTGTTGATCTTTTTGTTTTGATACATAAATTTAGAAAAGTCTATTTTGATAATAGTGTTTTTTTTTTTTAACAATACTTGATATGTTGATATATATGAATGATGAACACTATGGTAGACTAAATGTGACGTAATATGATTTTCGATTTTAATTGATTATTTTTTATTTTGTTCATGATCATAGGAAATATACATTCATCAAAACTATTTTATCACCAATCAGCTAAATGGGGAGATTATTAATACAGATTTTGTTAGCTTGGATTAGTGTTGAAGTATTTGAATTCAAATAGAATAAGATTTCATCTTATCTCTAAAACTGTAATTTTAGATCATTGAGTTTGAATTCAAATAGGATATAATTTTATCTTATATCTAAATTTGTGATTTTTGAATGAATGTAATTTAAACTATGAGATTTATCTATAGTATTTTGAGTCTATTTAGAAGTCTAGGAGTCTGTTAAAGAGATTGAAAAGTTGAATTTTGAGATATGGAAGGATAAAATCAGAAGGTAAATTCAAAATTCAAATTGCAGCAGTAAATCTAGAAGCCTGTTAGCAACCTGTCAGCAGATGGATTCTGATGAAGGATGACCTGTTAGTAGAAGCGTTTCAGCATCAATTTTTAGATTGTCTACTTAAATCAAGTCATATTGTAACCCTAACAAAGATTTTCGGCCAGAGCACATATTTAAAAATATTTGAGAGTCATTTGAGAGGAAAATTAATGGAGAATTTTCTTTGTGGATTTTATACACTTGCGAGTGTGTTCTTGCTCAAGGTTTGAAAAAATCGTTGATTGGTGTACGTGAACAACTACTAGATGTTCCAGTAGGAAAGACATAGATTGAAGATCGCCAGATGTTTTGGTTGCTACTGTGATAGGGATAAACAAGTCGTTTATTCAGTCAAGTAAGAGAGTCAATTAATAAAGGTTTTGTAATTGAATAGCTTACTTGTAAATTGATTTTCAATTAATAAAAATGATTTTTTTTTAGTTTGATTGCCCCATAGGATTTTACTTTTGAAGAGTTCTTTAATGGGTTTCCATTCGTAACCAATCGATGTGCTATATTTGTTAATTTGTTTATTGCATATTTCTAAATATTCGCATGATTAACATATAACAAATTTGATTACCAAAATTATTAGATATATTTAATCATATAAGGGTAAAAAGGGAATTTCAAGTATAGTTTTACTGACATAAGGTCCTCATGAAAAAAAGTAATAAATGTTGTAGTGCTGCATCACTCATTTATCAGCAATTTTGATTTCTTGAAAATCAATAACAAAGGAGCTGTATTATGGTGTTCATGGTATATTGTATATAGAACGTTTTGCTGGTTGATCGAATGTAATAGTTTATGTTGGAGATGTGGCTTAAATTGAGTTCAATTAAGCACATCAGACTGACCTTGCTCGACATCTCGCTCGAGTGAGGCATCAAACAGAGACTTCGCTCAACCTTCGCTCGACATCCAGCTCGAGCGAGATCACAGAAGATCTAGGCAGAGACTTCGCTCAACCCTCACTCGACGTCCCGTTCGAGCGAGAGTCAATCCTAAAGTTGCATCGCTCCCAAATACTAGGGTTAGCGCCGTCTGGAATAGTGTTCCGCTCGAGCGAGATGGTCTCGCTCGAGGCTATTGCCTATAAGAAGGATCACGTTCATTTGAACGTTCAAGTAGTGAAGAGCTCAAGATTTCACTCGAGCGAGAAGAGTCCCGCTCGAGCGAGAAGATGAACACAGCGAACGTGAGTTCCAGAATTATGTGTTTTCTTATTTTATTTTGTGAGTAGAGAGTTATTTGTAAGGGTTTGAGAGTTGTGAGAGAGAGCTTTGCAACTTATAGTGAGATTGAGTGTTTCTAGTGTAAGAATCACATGATTTAATCTCTGTACTCCATCTTTGTTTTTGTAGTGAAATTCATTGAGACCAACCCATCAGTGCACGTAGGTTTGTGTTAAGTCGAACCACTTCAAATCTTGGTGTCCATTGCTATTCTGTGTATTTTTATTTTATTTCTCTTTGTTATATCCGTTGTATGGCTTCATATTTACTGTTTGTCAAACGGCCCAAATCCCAACAATTTAAGCATATTTTGAACTAGAAAAGGCGTGGTTGTACTTATAATGTGGTTCTGTGGAGGGTATACAACTCTCTGTATGCAAGGAGTTGTACTATCTTTTTCAAGGATCAACTTTTCAAGCCATAGACATGCATCGACCTGTTATTCGAGGTCGGCTCTCTTATAAAGTGAGTTAAGTGAGTTAGGTGAGTTAGGTGATTAGTTAAAGTCCTACTGGGAAATGTTTCAAGAAATACTAAAAAATATAATTAATTAAAAAACTTTAAAAAAATTAATTATTTAAACTAAACAAAGAGACACAGTTAATATCAAAAAATATTTTTGATATCAAGAAAATGAAATCACTTGATGATGGTAGTTTGCAAAAAAGTTGTCTTAGTCTTGGAAGTTTTTTGAAATATGATATTAATGGTTTAGATTTATTTTTTGAACTAAAAATTAAAAAAACAAATTATCAGTAGTAGAGAGCATTTTTTTTAAAGAGAGTAGAAAGTACTTCAATTGATATTTTAAAATTATATAAAATGACTTGATTTTTTTCTAACAGCATGTATAGCTTACAAAATTTTATTGACAATATCTATTATTGTTGCTTGATTTACATAAAGAAGTTTTTCAAAATTAAATTGATGAAATCTTATATAGATCAACAATGTCGTAGAAAATATTAAATAAACTATTCATACTATCAATTGAAAATGAGATATTAGAAGAATTTGCCGTGAATATAAAATTTTAATTTGTAATTTTGCATCTCAAAAAAAGAAGAAAATTTTTTAAATAAAAATATATTTAGATATAATCTAATTAATTTGATATAGGAAAAATATTCCATTTTAATTTATCGTCTTACATCTCAAAATTTATTGAGCGGGTCTTGTGTCCCCTTCTCCCAAATCACTCATGTCTCACATTTACAAAGATATTGTTTCTAAATTTGATCAAACCGCGTTAATTACAATCTTAGGGTAACATCATATAGATTCACTTGATTTTTATTACTTTGATTAGATCATGATCTGCAACTCTATCTAAAGAGCATATATCAGTCGAACTACAAGTCTTCCGATAACAAAAATTCAGATCCAGCTATATATGGAGTCCAACCTGTAATATAAAATTAAAATGTTATTCTAATCTGTATAAAAAGAAAGAAAAGAGAAAGAGAAAAAAAAACTCAACCGTCCAATACATCCAATGACCATTGGCTCTAATTTCTTTATCAACTAGCCACCCAAGGTCCCAAATATCTGGCAGGCGCTGTTGTTCCCAGCCTGTGTGCAGTCCCACGGGCCACATTCACTAACACCTGTCGGGTCAATGGGTTTTTTTTTTTTTTTGGTTTCTTGTACTTAAAGAAACAAACCAAAAAAAAAAAAAAATTGCCCTTCTTATCCTAATCACGCTTTTTGTTATTTTTAAGTTAATTTTACTGGTATAAAAAAACAAAATACCCTTGGAAAGACCAATTTGGAAAACTGTATTTTGACCCATCGTGCTCTTAATAAAAATTTTGTTTTTGTTTTTATTGCCAAAAACATGTGAGAAAATTGCTGCGTGTAGAGGTGTTCATCCAAATTTGATTTGAAACTCGAAAAAAATTAAGCTATCTGAGTGGATATCTGCCCAAGGTTAATTCAGGCGAATACTAAAATTAAAATAATCACCTAGATCTAGTTACAGATCTGGATTTTAATCCGGTTATTTATAATCGATTTTTTTAAACCCTACTTGGCTACTTATCACTTGATTATGAGATTCTCAAAGAGTATTCGACACTCGACAATACGCTCTCTTTCCATCTGTCAAGTTCTCAAATCGACAGAAACCAAACCTTACCCCAGCTTGGTCTCTCCATTATTCTTTCGAAGATGAGGCCACCAAGAACAACTTTACAAATGGCTTCGATACCCTCGAAAAATGGTGCCAACAAAAATGATGAGCAAGAAAAGGATGATGGCGTAGAATGAGGCGAAAGCGAAACAAAAGAAGAGTCGAGGCTCAAGTACCAGATAATGGGGTGGGGGGGAGGGGGCATAATGGTCCTGGTGACGAGCAATGCAACGTCATGCATCGCGGAGTGCATGATTGTGCTCAGGACCAATGGTGGCACTATTCACTTCCTCGATTTTCTTGAGAACGAAGTCGATCATCTAATTTTGCATCGTGCTTGTTTTTCGCTAATGGGTTTGTAGTTTCTTTTTGTTGTTAAAAACTAAAATTAGCTCAAGATTTTGAATTTTGGAAAGTTTTGAATCTTTCAGGGATTAAATTTGGAGCTCATTAGGTCTTGAGTTTTGTTCTTTAATTTATTTATAAAAAAAAAAAGTGTGTAAATTATTATTTTTTTTAAAAAAAAATCTGGGTAATTGAAAGGATCAGATTAAAAAAAATAAAGGTATAATTTTTTTTAAAGTTATAAAGTTTTAAAATCTGGATTAAATCTAGTTATAACCCGAATGTAACTGGACAAAAAAAAAAAAGCAAAAATGGGGATATTCGGTTAACAATCTGGATATCTGAATGTAATCCGATTATCGGTCTAGAATGAATCCAAATTCAATTTGGGCGGTTAACTGCCTGAATTTTTTGAATCTAGTCCAATTCCGGTTATGGCCGAATATTCGATGTTTAATGCACACTCCTAATTGCGCACATTTTGAAAAGAGAACTAGTAACAAATATAAAAAAAATTATGTAAAAATAAATTCACAAAATGACCTAGTCTTATAAAATTTATTAAATCTATTTTACGATAAATATAATTTTACAATCTAACATACTATATCAAATCATGACAGTTTATGAATTTCTTTAAAAAAATTATGTATTTTCCTTTTGAAAAATCTCCCAACTTTTTAGCTATATATGCAAAGAAGATAAAATGAGGTGAAAAGGAGGAGAAATCAACGTCTTGATTAATAGACTATATACATACATACATACATATTATATATATATATATATATATAAGCAATGCCCAAATTGCGGATCTCTGTTCTTTTAACAAGTTTCAGTCACTTTGCAACAATTCGGGGGTTAATGTTTGATCTAAATAAGACAAATTGCACATTTTATTGCCCTAAATTCGCGTTGTCATGTAAACTTAAAACAATTGTAAATACAAGACCGTATATCATGTATATATGTGGTTCTAGATTAATGGAATTAAGTCCAATGACGGTGACTAGTGATCATGCATTGAGAAAAATACTAATTAAGTTGTTGATGTGAGGAATCCAACTAATTTGAATTTTTCATGCATTAAGAGGTGTTTGGATGGCCACTTAAGAGAGGAATCTTTGAGTCAATTAGTTCTAAAGGCCAGATATGCCATTGACTTTGGTGTTGGACACATAGATATGGAGGACATGATTCAGCTCATAAGATCTTCCTCGATTCCAATGACACCTTTTTTTTTTATATCACGTGATCTAGCAAATGCTGGCTATTTCTAGTTTTATAATTCATTTTTGCTTAAAACTAATTATCCGGAAGTACTTTTATTTGCAAAATATCTTATTCCACCGTCCCAATATCGGTGGGAAAAAATCAATAAAAAGTATAAATAAGATTTGTTCTCGATCGTGTCACCTAGATAGCTTGATATTACATTCTTAAGATTTCTGAATATATATATATATATATATATATATATATATATATATCTTGATACAAAAGAGTGTATATATGTGTGTGTATATATATATATATTATAGTCAACTAAATTGGAACAGGTGGTGGACCTAGCACTTGCTAGCTAGAGTTATAATTTTTTGAGCATCCTATCATGACAATTGACAAACATGTCAAATTTATCCATTAATCATGTAATATAATGCTTAACTTTCGTAACACTTCACTTGATTATATTCTAATATATATATATATATATATATATATATATTATAGACTATCCTGAGTGCACTTCACAACAATCCTATGTTGAATTGTGCTAATTAGAATTACTTGAGCAGTGATCACATCTTAATTCTTGGCTCCAAACCAGGATCATATATATATATATATATGGGACCGACAGACGTCATTTTTCGTTTGTCGTTTGTACTATGTATCTTTTATATATTCTAGGGTTACTATTTATCTTGTCATAAAAAGTATAAAATAATATATATTGGATTTACTAAACTTCTGGTTTTGAATCATACATATATAATTTGGATTAAAATGTATAATTTGGATTATACATTTTAAGACTATGTCTAACATTATTTAAAAGAAAAAATGGTATATTGCAGCCCGTAGAATTACCAAGCGAAGGCACAAAAGCTTGAAAGATTGTTGTCTACAAAATCAATATTGAGCTTTGAATATATGCATTCCACATTAGGACATGGATATATGGCGTCGTGCAACAACATCGATTGCTTATGTACATATACTACAGGAAAAAATAATATTTGTGATTAATTATTTGAGATAAAAATGACTGTTTGTTATGAAAATAAACTTATTTTAATTGAAAATAGTCATTTTGCTAAAAATAATTAGTTACTAATACACAATTTTTTTTTAGTATATATTGTACTGCATGCATATGTTCTTTTGGACTTGGGTACATGTATCATGCATGCAAATGATCATTAATGAAAAAAGAAACACATGAAACACGACAGTATAAGTCAATATAATTTCTTTGACATTGCAGCCCAAAGCACCGAAATCTTCTTATTATGCGCCCAGTTAGTGCATAAAGAATCATACAGCAGGGAACCGACCGAAAGCTAACGACTGCATATAAAGAAACCTTTGCATCAAGACCGACTTACCCCAAAAACAAAAGCTAGCTTTGCCTTTAAGAATTACTCAAAAAGATCGATTAATTGCTAATTATGAAAAGGGGTAGTTAGAATCAGTTTGTACGAATCTAAATGGTGTTTTGCGTTTGATATGATCGTTTAATATGCAATTAAGGTGCTAATCGGATCAGAGTACGTAGTTATTGGTGAGTCGGTGCGTCAATCTTATCCATGATTACTGTAAACTGAAGCTTACCAAAAATTTTCTAAGATTACATGATATCGCAGTTAGAAACAAGTATTAAAAATGTCATCTTTGGCGGAAAGGGTTTAGAGAATCATAATCTTCTAATCATTAACTATACTCTTTCTTTCTTTTTCACATTTTCTTTATGAGAAAAAAAAAAAAGATGGAATTGTTGACAGAATCATGAGTCAAAAAGGATGGGAAAGATCGAAAGAGACGGTGTATTCTTCTCATGGAACTCTTTAATGAAAGCAAAGGACGACATGCATATTTTCTGTGAGAGAGGGGAAAAAAGAGGGTTGGAACATATTCGTATGGGTATGACTTCCGTTAATAGGGGCAGGGTTGCCACAAAAACTTATAAAATTGAGAACAAGCTAAGATAGTTTTATAATTTATTTTGTTCGGAATCTGTACCTCCCAAATTCACCTCTTAGAATCTACTTTTGTATGAATAAAAAAAAAATAGAAAAATAATAACAACAGCACAAGAACTTTCAAAACAGAAAAAAACCACTAGATTTAGAAAAAAAAAATTACGAAATGAAAAATTGTTACAATTACACAAATTTTCTCCTTTCTCCAAAGACACTCACAAAGCTTTTTTACTAACAAAATCTTAACTTTCACCTCTTCCCATTTTATAAATAAAGGTCAACAGAGCAATTTTACTAAATAAAAGTCAAAAGTTACTCGCTAAATTTTGACTGGTGCACTTAGTCAAGAAGGCGAAGTCTCATTTTATAGGCTTTAGACCTTGCTCCTTCTTCACTCCCCACCAATGTGGAATTGAAGTCAAGGAGCAAAAGATCCAACAATCTCCACTTTGCGATCTTGATTGATTTCATAGTCACGCTCTACCTTAATAAAGATCTTCATAACTTTCGTTAACAGTAATACATTCTCTATCATGACAATTTTGAAAATTAGCGGCATGTCATGAGGATGTATATATCCCTTTTCAAAAGACACTGTCTTCCATAAAAAGAGACATAAAGTTAACTTCATTACCAATATCTTTATTACTAACTTGGAACCAATTGTTGAACCTGCTCCAGCTCTTGAATAATTTTTTTGACGTACCTAGATTATCCACACCTCAAGCAAACTACTGATTTCAGAGGTTGGTCTACCTTTCAATGCCTTGTGTAATTCTGATTGAGTCAAAATATCATTGACTTGCACTTTCCATAAGCCAAAACTGACTCTCCCATCAAATTTCTCTACTTCAAATTTGATAGAATTTGAAGTCGGCCTACTTTTTAATATTGTCTTTATGAATTTTACCATAGAAATGAATAGTACTTACTATATAAATTTTTAGGAAAGATCGGAAGGTCACAATAGATATACTTAAATATTAATCTCCTAGACAGAACTTCAATAGACAGTACGTATCCACACTACCGCACTGAAGATCCATCCAAAAGAATCTAGTGGCTTTGATACCATTTATACAAAATACGCACACCAATGATGACTAACAAAAGTGAAAAATAAACACGATCAAATATACAACACACAATATACGTAGTTGGACAAATTGCTTACGTCCACAGAGCTGCAAAAATATTATTAATTAGAGAAGATTACAATCACTTAATTTCAACTTACTATCTTTAGGATTTTTTGCTCTCTCTCTCACGATATGGACCAACTTAACAATTATTCTCTCTTATATGTTGATCAATGTCATGTAAAATAAGTCAAATATATCATATTTATAGAAAAACGGTGCTAAAAACTCTAAGTTCGAAATTCCTGCAATATTCGCTCAAGTGGAATGTTGAAAGAAATTTTTGTTTGAATCTCGCTCGAGCGGGATGTCCAACCAATTTTCTCACACTCGATTTTCAGCTCCCAGACCAGTTCCACATGCTACCTAACACTGGAATCAAAGCCATGTTTATCAACAATTTCTAGCCCAACTATCCGTGAGATAAACAGGTTATCATTTCTCCAAATTCAGGTCTGATATATGAGGGGGAGATTGTTAGGTCTTTATAATTTATTCAACCTTTGAGAGCTAAGATTGTTTCATTAATCCTAGCCGTACATCATGTGTTGATAGTGTAGAATCTTGTACCGTCGAGATAGGATTAAATCAGACAAAGCATGGAAAATATTTTATGAATGATCTACATCTTTCTCGGCTGTAAGTACTAAGGTTGAAGGTCAGATCAGATCCTACAAATTCTTAAAGAGTCCAAAATAGAGTAGTACTCGGTACTGTTTTTCTATATATGAACTTTTGAATTGATCAATCAAATGTTTGTTAATAGTTGGTTTATAGCTCAACTACAATATTCTCCCCGTTTGAAGAACATTAATGTAGTTGACCCACTTTGTTTGGCAACACAAAAAAACTCCCCAAGTTTTTCATTGTTGATGATTTTCATGATATGCCAAACATATTAAGATGTCATTATAATTATTTTCTAATCTGTTGGAGACTTTTCTCCAACCTAAGCAGTCATGATCAAAGCATACATATATACAACTCCATAAAAGACATAGGGCCGTGTCACCTTGCAAAGCCATTTTGTCTTCCAAATCTATGTTCAGGCCCAAGAATCTGATCTCAGTCAATGGGGTGTTTCGTTCTGGTTTGTCATCTACAGTGCCTTTGCCCATCTGGTCAATCCCCCACGAACGAGTGGCTGCCAAGTGCCCCCAGTAATACTCATATGCGTTTGGCTCCCAGTAATACTTTCAATCATCGCTAAAAATAATAATGATACACAAGGTGCAAGGGATTTGTATTTCCCATATCACACTCCAAAATGATCCTTATTTTGAATTTTGAAGCTCAAGTTTTGAACACTGACGGTCACACTTTTCCTTGGGTCATTTTCTTCGAGAATGCAATTGGAATAATAGTGGATAGAAAAAAATTGTGTAACATTTTGTTTAAGATACGAGTCAAAGAGTGATATTAGGGCTCAATCACTTCGTACAAAGACTGATGCAGCATGCGGCATGTATATAGTGGGCCAGTTCTAGGATCATATGTGAACTCAATCAAATTATAGCTAGACTCCATAACCACAGAGTTAGAATTAGAAATGATAACTTCAAGTTATAAACAACAACGAAAATTCCAATACATAAAGTTAAAGTACACTTTTCTAGTACTGTACTAGTCATTAAGTAAAGCTGCACTCACGTGATAGAAAAGGGTCGAGTACATGATCAACTAATTAAGATTCTCTCGATCGATCACCTTGAATCATGCAATGGTTAGTTAATTGTATTTGTTTTCCATTTTTCCACAAGTTACCTTATTAAGCTTTAGCCTCCAACGGTACAATAGCTAATGTATTGGTGTAATGCACATTTTATATAAATGAAGAATAGACTCTCTATGCTTTTACGTCAGTTGAGGCATTTCATCAAACACTTTGTGTTTACTGTTTTTAGTACCATCCTTATTTATTTATTTTGCTTTTGTATATTTTTAATTTATGGGTTCAAAAGCATTAATAAGAGTATTCCATTTCAAAACAAAAATATTAACTTTCATTCGATCAAGTTTAAGAGTTCTTTTAAACAAGGGCCGTCCTCCTGATCATAGAGTTAATTAATCAAACGTTTTTTTTTTTTGGTAAAATGTTTCAATCAATAAAAACCAAACAAACAAACAATACACTGTAAGAACCTTTAAGTTCATGTGCTTCGACATTCTTGGTCAACAAACGTTAGGTTTTCTCTTTTACTGACTAATTTCAATAAGGCTAAAAGAGCATTCAAACCAAATTGTAAGTTGAATACAACCCCTAATAATGCATTTTTGTTTCGATGCTTGTGGACCTATGGCTTCGGATCGATCATGTCCCAAGTATATTTTATCCTCTGAATTCAAAGTCTACCAATATTTGGAATGTGACCATGAAATCATAATTGCCGATAAGGACTAGACAACCTTTTATTTTCAACAGCGAGTACTCAACATTTAACAACTATTTGGTAATGTGTCTACTTTTTCTAGTTTTATATATATATATATATATATATATATATATATATATAAATAAATTTACCACGCTTGATTCAATTATATCCTAAATATACAACTTCCGAACCAATAAATAAATAAATAATAAATAAATATATATATATATATATTTATGTATACAATGCACATGTGGACTTGGCTGATTTTGGGAAAGAAAAATATGACCTTATGGATTCATGTTTAATAGAGAAAATCCGTCCGAAGAGGTCATCAGAAATAATTTTCCCTTTTTAAAAAATATAAATAATTTTTTTGAAGCATCCTATATTTTCTATTATGCAGTTTGTTTTCAGCTTGGAATCATAAATTACCAGCTCAAGCCCAGTTAGCTGTAATGATCTCGGGCGCCTATATCTCCTTGGGCTTTGAAACAAGTCAAATGGGAAAACGATCGAAAACCCAACTACTTACAAATTCCGCGATGTTAATCATGGGCTAACTATACAAGTCACAACTATTTTTACACTTTAGAATTTAATCGAAAAGTTTTGTTACATATAATCATTTTTAAATATTTTTTTTTTATAAATTTTATTAATATAATTAGACAAAATAATTATTTTATATTAAAAAAATTATATAATTAATCCTATAAATAAAGTGCATAAAAATTATGTAAAATGATTGTATATAAAACTTTTGTTAATCGAAAGTTAAAGATAATTTTAAAAACTTATACTTTAATATCATGTTTTATAAAAATAAGCCAGATGGTCATCAGCTTAAGAGTCAATTTATCCAATACATGACTACCCAATAAATAAATAAATAAAAATAAAAAACGCCCGCGAAATCTTACCTTCGCCCGTAAAAATTTATTAGTGATCTCAATTCCCCGGAAAAAGGAGTAATAAAAAGCTCTAACCCACTCGTGGCATAAAAAAGTACATATTTTGTGTACATATTATAAACGCATTCAACCAATGGACAACTTCTCACGATCAGAATGTACAGTTAATCAGCCTCTGGAAGTGGGCGTCAATATTCAAATGGTGGTTGTTTTAAGATAATCATAGGATTAATATCTTCTTACTATTTTTTATTATTTTATAACATATTTAAAAATTTTATTTTTTTAAAAATTTTCTTTTAAGTATTTTTTTTAGTATTCTTAATCATTAGAAAAAAATTTAATATATATATAATTTTATTAATAATCACTTTCTTAATTATTCAATAAAACAAAAATAAAATAAAATAATAGTTAATGAGTAGTAGAAGGAAGGTAATAGTCACTTTCTTAAACCTTCATTATCTATTGTTTTTTTTTTTTTTTTTTGATAAAGAAGAAGAAAGCAATATGCAATCATTAATATCAAACATTACAACTGAACTTGAAACATACAATTACAAGCTAACTAACGATGATTTAGAACTCTCTAATAGACTAAACACGATTGACATGGGCTAACCCAAACTGCAAATCTCTCTATATCACCATCTGAGAGATAGTTAACTCTTATAGAGTAACAACAAAACAAACAACCAACCTTACACCCGTTCTAAGACGGATTAGGGAACACACTTTACAGACCAAAGGTCCTAGAGACTAACTGTACTTTTTGTTTTTATTAAACTAAAACCAACAACAAAACAGCAAATAAACATGAAAAAAATGGATTATATTTATATAAAGATATGAATCCGCATTTTTAACTTTGGGAGAATTTAAAAGAATGCCAAATAGTGGTTGTGGCAGTGTGTGTGGGCGATGCACCGTCCTTGGAGGGTGGTAGCCGGTGGGATTTAAGAAGATTAGATGTCTCGAACCCAGAAGAACCACGTGTGGCGGCCAGTAGGATCCTAGAGGAGGCACGTGGGTTTTCATCCAAGCTGGTCAATGCGAACAGCCCACACGCCACTGCATTCGCCATCAGTTTACTCCCCCCATCTGGCAAATGGCCTCCTTGATTGTCTAATGGTGAAACGTGTATAGACTCTAGAATGCTAGAGGCCAACCAAAATGAGAAGCACTATCTGGAAAAATACCAATCAAAACCACCGAAAAACGTAGCAAAACACAAGCAGCCTCTCTGTCCAACCAGCCAAACAAATCAACCAACTAAAACACCCTCTTCGGTGGCCACTACAACCAAAAGAACAACAAAAAAATAAGACAGGAAAATAAATAGGGGGAGCAGGGGAGAGAATGGGGGAGGGGGCAGTGCAAAACGCTGGC
Source organism: Platycarya longipes (assembly GCA_036559045.1). NCBI lineage: Eukaryota > Viridiplantae > Streptophyta > Magnoliopsida > Fagales > Juglandaceae > Platycarya > Platycarya longipes. The sequence continues at coordinate 47,061,173 of CM071791.1, forward strand.
ATCCTCTCCCCCCTCCTATGCCAACGTTGCTAGAGAGGAGAAACCTAGAATTTTGGAGGGTGGGGGTCGAGAGAGAAAGAGATCATCACTTTTTTTTAGGGTTTGAACTTTTTTTAAATATTTATTTTTCAACTTGAAAGTTTGAAAAAGTACAAATTACTAGAGGTAATTTTTTAAAATATTTTTAAAAAACAAAATAAAATAAAATATATTAACAATCTTACCTAGAATCAAACTCAGAGAAAGTTTACTAACATTTTCCTTATTTTTAACTTGAGCGCTAATACGTCAACACCCAATGGAGGCATCGTCCTTCAAGCAAAAATATTCCGGACGAGATGTATTTTAGGGAGATGTAAGAAGCACATGAATGACAACGGAGAGCCATCCACCACTTGGAGATCGCCTTAGAGTTCACATCTATTTCGTTAACAGCATTTTTTGCATGTCCATATAAAGTGAATATGGAATTCATTTTAAATTTGATCTTTATATCTCACCTCTAGGGCTGAAGTTCCAGCCGGAAGGCTACTTCTTTATACTAGATTAATTTACATTTTTTTACGCGAAGATGAGTTTGATCAGCAAAACATAGGGCTTTGTTTCATGTTAGAGATATTATCAAATTAACTTAATTTGATATTATCTTGATATATTTTCATAATTATCAAATTAAGGTTGATTAAAATACTACGTAGATTAAGTTAATGCATATTAATATGATTAGAATACTTTCATGTTTTACTTGGCATTTTTCTACAAATATGGGGTCTATGACTCTATCTTGGATGAAAAAAGAAAAAAGAAAAAAGAAAAATCTTTCTATTTTATTTTTTTTTTATATTTTCTTCATGTATTAGGCTACATGTATTAGAGCCAAACTACTTTGATTAGAATATCTACTTATTTCCGTTGGCTTTTATCCCAATAAATAGGGGTATATAACTTATATTTATACATACTTGATAATAGAAAATATGTAGCCTTCAAGGTCTATTTCCTTCCTTTCTTCTCCTTCCCCTATCTCGTTTTTTTATTTCATTTTATTATATATTCTTCAGGCTTATTACTAGAAAAAAGGAACACCCAACCAGTGGCGGAATTAGAAATTCATTTTAGGAAGGACCAAGTAAAGTTAAAATTATAACAAAATATTTTTTGATCTATCTCTATATAATTCAAGTACTGAATCTTACATATATTAAAATTGTGAGTTTTTTCAAATTAATAGATTATGATTGTTTACATCTTTTATGCAGGCATGTGGTTGTTGAAATATATATAATTTATATTTTGACTGTTGCATTCTTTACTTGAAATATTTATATACTATTAATCTGCTTTCAGATTTTGTTAATATATATACATAATATCTATGTTTATATTTATATGCTTTAAAATTTTTAAATTACAATAAACTTTAAGATTTGTAAATTGCAAGTTTTTAAATTGAACTTATAAGTAATTAATTTATAAGATCAAAATAATTTTAGAGGAAGAGGTCAATATAAGTTTTTAGAAAAATGAGCCAATATAAGATAATATTAATATCATTTATCAAATCATAAAAAATTAATATGTATTTCTTCTTTTAAAATTAATATATATTATAATTAATATATATTAATTATTTAAAAAAATTAATAATTCTATTCATGGCCTCCCCTCCCCTTAATAGGTCCGCCGCTATACCCAACAAAATATGTATAGTGCTCTTGCAATAAAGGATAGAGAAAGTTGATTGAAGAGCATGGAAGTTGGGCATTGAGCAACTGATCTCAATTGTCCTTAGTTGTGGAGTGCTCTCTTTCTCTCTCTCTCACACTCACACACACACACACTCTCTAGAAAGTAGAGGCTCTTACACCTTTATGGTGGTTCTCATTCCTTTCTTGCTAACCTTGAATAGTCAAAATCACACAACTTTCTAGAATCTTTCTAGTAAATGAGTTATCTGAGTACTTCTCATCTTCCTTGATTAGGAAACTTCAAAATCACCTACTGATGGATATGGAAAAATTGATATCCCAAACAGAAGCTCTATCTTGGCATGACCTCGATCTTGAACTTGAACCAAAATCAGCAGAGATGAAGTCAGATCTCATCCTAGTGGGTCAATTAGTGGTAGATCGAATGCTGAATAAACAAGCAGTTCAAGCGAGTATTAAAGCTGCCTGGAAGTTTGCCAAACCCTTTCGCATGGAAGAAGTAGAAAACAATAAGTATATGTTTGCTTTCCAAACTCCACATGATAGACAAAGAGTTCTAAGTCAAGCACCTGGAAATTTTCGAGATCAGTTGCTAGTATTGGAGCCTTGGAGCCTTGGTTCACAATACAAATTCACGGTTTCACTTTGGATTACATGACTGTGAAAAATGCAACAAATATTGGGAATGCATTAGGGAAACTAATTTTAGTTGAAGAAGGCCCAATATTTGGAGTCACATGGCGCCAGCCGCCAATACATCAGGATCAAAGTCGAATTAGACATAACACAACAAGGTTTCATGATGCCAATGGATGAGGAATCCGAAACTTGGATAGCACTCAAATATGAGAAACTAGTGAAATTTTGCTATGTTTGTGGGAAATTGGGGCACACACAAGTATATTGTCGACAAGTAACACAACTATATTGTCACCAGAATTCGGACCATGGTTATACTTGGAATACAAAAGTTCAAACCCCTTTGAGGAAATAATACAAACACATGCAAGGCAAGTAGTTTCGAAAGGGAAAAAAAAAAGACAGAGCAAGCAAATATGAAAGACCAAGAACACCAAAGCAATAAAGGAAAATAGATACAAATCTACAATGAGGCAAGAGGAACAAGCTATACAATCCATTTCTCCAGACCTTTCATTCGAGCTAGCCAAACAAGCAAACCCCAAGAAGAGCTAAATCCTGAACTTTATCTATTTTTTCTATATTCGGTTTCCAGCTAGTTGGAGAAGATAATCCAGAGCAAGATTGAGTCTCAACAAGCATCAGAATCACTGTTCAACTACAGTAACAAGAGATTGTTACTCTACAACCTGACCGACTTTAATATTTTTATTGTGCCATCAACAGACATTAAAGGGGTAGGATCATAATCAGTTGACCGCATCTCAATTTATTGCAGTTCAAGGCTTGAGAAAACAACTCCAGGGATATCGGCAGCAATAAATCCAACAATTCCTAGTTATGCCTCCCGTCAATTTGCAGCTCCACCACATCACACTCCATGGAAAGCTAACTAGAGAAACCTCTATTTTGCAACAAGGGGTTCAAATAGGCATCAAGAATTATTTGGGTCTGACTACACCCAAGACACCATTACAGCCCACTTGGAAAAAACCTTACCTTTTTCAAGTCAAATGCTCCTTCAAAAGGAGACCAACATGGGCCAGTGGAGGAATTCAACCCAAATCTCAACTCAAGCCTTCTCTAACTATCGAAGGACTACCCTATCTAGATTCCAAAACAATCTAGCCTCCTCTTCTCAGATCAATCCATCCCCCTTGCTTAACCCATCTTTTCTTAGCCCAAGATCCACCAAAACACAAGCTTCCTCTTCGGTCTCCCCAAAGGAAAAGTTGTCGACGCCTCAAAAAGCCAAACTCCGTTCCTTTTATTCTCCTCCTTTTCAATACCCACCCATCACAAAAGTTTTCAAAGCTTTCGAGCTTTTCAACTCCAAAAAAGAGCTTCAATACAAGAATTCAAGCAGATCATCCCCTTGGTCTTCAAGTTAGCATAATGTAGCCAACTTTCAAGGCCCCGTTTGCATTGGAAGATGAGATGAATTGGCATAAGTTTAGTTTATTTTTTAATATTATTATTATTTTGAAATTATAAAAAGTTGAATTGAGATTTGAAAATAGGTTATTAAGATTTGAAAAAGGTGTATCGGGATTTGTGTTTTGTATAAGAAATTGAAAATGTGTAATGATAAAATGGAGATGAGTTGAGATGAACTCAACTCACTCTCCAACCTAAATAGAGCTAATAAATCTTCAAGCTTAGAGACTTCCTTATCCCATGATCCAGTCCACTCTACTTTTGAAACAGTAGATAAAAAAAACAAACTAAGTCTCTCCCCAGCCACCTTAAAAGCTATCAGAGCTTCAAAGGTTATCCAACTGGATTCTCCCATATTGAAGCAACCTCTGGACATGATAACAGAATTCCCTTCTGTTAATGAAGAAGTCTCAATCCAAATAGAGCATGCGCTCTCATATTACATTCAATCTGAATCTTTGCATTCAAAGCGGCCTTTTCATACACTGAGTGAAGATACCCCCTCATTTGAATATGCAGCACAAGAAAAAAGTGAAAATAGAAAAAGATCAACTTGAAGTGGAAAGGAAGTTCATGAAACAGTAGGACATAGAGATGTCAAAATCCTCACCAACGCACTCTTCAAAGGGTAAACAGATTGCAAGCATGGGAAAACTCAAGAGAAATGAGAAGAATCGTGCCAACCCTTACAGCTGACCTGCACAAGCCACCCCAAAAACATCCAAAAAAAAAAACTAAGGAGGACAGCTCTAATGTGCCTCACAATCCTAAATAAGGACAATGGTGTGGAATTGCCAAGTTTAGCTTGACCAAAGGCAATCAAGAGTTTAAGAGCCAATATTAGAATAAATAATCCATATTTAATATTCCTCTCGGAAACAATGGTAGCGTCTAATAGCACCATTAGTCTTGTACATAGGTTAAGCTTCCATCTTTTTGTGAAATCTCCAACTCAATGTAGAAAATAAGGTCTTCTTTTGTTATGGAGATCAGGGATATATATTGAACTGGTAAATGTAAATATTAATACAATTTCTGTTCTTATTTATTGGGATCCTTCCCGCTACACTTGACTATGTACTTTTGTCTATGCCCCTGCTCATAAGAATCACAAAGCTCCTTTATGGCTAGACTCCATACAACAAGCTTTTAAAGGCCCGTGGATCTGTTTGGAAGACTTTAATGATATACTACATCACATAAAAAAATTTAGGGGTAAACCATCTTATTCTAACCGAAACAATGGCCTTAAAGCACTCATGGACCGTCATGGTTTAATTGATATTGGCTATATAGGACCTTAATTCACCTGGTCAAACAGGAGACAAGGGCTTGCCTTAATCAGGGAAAGACTAAATAGAACAATCACCAACCAAGAAAGGAGACAACTCTTCCCGGATGCAAACCTAAAGCACCTAACTCAGTCAGCTTCAGACCACAATCATCTTCTACTAAGTATGGTAAAAGGCAATAGGAAAGCTTCCTCCTTTAAATTCGAAATTTTTTGGACTAAGGAACCAATCAGTTATAGCATTGTCCGAAAAGTTTTAATAATCATTTTCAGGGCAATCCAACTTTTATTTTATGTAGGAAAATACGGGTCACAAAAGTAACTCTCAAGTTATGGAACAAAGCTCACTTTGGAAGAATTCAAGACAATATACAACGGCTAGAAGGTGAGCTACTGGCTATTCAAAGTGTCCCGATGTACCTCTATAACCAAGAAAGAGAAGAAAGGATTCAGTTTGATCTGAACAGATAGAGGGCACATGAAGAATTACTTTAGAAGCAGAAATCAAGAGTCTTATGGCTTACTTCAACGGATCTCAATAATAAATTCTTTCACATATCCACTACTATCCAAAGAAGAAGAAACTCCATTGAGACAATCAAATTGAGTCCAGGTAATTGGTCGACTGATCCTATCTTAATTGAAAGTACTTTTATTGATAATTTCCTGTCTAGATATGTATCATCCAGCCCTAGCTTCTCAAGCCATTTAGATGACCTTTTTTAAAGTCAAATCATGGTGCAAGAAAATGATATGCTTCAAGCAATACTGGAAGAGCAAGAAATATATGAAGCACTTAGGCAAATTTCGAACCACAAAACACCTAGGCCTAATGGTATGACTATAACACCTGCTCCTTTTCACCAAAGTTTAGCGAATTTCGGAAAAATGAAGTGACAAATTGTTCTTCTCTCATTCGATTAAAATGAGCCTCGATGCACGTGTCAGGTCTCGAAACACATACCCGACCCCAATGGCATGTTTTTAAAAAGATAGCGTTGACTTTAATATACGCTCAGTGTTTTAATGCTATCGAATATTTTCAATATCTTAGAAATATTATATGAGGTATTTATAGTGTTATTGGACTCAAGCCAGATTTATAAGATATGCAATAATAATATCTTAGAGCGTTACAAAATATTATAATTGTATAAAATCATTTTATTACCCTGGTTTTAGTTATTTAAAATATTGTAGATTTTTAATTATGTTTTAAACCTATTTAAATATATGATTTTATTCTTTTAAATAATTAGTAAGTTTCATCATTTTAATTAATAATGAGGAATATTATATTATAAACTAAAGTTAAGTTAAAATAATATTCTATTTAATTCTTCTGAGTGTTTTAAGTTAAATTGATTATTACGTGTTTTCAAATCAGTGTTTTAAGCGCATCATTTGTTAGTTTGAAAATTTCGAAGTGTCGGGCCTATAAATAGCCCAAGAGGAAGTCCAAACTCCTCACTTTCTTCATTTTCCTTTTTCTCTTTCTCTCTTATCTCTCTCCCACGCGACCAACCCCTTCCCCTTCCCTTTCCCCATGGTTGTTCGGCTTCCAGCCCACAGTGGCGCCACTACCGGCCACCAGCCCTCACCGCCCACGTCGTCGGACCCCTCTCACACCAGCAAGCACAACCTCACTAGTGGTGCACCTCATGGCGGCCCCTATCTCGTGCGTGAGCCACAAATCCAAAAATGGGTTTCATGGCCTTCTCCCCTTTTTCTAGCACCACCATCGACTCCCTTGGCTGCCACCACCACCTTCAGCCAACTAGGGGTGTTTCAAACAATCGAAGAACCGGAAAATCGGTCCAAACCGGACCGGTTAGACCGGTTTTGAATCGGTTCGATCCGGAATTGGTTTCTAGAAATGCAAAACTGGTAAGAATCGGTTCGGTTCTAGTTCTAGACAATTTGGAACCGAACCAGACCGATCATATTACTTATATATTTAAAGTTATTTTTTAAATATTATATATATGATATGTTTTTATATTATATCTAATTTTATATATAATTAGATAAATTATAATTGTATATAAATAATGTTATAATATTCATGAAATAAAAGTTTAATTCTAAACATGAAAACTTAATCAATCAAATGCTTTAAACATAAAACAGATTTTTAAATCATATTTTTTAAGGAAAAAATATATATTTTTTTTTAGAAATTTACAATTTATTAAAATCGAAACATCGGACCGGAACCGATAAAACCGGTACTACCGGTTTTGGGGGGTAATCAAGCCGTAACTGGTTTTGCATTTTACAAAACTGATAGTACCAGTTCGGTTTTATATTTTTGCTAAAACCAGACCGAACCGGACCCGTTACACCCCTAAGGCCAACCTCCCCTCATTACAACGAGCATAACCCACTGTCGGTAGCCTCCATTTTCTCCCATTTCTCCTCCACCCATGAAATGGGTTTTAAAACCCACGGTTTCACCTTGCTGCGCCACCACCGGCCACCTTATGGTCTCACCGCCACCACCACAAGGTTCTCCAACCTCAGGCAAGCTCTCCCATGCCCAGCCATGGCCCAACCGAGCCACCACCATCTTTCACTCTCCCTCACTCTCCTATACATGGGTTGCACACTTTGTAGATTTGCCACCTTCTTGTGGTTGTACCGCCTCACTATCATCACCATGAGATTCGCCTTCCTCTAATGAGTATTCCTCTAACCTAAATTGTCACATTACGTGGTTGACATTATCTTACGCAGTGTTAGTCGCAACGTGCAACCCTTCCATCGCCACCAATGAAGTGGGATTAGTCCTACCAATCAATATGGAGAAGGTTGTTGTAAAGGTATGGTGCTTGTTGCACTAGCAGGTGATCAACGTACTATATGTTGATCTTAGGTAACATGTAGGTGGGGTGCATATGTATTTGGTGACACGTGTACCATACAGGATTACCATATGAAATGGGTATTCTGTCTCAAGTAAGGACTTCAAGGACATAGGGATATCGAGAGATGTCCCAGTATCCGTAGTGAGTCTTTAATGGTCTTAGCATAGTGAGTAAAAATTTCGAGAACATGAGGATATCAGAAGGTGTTCTAGTGTCCGCAGTAAGTCTCCAATGGTCTTAGTATAGTAAGGACCTCAAAGACATGGGGATAACAGGAGAGTGTCTTAGTTAAGTGTAGATTTTTCCTAGTTAATTGCTTGTGTGCTAGATATATATATTGATGCTATTTGTGTGTATGTTGTAAGTTGATTGCTATATGATGCGCTTGTGACTAGACTGCATGATATGAAAATAATACGAAGATCAGGTAAGTGTTATGTACATACACCTTAAAACTTACCAGACTAATAAAGAAAGATAATAAGATTGAAAATACTAATATACGTATGTATAACTATTCTTGGTAACCCCTTTTAACGAACCCCAAATATATAAGTATATGTCTGTGATTGAATGTATATGCCTGTTTTGCTACGATTCTAAAATGATACATGATTTGTATAAACTGATATTACGCTATGATGTATGAAATTGAGAAATGAGTACAAAGGAAGACCAAAAGGTGTAAAGAAAGATCCAGGATTCAAAGGCAGACCCACCAACCCTAGCACACGGGGGTAACAATATGCAAAGGTCCAAATGAAGTGAATGAATTGAAATGAATATTATGTTATCTAAGATGTGTATTGCATGCATGATATGTATGCATTGGATGAATGATTATTTACTAGTTATTTTTGATGACTTGTAGTTGTTAGTTGTTGTTCTTGTTTGCCGATTAGTGACTTGCTTGTCTGATAACTATTTGGTAGTAATGGTTATTGCTTGATAGTTAGATACTTGCTTGTTTGTTGATCCCTTGTGTGTTAATGACTTAAAGTAATTATTAAGAATAAGGTAGATCTTCGGATTCTTTATGTAATGAAGGTAATGTACTAAGACACATAGGAATGAAATGCATAATAGGATTACAGTTATGAAAAATAATGCATGTATTTTCTTATACGCATATACGTATATTTGTGTGTTGGTTGCATGATTGAAAAACCTACTTTATTATATATTAAAAATTGTATAAAGTAATACTTACTGAGTATTCGACTAATTTTAATTTTCTTTCTATGTATTTTCTCCCCCACACAGAAGTGCGCAACAGGAAGTAGACAGTCTAAGAGAAGAGCGCGACAGTCTAGGCATATAAGAAAGATTTTTTGTTTTATAAATCAAATATTTTTTTATGTAAATCTCTTTTATTGTAAAAATATATTTTATTTTATAACATGGAGTCTTACGCCCTGAGTAGGAACTAAAAGATTTTAAAAACGAACGAAACTAGTACATTTTTCTAAAAACGTTTTGGGAAAAAGAAATATCACGTAGTGCGGCTCCACCCTCTCGGGGGCAGGATTGTTACAATGACAGCCTTGTTTTATAGGCATTACTGGCACATCATTAAAAGAGACTTGATTGTAGCAATCCAAAATTTTTTTAAGTACAAAAAACTTTTGAAACAACTTAACCATACCAACATTGCCTTAATTCCCAAAATCAACAATCCAAGCTCCCCAGACCATTACCGCCCAATTAGCCTTACAAATGTTGTGTACACGACCATCACCAAAATTCTAGCAAATTGTTTCAAGACCACCATGGACACTATCATATCCCCCCTTCAAACTGCATTTGTGCCGGGCAGGAATATTAGAGGAAATACAATCATAGCCCATGAATTATTCCACATTTTAAAGAAGAAAGGAGGAAAAAATGGTTTGATGGCCATTAAACTGGACATGGAAAAGGCTTTCGATTTTATGAAATGGGCATTCCTTTTTTGATATCATGAAGCAATTAGGATAGAGTGAAAAATGGATACAGTTGATAAAAGAATGCATCACACTAGCGTCGTTTTCACTGCTTATCAATGGTTCGCCAATGGGTTTTTTCACAGCATAACGAGAACTCAGATAAGAGGATCTCATCTTGCCATTCATTTTCATACTGCTTATCAATGAAAAAGGAAGCTCAGGGATGAATAGAATGAATCAAACTCAATAGGAATAGTCAACTTGTGACTCAACTCCTATTTGCTGACAACACAATAATCTTTGCCAAAGCTACAGAAAATAATGCAAAAGCAATAACAGAAAGCCTAGTAGAGTATCAACAGTGGTCAGGACAAAAATTATATACAAGAAAATCTTCAATTTTCATCACGAATAACGCAAATTTGGCGATCAAGTCAGCAATTTATCAATGGATTCCTTACAAAGCAACATCAGCAAAAATGAAATACTTGGGTCTTTCCACCTCTTTCAGTAGAAACAAAAAAGAAGACTACAAAGAATTACTTGGCAAGGTATAAAGGAAACTGGAAGGTTAGAAGCAAAAATTACTCTCTCAAGCGGGAGGAACAACCATGATCAAAACAATAGCAAGTGTTATCCCCACTTATAACGTGTCTTCCTTTAAAGTCCCACAAGCGATTAGCAAATCCCTTGACATAATCTTTAAGAACTTCTGGTGGAGGTTTTCAAAAGATGACAAAAAATTTGACTCTCAAGCCATGGAGTTCTATTTGTCAACCTAAATCCAAGAAGGTATAGGAATAAGAAGAATGAGCAACTTGAGTTCGACTCTCCTAGCAAAGATAGGTTGGGAGCTCAATGAAGGGGAAACCAAACTTTGGAAAACCTTGCTAAGAAACAAATACCTAAAAGCACACCAATTTCTAGCAAGCACAACCTTCCCAATTGGACTCTATTTTCTGGAAGGGAATTCTTGGCACCAAAAATATCATTGCTCAAGGAATATGCATTCAGATAAACAATGAAATCACAACGAACTTTTGGAATGAGCCATGGATACCTTCAATGCAAAACTTCAAACCCAGGCCCATCCAAAACATGAATGTTGCTCAACCTCTCTTATCGGTAGTAGATGTTATAGCAAAAAATCCTAGAAGACGGAATATTGAAAAGTTGAGATCAATAACAGATGAGGTTTGTTTTAATGAAATTCAAAAATTACCTTTGTTTTCTTTCCCCAACAGGCCGGATAAAGCTACATGGAAATTGAACCCAAATGGCAAATTTACAGTCAAATCAACATTCCATCAAACAGTTGGGGATCCAGACCCAACACTCCATCCTCCCCTCCAAAAGCTATTTAAACCTCTATGGAATCTCAAAATTCATGATAGACACAAACTCCTAGTATGGGAATTGCTTTGGAAAATTCTTCCTACAAAGACTAGAATCAATGCGGTGCTAAGAAAGGATGAGGATGATACCTGCACTCTCTGTAATCAAATGCCGGAAACAACTCTCCATTTATTCACTCAATGTCCAGTCACTCTTATCATTTGGATGCATAGTCCATGGCCCCTGAATCTAGGAAATCTGCATATATACTCTTTGAAAGATTAGATAGAAATGATCCTTTTTTGGGGAAAAAATTTGGGGCTGAGCGCAAGAGATACTCACAATTTCCAATTATTTGTCGTCATTCTTGTAGACTACATTTAGAAAAGCAGGAACGATATAGTTCACAACCGATTACGATTCTCTATTCAAAATGCAAATTCTCACCTAGGCCAAATCTACATGAGCTACAAAGAAGTATGGATTTCAAAATCAACTAGGATGGAAAACTGGAAACTCCCCCTCCCCCCCACAAAAAAAATTACAAAAGTTTCTTCTTTGATGCTACGATAAGATAGGATTTCTTGATGGCTTCATCTGTGTGTAGGGACCATTCCGAAAAAATCCTGGAAACCTGCACAAAGAAACATATCCTCTTATCGCTGAAGCTACAGCAGCTCTGTTAGCAATCAAAATGGCATCCCAAAGACAAGAAGAACATGCCATCTTCGAAGGAAACTCCCTAATGGTGCTCAACACCATTCAAACCATGGATGCTCCTTGGTAAATTATTCTCATTATCGATGATATCCATCTTCTTCTTTCCTCCCTTTGTGGATAGAAATTTGAGAAAATACACCGAATGACTAATCTATGTGCGAACTTCATAGCGCAATGGGCAACAACCAACCTTGTGTTTAGTAGCATACCCACTCACCCGCATTCTAGATGCATTATCTTTCTAGACAATGGAAATGATCTACCACAATCTGTAATATTTGCACCATTTTTTATAATATGAGTAACCTTGCTTAGAAAAAAAGAAAAAAAGAAGTTGGTCATTGATGTTGGGCAATTTCTGCATTAGGTGGGGGAGAGAGGGCCTTGTTCACTTTTACAAATACTGTCATCTTATCTCATTTTATCATTATTAATTTTTTAAATTCTTATATAAAATAAAATAAACAATTCAATTTTTTTAAATCTTAAAACAACTTTTTCAAATCTCAAATTAAAATTAATATTAAAAATATATATTATAGTAATATTTTATTTAATTTTTAATTTTTATCTCATCTTATTCATAAAAATAAATCAAGATTAGAAGTATAACCATGAAGGTGAAGAAACCAACAGAGAAGAAAAAACTAAACAGGGCTGGGAGATAGAGAAAAAGTAAGGGGCTACTACAGCCATTGCTATCAACGGGTCCGTTAGTTATAATTTTTTTTTCATCATTTTTAATGCTTTTAAACATTTTTAAAAAGAGAAAAAAATATATAATATTATTAAATAATTTTTTTTAATCATTAAGTTAAAAGAAAAATAAATAAAAGCGAGACTCAACCATCAGTATATATATCATTTTCTAAAAAGTAAAGCAATTGAGAGAAGAGGTGACAAATTTATTAAAAAAATTACAAGTTTAGTAGGAGTAAATATTAAAAAGACTCTCTCTTTACTTTTGAATTCAATTGATTTTAGAGCACTCACAATGGACTAACTATTTTTCTTTTAAAATATACTATTAAAAACTCACTTTTTTATATTTTAACTACTCACTTTTACAACATATCATCCATCAGATCATCTATTTTTTCTCTATATCATTTAAATATTATATTTTTAATCTTTGTTTATTCATTTAAAATAATTCTTCTAATATTCTCATATCTTTTGATATTTACAATATCTCCTCATATACAATATCATATATCTATATTCTATTTTGTATTAATCCAATTTTATAATTTAAGTTAAAATATAAATTAATAAATAAAAAATGTGTCCACCAGAAGCACCCCTAGCATGGCCAGATGCAATATAGGCAACAGGGAAAAGAGGAAATCAACAAGCCATTGATCACCTCGACAAAGTTGCCTTGTTTTTAATGTTTTCGAATAACCTTAGAGAAGTTGTGCTTTGATTCAAAATGATAACTGCATGTGAAACAAAAATATAACTGTCATCTTAATCACTTGTGCTCTCGCTCTCTCTCTCTCATGCCCACAATTGGGAACTTTGAAAAACACAGGAACCTTAAAAAAAGTCAATTTGATAGCAGTTTTGCAAATATAATGAAAACTTCAGAAGACAATTCAACAATTTTGTCATTTAGGCTCAATGAGTACTAGCCTTTTATTATGATGTGGAACAAACCTCACCAAGGCAAAGCCTTTCAGATCCACCATTAGAGACAGAATCTCAGAAATATTATCCCACCCATCAGAAATACAATGAGTACTAGTGTATGGAAAAGGCAGAGAGACTAAAATCATTCCAGGAAGTCAATCCCAAAATAAATGGGGGTTTTCACAAGTGTCATGAGGCATAGCATCCCCGATCAAAGTAACTATGATAAAAGCTTCATCTGGATGTATATCCATGGCTTATTACAAGTCTCATATTATTGAACTGCCAAAAAATCAAGGAATTTCGATTAATACTATCAATAACTTTCCACGATGAAGTAATAAGTTTTTTTAGCATACTTGGAGGATATAGTTTAAGAAGCCTAGATAGAGGACAGGTGAAGCCATGTACCCATCTTGCTCCTGTGTGGACAGGACCATATTCGTTAACAGGTGTATACTCATTGAAGTATTGAGGTATTGATAATCCCATGAAAACAGAGAAGCCTTATATGAACTTTATCCTAAAGCTGTTTAGATTGCAAAACTAAAGAAGACTATGATGTCAGAACCAACTCCAAAAGTTAATAATACCTACCCGCATAAGCAAAGAACATGCAATATAAACCAGCAATGATGGGTGCTGGAATTGAAGCAAAGACAGCTCCGAATTTTCCTGGACAGCCATGTATGTTAAATTCCTTTTTTCAAACAATGAGAGAGAGTGGCGAATCTATTCCATGAATCACTTACCAAGTATGGAAAAGAAGATCATGAATCCAGCTGATATGTGGACAACTCTTCGACTACCAACATGAGTCAATGCAAACAGTCCCGCATTTTCACTTAGTATAATAAAAATAGCACTTAAAATGTTACCTAAGAAAAGAGAAACAAATATTTCCAAGCCTGTGGTGATTTTGAACAAAAACTTACACAGAAACTGATGACCCATTACCAGTTCCAAATATTCCCGAGAACAGAATGCCCACGCCTTGATATTAGAAAAAACAATATTATTCCGCTTTACTTCATAAATGAAGAAATCAAATCATACCACCGGAAAACCAAACTCATATAGCCCAAAATGTTGGGTTTTTGCTCCTTGAATCCCACATGAGAAAGGAGTGGGAGAAGGGGCAAGACCCATGGCCTATAAAAGGAGGCTTAGCCTCCTTGGTTAATTACACCAGTCAAAAACTTATCTAGTAATTTTTGACTTTAGTAAAATTCCTCTGTTGTCCTTTTTGTATATAAAAGGAAGAGAGGTGAAAGTTAGAATTTTACTAGTGAGAAAAATTTTTGTGGGTGTCGTTGGGGTGAGGAAAAAAATTGTGTGATTGTAACAATTTTTCACATAGTGTATTTTCTTCTCTGGGTCTGGTGGTTTTTCTCCTGGTTTGGGAGTTTTCCATGTAAATTCTTGTATTGTATTTATTTCTCTATTTTTCTTGTTATTCTGTCAAAAGTAGATCCTGGTGGGGGGAATTTGGAAGGCCCAAGATTCTCAACAAGTGGTATCAGAGCCACTAGGTTCTTTTGGCTGAGTGAAGTTTCGGTGTGGTAGTATGGATACGTACGGTCTAAGGAGGTTCTGTCTAGGAGATTAGAAATTTTAAATGTGTCCGTTGTGACCCTCCAATCTTTCCTGGGAACCTTGAAGTTCTGTCTAGGAAAGATCAGTCTTTCCTGGGAACTTACTTAGTGGGTACTATTCATTTCTACGGTAAAATTCATTGAAGCTATGTTGGAGGTAGAGCTTCAAATCCTATCAGATTTGATGTGGAGAAATTTGATAGGAGAATCAATTTTGGCTTGTGGCAAGTGCAAGTCAAGGATATCTTGATTCAATCAGGATTACACAAAGCGTTGAAAGGTAGACCAGTCCCTGAAGTCAGTAGTGGTCCAAGCACTACTGGTGAAAAAAATAGCATATCTGAAATGAGCGATAAAGATTGGGAGGATTTGGATTTGAGAGCGGCAAGTGCAATTCGTCTGTGCCTGGCCAAGAATGTTCTTGCAAATGTGCATGGAATATTCACGGCAAAGGGACTCTGGGAAAAGCTCGAAGAGTTGTATCAGACGAAGGATGTCTCGAATCGAGTGTACCTAAAGGAGCAGTTTCATACACTGCGGATGAGTGAAGATACGACTATTTCAGATCATTAAAGTGTTCTCAATGGCATTGTCTCTGAGCTGGAATATATTGGAGTTAAAATTGATGATGAGGATCAAGTCTTGAGGCTGATCTGGTCTCTTCCATCTTCCTATGAGCATATGAAGCCTATTTTGATACATAGGAAGGAGAAAATAATTTTTTCAGAGGTTACCAGTAAACTTTTTTCTGAAGAAAGAAGGTTAAGTGGTGGAAGTAATAGTTCACCTGAGAACTTAGTAATGGTGACAGCTGGTGATTGGAAGAGGAAGAACTCCATGAAAAAGAAAGTAGTTTGCTGGGTGTGTGGACAACCTGGGCACGTCAGAAGAAATTGTCCAAGAGGTGGAGCAGGTTTGGCAAGAGGCTCCAAGTCAATAAATGGAGATACTGACAATGAAACTAACATCGTGTCTCTTTGTACAGAAGACAGTGTCTGTTAAAAAAAGATATGTACATCCTCATGACATGTCGCTAATCCCAAAATTGCCATGATAGAGGATGTGTTAATGTTAGTTGTTCCACAAGTTTACACACGAGCATTGGTTTGGCATTGATGCAAAGTGTGTGGTGGAAATTCATGTCGATGGCTAATGAACTTCCAGGAAAGCCAAACATAGAAGTTGCACCATAATTTTTCAGCAAGGTTATTTTCAACATGGGCCGAAGTGAAATGCTTGGAATTGGTTTATTCTGAGTGAGTATGCTTTTATGGTGGAGTATGATAGCGGAAGCTATGAAGATCCTCATTGCGGTGGAGCGTGGCTGTGGGATCAGTCAAAGTCGCAAGGTGGAGATTGTTGGGTTTTTGCTCCTTGAATCTCACATGGGAAATGAGTGAGAAGGGGGCAAGACCCATGGCCTATAAAAGGAGGCTTAGCCTCCTTGGTTAATTACACCAGTCAGAAACTTATCTAGTAATTTTTAACTTTAGTAAAATTCCTCTATTGTCCTTTTTGTATATAAAAGGAAGAGAGGTAAAAGTTAGAATTTTACTAGTGAGAAAAGTTTTTGTGGGTGTCGTTGGGGTGAGGAAAAAAATTGTGTGATTGTAACAATTTTTCACATAGTATATTTTCTTCTCTGAGTCTGGTGGTTTTTCTCCGGGTTTGGGAGTTTTCCACGTAAATTCTTGTGTTATGTTTATTTCTCTATTTTTCTTGTTATTCTGTCAAAAGTAGATCCTGGTGGGGAGAATTTGGGAGGCCTAAGATTCTCAATACAAAACCAGATAAAGTGACTAAGGGAACAATAGAAAGTGGACTGAAGAACCTGGATAATATAAAGAAATATAAAACTTGACAACATAAGATTAGGATTTTCAACATTTTGGTGCTTGATTAATTTTATATCTAATAGAGAGTCATAAAAAATTAGACTCATGGAATACTTATTACTATTTCGAGTTTACATTTGCAATAAACAAGTGTATTTCAAAGCCATGTGATTAATCTAAAACGAGTGCTAGTGACATTCACCAGTGATTTTATTACAGAACAAAAGCTTGTGAAACAAGGTACCATTACAGCAAATTTTAATCGTATTACAGAGTGCTAACTGATCTCGCAACATTACACCAAAGGCCACTAAATCTAAATACAATCTGGAGAGCTGAGGCAACAATAAGAGCACCCTGGATTCCACACATTCATTATCTTTTCAAATTTATGCAAAACACATAAGAAATCAGGTGAACCATGATTGTATCATTAAAATTAGTCAGTAACACACTAGATAATTCAATGAACTAATCTCCTGAGGATTTAAGATGTTACTTTATCGTCCTGCCAAAATGATTGAAAAGGTTGTTGGCACATAGGTGTAAGAAGCTCCAATCACAATAGGTAGACGAGTTCCAAACAAGGTTTGAAACAATGGATAGGTCAGAAATGGGGAAGAAATGGTCTGTAACAACAGGTATAAGCTATTGTAATAAAACTAGCAAAGTAACAACACAGTCCTAAATCAAAAGTAGAGAAGAAAGTCCTAAATCAAGATGTCAACAATCTTAAAACCTACGTTGAGATGTCAAGAATAACCCTTAATGCATTACCGTAATTCGAAGTCCTATAAATCGGAAGCCAGAATACGAACTTGTGTTTCGACTTTAATGGTTGACAACCTAGCTGCTTCCGCGACGCCAAGAAACTTGAGAGAAAGAAGGGAGAGCAATGGAGTCGACAATACCAAGAAATAGAGACTCCTTCACTTCTCATGGGGTCGATTTCGTGCGAATTGGAGAAAGGGGCGCGAAGCCACGGGAAAACTCGAGGGGCTGAAAGTGTAAATAGCGAAAATGGCATAGGAAGACTTCGATATCGGAAAACTCGTAAAATAATATAAAATGTTTTGAATGATGTCTTTTAAAAAAAATTATTTTAATTATTCCATTAGAATTATTTTTAAACATATTTTTTTAAATTTTAAAATAAAAGGTAGTTTAGCTACTTTATTAAGAATGCTATTAATATCATAAACGGATTAAGGAAATGCATTTGTAGCATTTAATCCATTAGAAGATAGTTTTTATTTTAATTGGTAAACTTTATATCGTAATGTCATTGGAATTAAATATTTTTCTCATGTTATTCTCATTAATTTTTTTCTAAAATTCCAACAACACTGAAAGTTAGAATAAATTTAACGTAAAATAAAAAAGATACATATATTTTTTTCATTACTTTTTTAATAGGGCATTGTTATAAGCATTCCAGTTTTTTATTACCTATTGCTAAAAAAAAATTAGTTTTGTTACCAAGACTTCATAAAATGATGTATTATCACTCAAAAGTCACAATAAAAAAAAAAAACTAAGCTGAATTAATATTTATTATATTATTGATTTAATGAGCCATATAATTACTATAATTTATCATAAAATTTGTAACAAATTCAATCCTTTTTTTATCAATATTTCAATCAATAATATTAGGAGTATGATTAACGTGGATGCTCTAAGCAATGCGCTGATTCAATATATCTGTTTAAGACTAGAGATAGTCATGGTAGTAGCCGATTATTTCCCATCATCTAGCTATATAAACAGAACCGAGTGTCTAGCTTATTGGTCCTTCCAGCGACTTCCTGCTTGCGCTCTCCTCTCTTTTCCACTTTCTCTTCTACTGTGCTAAGCGTTTGAAGGGTATCGCCGCCGGTGACATCCTACACGCGCTGGAGGATCGGATACCGTACAGTACGGACGTCGTAGAAGAAGATGAAGATCTTTGTCAAGACTCTCAAGGGTACTCACTTCGACCTCGAAGTGAGACCCGAAGACAAGGTACAGATGCATCTCTCGATCTCTTCATTTTTGTAATTTTTAGTTTTTATGATTTTTTTTGTTTGATTGTTGTGTAATTAGGGTTTTATTTGTATTGCTCTTGAAGTTAATTGTGAATTAGGGTTTTTGCCCTCTTGTTATTCATGCAGACGAAGGCTAGGTTTTTATATTTCCTAGTGGCTGGTTTTATGTGACCGTGTGTTGTTTTGTGAATAATGATTGAATTTCGCAGAATTTTACCCCGGACGTGAATTGTAGATTACTGGCTTTGTTTAACTTGGTTCAATTTCGGATTTTTTGTACGTAAGGATTTTCAATTACAGGAGATCCTTGTGTTGTTAACTTGTTATGTTTTGGCGTGCTTTCAGTACATTTTGCTAGTATCCGGCATTTATAAGAAGTTGCATTTAGTACTGAATGGAAAACCCTCACTTTCTTTAATTTGAAGTGTTTGCTTGACAGAATTAGGTGCCAGTTGTATTATTTAGTGTCGGTCTGGTGATATCTCTAAGCTACTTCGTGCCAGTTGTGTATTAAAGGTTCGTTTGGTGATAGCATTAAGCTACTTTGAACCTGAAAACACCTGTCAAGTGTGTTAGCATTATTGGTTTGTCTTTAAGGATTGATGTAGTGCTCTAGTTAGGCAATAGGAATGTTCTGGAAAAGGGATTATGTTCTATGATGCCCGTTCTTCTCTGTGTCCTACTGTTCTTAGGAAGCGCGATATGAACATATCTCCATCATGAAGATTTTAATTTTTCTGTTAGTAATTGGTGTAGTTTCAAGTGGCATTTCATGGAATCTTTTCCTTTGATGTTTGGAGCTACAACATCGTTCGTTTGACTTGATTGTTGACTCACTCCAATCACCAATACAGCAAAGGAAACCCAAAAGACCATTTTTTATCACAAGCATAGGTTAGATGCACATTTAGAAGAGCTTTTAGGATATATATATGGGATACTTAAAAAAAAAAAAAAAAAGGTATCTACACGGACACTGCCTACTTCATTCATATCAATAATATTTATCTCTTACTTATAAAAAAAAAATGCTAAGTTTTTCTCACGTACACTACGTGTGTACCTGGGCTTAGCTTTTTTCTATTAATGAAATTTCTATGCTTACCTATCAAAAAAAAAATTGTATCTATATATATATATATACACAGGAGGTCAAGAACAAGATTTTTAAAATTGACATAGGGTAGGAGATAAATAATGAGATAGATGGCAGTTTGTATCTTCCTCCTCTCTCCGTATCATGATAGAGGTGCGAGAATCTTGTTTTTGCTGCATTTTATCTCTAAATCTCACTTAAGCATGAGTTCTTACCATTGAAAGAGCTATTGAAGCCATCTAAGGTTATCCATTGATACTTTCTTTTTGTGCACTTTATAATATGCATTTCAATTTGTTATAAACCTCACCGACTTTATTTTCTGTTTATGTAATAAGTTTCAGTTCATTTTTTCAAATTCTTTTTTTTTCCAAATAATATTTCAGGTTACTGATGTCAAGAAAAATATAGAGGCACTGCAGGGTTCTGATGTTTATCCTGCCGCACAACAGATGCTTATTCATCAGGGGAAAGTTCTGAAGGATGCCACAACACTAGAAGAAAATAAAGTTGCTGATAATAGTTTTGTTGTCATCATGTTGACCAAGGTGAATATCCTTCTCTTGTGTGGAGTTTGTCTCTCAGTTGAGAAATGACAGGAAGGAAAGGCATGTGGAGACACATGATTTTACCTATTGATTACTTATCAAAAAAAAAAATGATTTTACCTATTGATGAAGAAGTTGCATAACAGTTTGTGCTGATTTGCTCTTCTCTCTCTCTTTCTCTCTTTTTTTTTGGGGTTGGGGGGGGGGGGGGGGGAAGGGGGGGAGTAGAACTTATTTTGATAAGAGAAATAGAAATTATAGTACATTAAAAAAAAAACAAAAAGAAAGAAATTGCACTGCTTTTTAACTGGATATGATTGATAAGTATAATCAGTAGAAAGTTGGGGAGACGGCTGTTTTCCTTTTAAGATTCACTCAAGGCAAGTGAAACAATCTCCATGAGAGTGTCTTTCATGAATCTTCTATTTTATTTGAATATCAATTCACCTACCGGGAGGGGCGATCTACCTGATCAACTCAAGAGAGCATTATATGTTTGATTCAAATTTTGGGGTGCAGTCAAGGCGGCTCTTTGGTTTCAATTTTGTCTAGAAAATAGGACTTCTGGCTTGGAACAGATTTTTGCTAAATCCACGTGCTTTATTAAATCATTGGTTACCAAGTCTTTTATGCATCTATAAAGATCAACTATGAGGCCAATTTCTGCAGACCACCTAATTACCACCTTTTTCCTTCTGGTTGGATCTGGCTGTCTAAAAACTGTATATTACCTATGCAGTGTTTCTGTTATTATGCCAACAAACGAATTTATTTTTTGCTCTTATGTCCATTGCCTACCTCATTACAGCCTTATTTCTCTAATTGCTAGGACGGATTCTGCAAAAAGACCACATTCAATCTAGACATAGTTTATGCCCCTAGATAAAGGCTTATTATCTTGGGATGTCCCAATTGAGTCTTGGAAGGGGTGGCTTGGATATGGGATCCTACATTTCAACGTCTTTTTGCTTGAGGCAGCTACTCTTGCGCTTGATAGCCATCCATATTTCTACAAATGTTAAGTTCCTAGCTTCTAACCACATAAAAAGAATCTGGAATCCTCACTTTTGGTGGGGGGAATTCTCATTTTATTATTTATATACTCTTTTCCATTATCTTTTAATTTCAATGATGACGGTTTTCTTAGTGCATTGCAACATATGATGCATTTAAAAAAAAAAAAACTATTCAGGTATCTCCTATGCTCTTAAAATTGCCTTATTTGTTTTCAGAGATGAGATGAAATAAAAGTTAAAAAATAATAAAATATTATTGTAATATATTTTTTTAATATCAATTTTGTATGGGGATTTGAAAAAGTAGTTTTAGAATTTGAAAAAGTTAAATTTTTTATTATATTTTGTATGTGGATTTGAAAAAGTGTAATGATGAATTTGAGATGAGTCTGGGAGTTTTGATTTCATCTCCCAAAACAAACGGGCCTAGTTTTTAAAGTTGGTTCTCTTATAGAAACTTTGAGTTAGTTGCTTTAATGTTCTTAGTAATGTATGCATGTTCGGACCATTTTAGAAGGTCTCATCAAGTGGAGCCTCAAGTACAACAGCTGCGCCTACAAGCCAAGTAAGTGTGGATGATGCCGTTTAGATCTATTCTGCTGAGTTCTGTTATAGTTAACATCAGCAAATCAGTCGTTATTGCCATTTGAATTTGCTCTAATTGAGCCACTTACCTTTGTAGGCCCAACCTGTAAGTTCGTCGCCTCCTACCTCAACACAGCCAGCACCATCTCAACCTCCTCCTCCTCCACCAACTGCAGTATCGTGAGTTCATGCCTCCCCCCCATTGTATTACCCAGTTTCTTTTTATTTTTTATAACTGAATTTTCTTCCTCTGTTTTTTGAACTGTGCAGAATACAATCTGCCCCCGAAACCACTCCCGTTGCAGTCCCTCCTGCTTCGTGAGTATTGATAATCATAGTTTCTGAATAGAAGCCCCATGCATGACAGTTCACCTAAAAAAAAATCCCATGCATGACACTTAAGACCTTGTGTTTTCTAGACTCTATAATTTAGAGAACTTAAAGTTAGTTATGATTTTCTGAATTACCTATAAAAGAGGCTTGATATTATGAAATTAAAGTGAGGTTGAATGATGTGATATATCTTTGACTGTATTTTTCTTATTCTTGTTTTGTTTCATGCAGTTCAGAATCAGATGTCTATGGTCAAGCAGCGTCAAATCTTGTTGCTGGAAATAATTTAGAGGCTACCGTTCAGCAGATTCTAGATATGGGTGGAGGAAGCTGGGATCGAGACACTGTTGTCCGCGCTTTACGTGCTGCTTTTAACAACCCTGAAAGAGCTGTTGAATATCTTTATTCTGTAAGTCTTTTTCCACTCTCTTGGTTTTCCCAGTGTTTAGGCTTGATGTTTGTTCTGTAGTTCACCTTGTAATTGGATCCGGTTTGTAAGTTGTTAGTATATTTTCTTTTTGACCATGCATGTTTCAAATCATTTAATAATTGGCTTGTTACATTATCCGCATGACTTCAAGGATGGTCAGGTCGCATATTGGTACAATGTGGTTTTAAGAGTGAATTATCTTGCTAATAATGGGGTAATGGAAAGGTTAATTTTAGGTTCGAAGATCCCCTTGTGGTTCTTTTCGAGCTGTCAACTTGCTATAAATATTATATTTCTTTCTTTTTATCTGTAGTAAATAATAATACTTATATGACTGCAGGGTCTATTCTTCACTGAGATTATAAACATCTAGAATTTTCTTGACAGGCTCCAAGAGCCGCAATCTGCAATGCAAATAGGAAAACTAGAATTACACTCTTTTCTTCTTTCGATCGATTTTAAACAATTTTGTATTGGGTGTTGTTTTTAAACCTTAAGGTTTGATCAAGCCATTTTTTGGGCTCCACAGATTATATTGCTCCTCCTTGATTCCAATTAAAGCTTTAGTAGACTATTCAGCTTATTTTTTTCTCACGAGTGCGTCAAAGTTAACCCCAAGTTCGTAATCAATTGGATTTTATTTGCTTACGTCTGTGTCTGAGACAATATTATGTCACAAATATTCAAACAAAAAAAATTGACATGCTTGTTTACAATTCATATATTTGATTCATTAGTATTTACTTCATAGGGTATTATACTATATTGTGTTATGATATTGCTGTAGTTTGAGATTGCTTGATGATATTGAGTACCGATAGAATGCTTTGAGGCTACATTTTTGTGGGGCAATTGGTCATGGAGAAATGGTATCATTGATATCATACGAGTTGCAGAGGATTTTGAATTAACATCATAATCTTAATGAAGTTGCCAATAAAAACCCGAAGACAGATGGAAACTAGGGATCTTAAGCTGGGAATGTTTGAAGCCAAACTGACGAGCAAATCCTGCCCATTTTACATGAGTGGTGGAATTCTGTGCATTTGAGTGCATAACCTATCCTGTTTCTTGCCAATTACAGCAGGACCTTGTCTTGTGTGTTGTCTTGAACCTAAATACCAACTGCTGTACTCAAATGTAAGAACCATGATGAGTATGAAACACGGCGTTCGTATTACTATCATACTTTTTAATTCTCTTTCTGTACAGTGGAAGTAAGCATCTCTCTCTATTAGTCATATCAGCAGATTAAGATGAAAGTTGATACATTTCAGGGCATTCCTGAGCAAGCTGAGGCTCCTCCAGTTGCTCGAGTTCCTACTAGTGGGCAGGCAGTAAACCCTCTTGCCCAGGCTACACAACCAGCAGCACCTACTAGTGGACCCAATGCAAACCCCCTAGATCTGTTCCCACAGGTAGATACTTTTTATCAAAAATTTAGGAACTTGACTGGAATTGAGAAAAGGACTTAATCCTTCTTCTCCAGGGTCTTCCCACAATGGGTTCAAACACCGGTGCTGGAACCTTGGACTTCTTGCGGAACAGCCAACAGGTATCTTCTCTATGTTTTCTTTTCTAACCTGACGGTCGGCTTATTGTTTACTCTCTTGCTTGAGGTTCCTAAATATTTTATTTTTGTTATTTTATTTCAGTTCCAAGCCTTGCGAACTATGGTGCAAGCAAACCCTCAAATACTGCAGGTACTCTTGTCATGTGTTCACTTCTATTTGGTCATGTGATTAACTTATGCTCTGAACATTGGTTTCTTATGACATCCTTTTCCACTGCAGCCTATGCTCCAAGAGCTCGGAAAGCAGAATCCACATCTAATGCGTCTGATTCAAGAGCATCAAGCTGATTTCTTGCGCCTGATAAACGAACCTGTTGAAGGAGAAGGGTGAGTTGAGTGTAATGTGTTATACGTTAGTCTTTTGTTTATATAATTGAATGCATATATGCTTATGTGCATATTAATTTATAATCAGGAACCTACTGGGTCAGGGGGCTTCAGCGGTGCCAGTGTCTGTGACTGTCACCCCTGAGGAGCGTCAAGCCATTGAACGTGTAAGTTTGTCCACTCTTATTTTCGAATTGTCCTCATCTAATTGTCAGTTGTCATTTAAAGAGTGAGAATCAGTAAGGGGACATGCGCCTCAATGCTTTGAAACTCTTGTCAAGTTGTATCCTATTTATTCCTTCTCTAATAAATGTCAGGTAATCGGACTAAACGTCCTGTTTACCCTGTTTTTTGTTAACCCATCATATATGCACCTTTTTCTGCCCCAAAATGTCTGGATGACCTGTTCATATGATAGGTCAACCGAAATGTGCGGTCTTCATCTATGATTGCTAGTCTTAGAAGCATATCCTCTTCTTTTGTTTGTGTTTTTTTGTTTCTATTTTTTCAGTAGAACCTCAAGTCTTACGAGGCAAGTTATGCGGAGGATTATTCATGCATTCTTCACTAACAACTTGCAATCTTTTTGCAGCTTGAAGCTATGGGCTTTGACCGAGCCCTAGTTTTGGAGGTTTTCTTTGCATGCAACAAGAACGAGGAGCTGGCAGCTAACTATCTTTTGGATCACATGCATGATGAGGACTGATCGAAGTGGTCATCCTTTCTTCTTGTAAACTCTTCTTGTGATGTCAGACTTCTCTGTCTAGTTGATCAATTTGGTTCATCCTTTTGCATTCATTAGCATCTCCAGATTTCTGTTCTAAAATATTGCTTACAAAACTACCTAATTTTGTTCTGGGATATGGAAATAATGATTTAATTGAATTCCCAGTTCCCTGTATGTCTGTCGGATGCCACATTTCATATTTATGCATATTTCTCTTGCTGTGTAGCCTAGGGGACCATCAACGTTGCGTATATAGGGAAAACTGTCCTCTTTTATAAAAATAAAATAAAATCAGTTGTTGAAACAGTGCAGGATAACAGTGAGTGAGAAGCGAAGTGTAAGGATAAAAAGAATTAATTAAAGTCCGATGAGATTTTTTCTCAACTCGGCTTGTCTAGGCGTTGAAGTTCTGAAATCAAAAGCGAAAATATGTTACATAGAGATGGTTTGCGGAGAGGGGATATTTAGGATTTGCATGAAATGGAGAAATTAAACCTTACACGGCTTGCAACAGCAATATTTAAATGAATCCAATTACTTTACCAAGCTGCAGTTCAAAAAGGGCTCTAACACGACAGGTTGAATCAGCAAATATTCTCAACATTCATGCAGGGAAGGATGCAACAACCTATATAAATATAAAATGGTGAAGATTCAAAGATATCTTACGATTAATATTTTTTATGATAGATTGCCCCCGCTCTGCTGCCACAAATTAATGATATCCGTAGCCTGATTGAGGAGAATGATGATCTGCTTCTGAGATATCCAGGGCTTGCTTTCAAGTAACAACTTGAGCTCTTCCCAAGCATCTTTCCTCGGCCAGAAGTAGTACGGACTCAACGGGATGGTGCCATGTCCTGGTATGTTCTGGTCGAGTCCAATGCCAATGTTTTTCTCCATCCAAATGAACTTCAACACTAACCTCGGCTTCTCCATTGGCTTCACAATCACCCCAAGCTTCTATAAAACATATATACAAAACCATAAAACACTTCAATGGCCTCAATGCTTTACGTGAATATGGTTAAAAAAAAAAACGCGAAAAATAAAATGGCCAGTTTTGATCGGTTCATCAGTTTATGGCCCTGCTTAATTGTGGCAGATGGTGACTTGTATTGGGCTCTCAATTGGGTAGTGTGATTAAAGAAATTCAGAACAAATTAAAGTTTTTAAAACGAAATCCCTAGCTAAGTCAGAATTTTCAATTATTAGAACTCTCACAATTGATGCCACGAAGTTGAAACTTGAAAGTCCCCTTCTCCACAAGAAAGAGTTTTCTATTTTATTTTCCTTCATTTTCTCAGGGGCTAAACATAGCCCCTAGTAAATAACAAACAATAATTATACACGCAGAGAGAGAGAGAGAGAGAGAGAGACAGAGCGCGTGCGTGTGAACGGACCTCTCTATCCGGAGGGGACTCGGAGGGGAAATCATCATCAGCAAGAGCGTCTTCGGAGACAGCTGCTTCAGCGGCCGAAGCTGACGCTGAGGTGGATAGTTTGAAGATTCTCGACCTTTGACTGGTACTGTGGCAACTCAGTCGTTTTAACTCAGAGTACGAGTGTGAAGGTGGTTTTGCAAAGATTGAGGCTTTCTCTTCGAAGGGTTTGAGGAAGAAGTTTTGGCTAGGGAACGCTAAGCGCTTCAGAGACGCATTGACGCTTGGTTGAATCGCCATTGATAACATCTTTCCCTAATTTCACACACAGAAACAGAGAGAGAGAGAGAGAGAGAGAGAGAACCATTTTCTGGTTTATAGTCTTATTTGAGGATAAGGAAAGTCGAGCAACAGATCCGGGTCAGTTTCAACCCGACTTGTCTTCGGACCAGTCTGACCCATCCTGATTTGCCTCCCTTTTTTGGGCCCTCAGGACCTTTTATGAGACCCATTTTTTTTGTATTCAAGGGCAAAAACACAACTTAACACGGAGCCTCGACCCATTTTTTTGCCAGCTGATCCCATGAGAAAGTCCTCTACCCTTAGCTTCTGAAAGTACACCATCTTGTGAGTGGGACGACCGAAAGTCTCTGTATGGTGTATAGGAAGTCATTCTCCTATAGTGTATGAAGATATGGAGAAAGCTACGGTA
Source organism: Platycarya longipes (assembly GCA_036559045.1). NCBI lineage: Eukaryota > Viridiplantae > Streptophyta > Magnoliopsida > Fagales > Juglandaceae > Platycarya > Platycarya longipes. The sequence continues at coordinate 47,088,914 of CM071791.1, forward strand.
TTTAAGTACAGACAGACTACTTGAGGATATATTGCAATCAAAAGAAGTAACACAAGTTAGAGAAGTACATACTACGTATACGCATTATGCATTTATGAAGCAAAAGGTGCAGGGCATCTTAAAATAAAAATGATACATACACTTATATAAAACTAAATTTATAAACTGACTTGGCTTTATAAGATGTTAGAGTTACTTTATAATAAAAATAAATTTATAATCTGATATATTATATAAAGGTAAATAAGTTTGCGAAATTATTTTTGTATAAATCCTTATGACTTTTTTCATCTTAAAAAGCTATATATCTGGCGTTTATGCATATCCTTGGCCCAAAACATTTCGATTTGGTCCTAGGCCAATCAACTATAGACAAAGCCAGATATATTTCGAATATGGTGTATCGCCCTGACTGTATTAGAAACACCAAAAATTAGAATGTCTTCATAAGAAAAGTGTTGTGAAACATACGACAATTATGATAAATAGTACAGAATCGCAAAGAGAGAAAATGTAAGAGAAAAATACAGATTTGACATGATTCGATAGTATGTCTACATCCACACGAGCGGTGGCTGTATTTTTCACTAAGTAAGAAATTAGGATTACAACATATGTATTTATATTAGTCCTAGTCTTACAATGTATTAGAAAATTCTAAAAATATACATGTACTACACTGCAGGGGCATTGCCCTGCATCCCTAATCTATTAATCATCTCTGGCAAACAAACAGTAAATTATAAAGCTAAAAGGCAAATGCATTGTTCACTCCATTCCCTCAAGTACTCCTCTCACTTCACTCTACTATGTTTTGGCAGGATTTGATTGTTTGAGTAATAGAAGACACAAGTTTTTTATTGGGAATGAACACGAACCTCCTTCTATAACATCCATATTTATGAGAGGGTGGTCAATAGGATCATGCATTACTTGGGAAGAAGAAACACCTAGCCTTCGTAACAATTCCAATAAGTTTCAAAAGAAATATTGATGACCTATTGAAATATAAGCACAATAGAGCCAGGCTTTCATTGTGTCGTCATACCTTCTTTAATATGAAAAAGTAAACAACTATAATATACAACATAAAGCATGGGTAGTAGAGAATAATATCAAAAATAATATTTAATTCAACTTTTGTCTCAACTTATCTCCTCTTAAATAATTATTCAAACCTAACCTTAGTGATAGCAGAAATTCCCTTGTAGAACGACACTTTCCATTATTTGCCCCAACGACAATTAAATTAGTCCAACTTATGTTGCTTATAGTGACGATCGTTTTCTGAGACTAGATATTAAAACCCAGGATGATTCTGATACCAAAATCCTATGTTATAACTGTTTGAGATCATAATCTTCAAACATAACGTTTTTTTCTCTCATTTATGAATAGTAAGATATTTGAGTTGTAATTAAATGAGTTAAAAATTGTTGGTGTTAAAATGTTTTATGGGATTTAGAAAATGAGAGAAAAAAAAAATGTTGAATAACAATAATGTCAAGTTAAAAATTTTAGAATATTATTTGTATTTTAAAATTTAAAAAAGTTGAATTATTTTTAATGTTTTATTTAAAAGTTTGAAAAATTATAATAATTAGGTAATTATAATTATACGAAAAATTAGTTACAGATCTCAAATTAAAAAACTTTTTGTTTGTGATATTAATTTGGATATTATTGAGTGAAAGTATTAAAAATCTAGAGAGAGGTTTAATGAAGGCTATCTCTATTTTTTTTTTTTTCCTAATCAGGTACGATTTAAAAATCTAGAGAGAGATTATACTCAAAATCTATCAATATTAAATAAATAAATGAAAGCATAAGCAGCTAAATATCAACGCACAATAATCATAGAAAAAACAATGTTGTCGCGATATCATAGTCATTAAATTAATTAGTATGTTTCAATTTGTGAAATTTTCTCACTTTAAACTCTTGGACGGCCAATTTATAGCATCTCATCTCTCTAAAAGCCTATGAAAGTCGGCGTACTATAAGAGAGAAATTACATTTGGATATCAAGAAGTGTTGAGATTTGAGAATAATTGTGAATAGTTTGAGTAAATGTTAGAGTGAATTTGTGGGTCCTATTGAAAATAATTTGAGTAGTTTAGATATATGATATATGCTGAGGTGCTGACTTTTTAAATAGAAAGATAGAAAATGTAGGAGTCTTATTAATAAATGATAGATAGTAAAATGTGAAATAATGGTGAAATGATTATTTTATTTTTATTTTGTAGTGATAAATAGAATTATTATTAAAAAAACAATTTACATCTTTAAAAAATAATCTTACATAACAGATTTTATTTATAAAAATATTATTTATATCAAAATTCTTGCAAATCAATTTTTGGCAATATATTATTCTTTCACAAATTATTTTTTAAAAAATTATTTAAAATAAAATTGATAAAAATTAATCTTTAATTATTTTTTAAATTCGCATGTGCTTTCTTGGACAAAAATCAATTTTTATTTTTTTATTTTTTTATTTCTTCAATTAGTGACTGACAATTTGGACTAGTTTTTTAATGTGAAACTTCATATATGTACTTCATATATGAAAAAAAAACCCACATAAGTTGAATTAGCGCCTAGGTGGTGGGATCCACACACTTGTCATTTTTTCTCTTATCAAATCAATTACCAGCACTTAAGAAAATGGCAAAAGATGCTCTGCGTCACCGACGGATTTAAGGAATTGTTTGGATTGAGAGACGTGATAAGCTCGTTTTAATTTATTTTAAATTTTTATATAAAATATAAATCTTAATATAAATTTTTTAAATTTTAATATAATTTTTTCAAATTTTAAAATAATAATAATATTTTATTTAATTTTTAAAATACATCTCAACTCATCTCATCTTAATTTTAAATCCAAACACAGTCTAAGAGTGTTTGAAATAAGTTTTTGCGTTTAGATTACAAAAATTTTCATAAAAACTGTTTAGAAGACTTGAAAATTGTTTGTCATCCAAAGCTACTAGAGCATGTTTAGACATTTGAGCGTATCTTAAAAATTTGTGAATAATCATAAAATAATTTGAATGAGAATACCTTAATTTAAATGATTTATTAAGTTTTGAAAAAGAATAAAATTAAATTAAATTAAATATTATAAACTTAAAAATTTATTTGCCTATAATTTTTGTTTTCAAGGTTGTAAAAACTTATTGATTTTTATACTTGAATAATGATTATTTAATTATTAGATAAAAATATTGAAATCTTAAAATAAAAAAATATTTTATATTTAAATTTATTTAAAATTAAAATTAAGAGAAATTTTACTAATTATATGTGTCGAAACGTGCCTCAAGTTGTCACCACACACACACGTACTATTGAAAGCGACCGTGTTAAGATGGCATTAATGGGTTTGAAGCAGACGCCGCCACCCTTATGATTTAAGTTTTAAATAAAACGACTTTTTATATATTATATAGTAATACATGTATAAAATCGAAAATAGATAATTGGCCAATCATACGTATCTATATACTTACGAGTAAATTGCTCAAAAACTCGATACATTTGACCTACAATTTGTTCCTTTCTATAGGCTATCATGATATTCAAATAAAAGGGTCCAGGATCTAGTATGGGGTAGTTTTCTTTATTTGTGTCTCTTTACAAGTTTAAAACTTTCAAATAGATTTTAGCCCTACTTAGTTATTTTGTTGTAATTGTGGCTTAATACAATTATACAGTACTTCAGATCTGGGCTGATTTCATATTTGAATGTTTCAAAATTTCAGGTCATTTGATTAGATATAAATGTAAATTACGTGAAGTTTGAATCTATCAGAATTTGTGATACTCCATAATAAGTAATAAAAATAGATGATATATGAGATCTTGTATTTTTTGAGAATGATAAGTTTATTCTCATTACATGGTCGGCTGATTTGCTAGGCAGCTTAGATAATTGCCTAATATCTCTAATGGAAGAAAAGCCAGCAAAAAAATCTTAAGTAGAATCTTAAAAAAGAAAAGAAAAAAAAAATGTTATAATTAAAAAATTAATAAGTGAATGAGAAAATATCAAAAGAATTAAATAGATTTTATGTAATTGATTATTTCTTGAATTGTCATATTTCTATTTTCTTCTGACAACTCAATTTTTATTGAACTTTTCTTGATTTATAGGTTTTTGTTTTTTGGGGGGAATATTATAACACACCATCAAAACTTTTATCTTCATATTAAGTCATGATTTATAAAGATGTTAGTAATTATGCTCCTAATACCAAAAAGTACTCATTGGATAAGTTTTCCTTTTATTTTCTTTTTATGCATGGGTATTCTTTATGATTATATTTCTCTCTCTCTTTTTTATTTTTTAATTTATAAGAACAAAGCATTTCATTCATAGCGAAAATAGCCAATTACAAGGAATAATTGTCCAGCCACACAAATTGGATAACTATAGATGGGATAGAATTCATCCATAATTCCACATTTTAAACACTCCATGCATGCTTGGCCAAGTGGTGTGCATCTTGATTACCCATATATACTGGGACATGCAGATAGTCCTAAAAATTAACTGGTGAAGTAGCTTCCTTATAACCTCGCACGACAAGAGATTCCCCAGCACACATAATTCCATATCAGTCTTCAGTATATATGAGCTTCATGATTCCTAATCGAGAGTTAAATTGCAAGCCATGGAGCATAATTCTAAATATATATGTTAATCTTTGAATTTATTTTTTTCTAATTCTATTATGTTTGAGTTAATGTGATGTTGGTGAAAATTTTGCACTTATTTACCATGTTTGAGACATGAAGTGATATAAATTCTCATCCAGTCTTCACATAATATATATTTCACAGTCTCATTCTAAGGGTGCACTTGCTGTTCATCATTATTAGTTTAATATGCATTATGAAAATTATAAATAGCAAAGTATACTTTTCAGTGTTCATAAAAGTTTTTTGTATATTTTTTTGAAGAGACAAAGGCCTACTTTTTTTTTTTTAAATGTGCAAATTATTTGAGAAATTCTAGGGCTACATACGGGATTTTCCGACTGGAAATCCTGACTTTAGCTCTAGAATTTTTTTTAATTTAGTAATTGAGAATATATTATAATATAATATTTTAATTTTTTTCAAATATTTAAAAATGATAAGAAAAATAGATGAATAAAAAAATTAAAAAAAAAAGTTTTCCTTTACACAGGCGGGATCCAAGTCGGGATCCTGCCTATGTAAACGTACAAGGACTCATATTAGGGATCCTGCCTATGTAAACGTACAAGGACTCATATTATTTATAAAATATTAACAATAATGAATACAATTAATTTTAAGAATCTAAAGTAGGTCTTGTAAAACTAAATTCGATAAAATTTTCTTTAAATTAGTTGTTTTCTAATAAAAATTAGTAGGTTATTAATTGAGAAGGACAATAATATTATTCATCATTAATAATTTTGCTTAACAAAACAAAATGAATGAAATTTTAAATAAAAATATAATAAAATTAAAATATTTTTTTTTGAATTTTTACTTTCGAAAACTAAAAGGGAGACGCTGGGGACTGGTCCGGCTGTCCCCAATGTCTAAAACAGCCCAACATTAGTTGGGCTGCTTTATGATAAAAAACACATTAAAATAAAATAAAAAAATATGATTAAATAAAAAAATGAAGATTAAAAATATAATAAAAAAATAAAATGAACAAAACATAATAAAAAAATATAAAAATATAAAAATATAAAAATATAAAAAAAATAAAATGAAGATGAATTTAAGGGAATTTGACCATGGAGCGAACGAAGTCGCCGCCGGTGGCGGTGGGCGACACCGCCCACGCCATCGGGACCGGTGGACTAAGGCGTACGGGTCCGAAACGGGTTTAAGACTGCCGGGGGCACACCGGAGCTTACCGGAGCTCGCCGTCGTAGGGGTGAGGTCGCCTGAATCTGTCGGTCCCGATGGCGTGGGCGGTGTCGCCCACCGCCACTTGGAACGACGGGGACTGCTTTGTGTGGGGAGCAGACAGGCTGCCCCCAGAATATTCCAAACTAAAAATGTCTCACTCCAAATTTTTGCTTTAGTCCCTACAATCTATTGAGTTGATTCTGTCTCTTTATAATAGTTTGAGTAAAGCTCCACTGTAAATATTCTTGTGACGTATACTGTCAGATGTAGATTGGCCCTCCATTGGAACGTCGTTATAAATAGACGTTAACTGTGCATGCAGCATGCACGTGGCTATATATATTGCGTGTGTGATTGTCATCCTACTTCGAGTGTGTGTTCCTAGTTTGATCTTGCATGGATGGCATGGTCCCAGCTGTAATGAATAACATCATCAGATTTTTGGTTTGAGTATTAATGTTATTGGAGCATGGTCCCAGCTGTAATGAATAACCTGATCAATACTCATAATATGAGCGGTAAGTTCCATCAAGTAGCATTATTCTTTTTATATTTAATACATACACACGCATATATATATATATTTATATATATACATGCTGTATATAAGATTTTGTGCCGAGTTGATTATTAAAAACAAATAAAAAGATAGATATATACAACGACGGCTTTTGATATAAGTATTTTTAAACATTTATTGAGTGACAAATACACGATGGTCGACAACATGATGACCAGTGTCTGATCAATACCCTGGAATTATATATGTGGACAAATATAAGAGGTAAAAGATGGAATGTTTTGTGTTTGAAGTCTGAGGACCACCAATATTATTATGGGATCAGCTACCGAGGCTTTGCGACATTTTCTGTACGGTCGCTGTAAGGTGCATAATCCAAATGGCCAGAAATCTAGAAATAAGCCTGTCATTGCGTATTAATTTGTCATTTATCCCCTTTTATAAAAAAAGAAAAAAAATTGTCATTTATCAAAGGATGATATCTTGAGATCAATCTATTTCATATAAGTATTTTTATTAGATTAGTTAAAAATTAAATTTAATGAAGATTTAGATAATAAGACTTAAAATAAACCTATATTAAAATGTCTAAACTCTAAATTTTAGATAAATAATTACAGTAATACTAAACATGATTCCTCCAAAAATAAAGGTTACTATTCCTCCTCTATTCTCTTATTTTATTCTTTTTCCTCTTTTTTGGGCGACCCTACATCATGGACAAGTCTCCAAATAAAATTCATGACATTTATCTTTTGAATACATTTCTCAATTCTCCTTCTGTAGTGTTCGTCCATAAACATTAACTTAATAATAATAAAAAAATTAGTTGAGAATATTCAAAATAAGGACCAAATAATTAAATGTTTTAATTAGTAATCATTTAATTTAAATATAATATAATATAATTACTAATTAATTTTCTTAACCTATAATTTAATTATAATATGATTATTAATTAACATATAATGGGTAAAATATGATAAAATAAAATAAAATAATAATTAAAAATAATTAAATATTATTTTGATTATGAATTACTCATTACTACATACACTCATAAATGAATAATCTAATATGAGAGTTTGATATGAATAGCAAAAGTCAAATTATTATTATATTAATTTATTATTATATAATTAAAAAATAACCATTTTAATATGAGGATTTATATAAATAAATAACTAAAAGCCAAATTTTTCGTTACAATAGTTTAAGATATAAATTTGGAAATGTTAAGATGCAAAGATCAAGAGTACCGAGAGTACCGAGAGGATTAACTGAGGTTTTTTTTTTTTTTGTGCGCATGTGTGTGTTTTATTTTATTCTATTTAAAAAGAATACAAAACAACTATCGATCAATCCTTTTAAGTACTAGGTGAATTACTCTTACTAATAAAATTAATGGGGTGTGTTCTATCATCGAATATCTATTCGATGAGTCTAATTAGGAGTGTAAATAGTTCGGTCTAATCCGGTTCAGTAGAGATGATGGACTGGACTAAATGGGTACAATTTTATTCGGTCTGGTTCAATTTAGGACATTCCGAATATGACTTAATGGGTCAAATTAAACCTAAAATTCTACCATAATCAAATCTATTTTTTGGCCTAATTTTAATTATCGGCTCACTTCACATTTTTATAATAGATTCAAACTAAAAAATATTAAAAAAAACTTACTCTTAAAAAAAATGATAAAATAAAAATAACCTGGATAAAAAAGAAGTAGAAAAAAAATTCATTTTACAAGAGGACACATATCCATATACATATTAAATTAACTATACTAATACTATTATAAATTTACATACATAATATGATTTATACTACAACTCTTATAATATGTTAATATATTAATATTATATATTATTACTAATATATTATATATTATAGTTATACATCAAATAATATATATATATTATTTTTGCATTCAGCTTGGTCTGATCTAGTCTGGTTCAAGGTGAGAAAATCTCTAAACAAGGATTGGACCGGACCATACCATACCCCATTCAATCCAGTCTAAAATGACCAATCCGGATTTGAAGTTCTTACACCTTTAAGTCCAACAAATGGAGCGAGAGAGAATGAGAACAGAAAGCCGCCCCAATAGTTAAATAAAAGAAAATTGATAAATACATGTTATTTTTCATAACATATTACATAATTATGTTTTAAAACAAAGGAAAGTTTAATAAAATATTTTATAAAAGTAACATCATTTTATAAAAATATCCTCATTTTAAAATATATATCATGAAATATATTATAAAATATTTTGCGTGTATCATTGCTTAATAAATAAAGGGAAATGTGATATTCTTACTATTTTATTATTATTTGTCTATGATTCTTAGTGAATTTAAATTTTCTAATTATTTTTTAAAGTATTTTTTTAATATTTTTAATCATTAAAAATTTTAAAAAATATATAATTTCATTAATAATCACTTCTTTAATTTTAAATAAAAAATTTTAAAAATAAAAAAATGGTCAAAAGATTGTAAAAATTAATAAAGCTATCATTGTTCATAAATAGAAGGAAAATAATAAGGAGATCCTTGGGGTCCATTTGGTGCCCCGCTCTCAAATTTTTTTTTTTTAATTTAATAATTAAGAAAATATTATTTAATAATATTGTGGATTTTTTTAAAATATTTATGAGTATTTAAAAAATAGGTAAAAAAAAAAAAGCAAAAAAAAAAATAAAGAAAATAAAATATAATAAATAAGCAATAGACCCTACATCGAAATCCCTGAAAGCGCCCTAAATAGAATCCGATCCAAACTTTTATTGGCATTTTTTGGCATGGGTGGACGTGGATGGGCCATTAAAAGGACGCACTTAATCCAATGTTTGTTCACATGGAAATCACAAGCACGCTGGGTGTATTCAGTGAATGGTGGACATCGTTGTTTGTTGGGGCCACAGAAATTATTTTTGGACAGACATAACTCTCAGGTTGCGTGGTTCAATTCAGTTCAAGCAAATTAGATTCAGAAATAAAATGAAATAAATTATAAATAATAATAAAATGAGTGATTGAGATGAATTAAAATTTAAAATAAATAATTAAGATAAATTAAAAATATAAAATAAATTATAAATAATAAAATTAAATTTATTAAAGAAACCGGTTTGCTCCTCTTTCAATCTCCTAACATCTGTTATCTCTAGTTTTATTTTTAAAAAACATCTGAGTCTGTGCATAGCTTCTGATCCTATTCATAGTGTTTTTAGAGTCACAGATCGAAATTTTTTATTAGAAATTCTGCTTATGTAATTTTTTTTAATATTTAAAAAAAGTAAAAAAATTATAAGATTATTATAAGATAAAATTAAAAATATATAAATTCACAATAGGAATTCCCGACTAATCCCCCCCGTATTTGACACTAGCATTATTCATCATAAATTCCTTATTCTTATTATCAAATCATTTTAATAGTAAATATCTTGTTGAAGTACTCATTTTAAGTTTATAAATGATTGCCAGTTTTCATGAAACGAAACATATGAATATTTATTCCCTCTTTTCAAAAATAGTTAGCAAAACTTTAATATAATTTTTATCTTATCTTATTTATCTCTTATATGTAAATTTAGTTGTTCTCTCTTCAAATTAAAGACATAATAAAAATATGCATTTAGAGACTTTTTAGATGAAAAAAACAAAAAAAATAGTCTTTCTTTAATATTATTTATAAGATTTTTACTTAACAATTTGATCCAAAAATGTCGATTTATTTTCAAATTTTATTTATATTATTTATAATTTATTTCATATTTTTAACTCATTTTAATTATTTATTTTATTATTATTCATAACTCTTCCCATCTCACCTCTAAATCTAAATCCAAACGAAAATTAAAGTCCGTCAAGTTTTATAAATCAGCTACGAACATGTTCCTGCTAACATTCCATACATTAAAACCTTTTTTCTTTTTTCATTATTCATCTTGAGGTAATGGAACGTACGGCTCCGAAAAAGAATTTGTGACTCCGTCAAGTTTCCGTCTAGTGTTCGCGCTATACGGACAGCCAAGTGGACTGTACTCATACATAAATGTCATCAAAATCGTACAGAACTGTGTAGAACAATTCAATACCCACGGTCCCACCCCATCACTGTGCAGAACAGTACAACCTCATGAATTACAAATAGATGCTCAAGGCATCAAGAAGTTCAAGCTCCAACTAGTCTCTGAGCATGCATTTCCGTAATGCAGGCATCTCTCTCCCCACCTGTTTAACTAAGTTCATGCCATCTTTTCCAGACTCCAATCAAAGCAAAGATGCAGAAAATGATGATGAAGACGACTGCAAGGCCGGGAATTACAAGCAGGTACCTAATTAATCTTTGCCCAGCTAGCTTTTTTGGCATGTGAGAATATAAATAAATTAGTGTTAACCTAGCTAGCTAGCTATAAGTTGCAGTGAAGTGAAATTGTCTGTGACATTGCAGGGAACTGAGAGGTATGCAGGGGAAGGATTCGCGTGGAACACTCATTTGAGCAAGATGGTACTAGTAACTTTTATTGTCCGAGAACTACGGGGTTATGTTATTAGATAACCTCGACCTCGGACCTTCAGCATAATTGATCTGTTGAAAGATGGAAATTAGAAGATTATACATCCTCAACCTCGAAGTTTCGATATGAGTTGGGATTATATGATTATATATCCCCGACCTCAGACTTTCAACAAGATCAATTATTGCAAATTAGCTGAAGTTAATTTGATTATATATTCACGATCACTGACCTATCTTGTAGTTGAGCTCAACTGTAAAGTAAATGTTCGATGATTAAAAATATCGCAAAATTAGTCAATCACTTCCCTCTTATGATGTATCACAACGGTCAACTAAATTATGAAAAACTTTTAAATTAAAAAACCAGTGGATGGCCAAGAAACGTCACTAGATCAGCAAAGGATCTTTAAATTGTAATTGTTATTCTTTTGCGTGCTCTATTATTATTATTATTATTATTATTATTTTCAGAGGTAACATTGTTTTCTAGTGAGAGATCATGAATTATCATTAATATAAAGCCACGCAGTAAATTGTTTCAATGGTTCAATGCTAATTGTTCTAATTGTTTTCATGGCTAAATTAAGTAGTGCTCGTGGCTGGTTAGATGTGATCAAGATCCGTATAAAAGAAATGGTTGATTAAAAAAAGGAAAATAACAAGGTTCTTGATTTTAGGTAATCAAAAATCACATTCTCTACTTTTAATTTCTTAATACACTCCCCAGCAAATTCTCTATTCATTTTTTTTAGTACTTCTTTAATTGTACTTATTCTCATTCTTATATATTACTTCTAATTTCTACAATTATATATTTAAATATTCATTTTTTTTAAACAGTCAATCAATTACTTTTGCCTCGATATTACTACTTGATTTATAGAAGTCCCTAGTAGCTGATCAGGACCGTTTTCCTTTTGTTTCTTTGTTTTGTTTTTTTCGAGTTTGTGGGCGCATATTGAGATTAATTTCTTTTAATTAATAAAATCTATCTACTTTTGAATGTAAGCACATTTTTTTTCCTTTCATATAATATATACTCACATTTTGTCTCTTTTGTTCTTATTGAAAACTAATAAAATACACATCCAAAAATCAAAATATTACATTATAAAAAATTACGCTAGAATTCATCCTAATTAGTAAGAATAAGTCATTCGTGTTGAGTGTGCCTCGAACAAATAACCATTGAATATTAACTCATGCAGTGTGTCCAGCAGAGATCGAGCAAATATTAGGATCAAAAATGATGGGGAGAAGCCACATCCAAGAGCACTCACTCACATGAACAGTGACATGTACAATACATGTCACTGTTCATGTGAGTGAGTGCTCTTGGATGTGGCTTCTCCCTAGCATGTCTCTATTAGGATATGTGTCTCGCTCAAGCCCATTGTTACGCGAGACTTGAGCAAACTCAAGGTTGAGTTTCACGAGTCCACTATTGAACACATCTCAAACAAACTCATGGGTTAATTTTGCTAGAACGCCAAATCGAGCAACAATCGTGCGAACTCACAAGTTACACCTTTTTGGTTCACAAACTAAAACATTGCATTTGCATGCAACCCAATAGTGCAAAGTATGCTTCTGTGTAGCTGCTAATTTAGCGGCCATTGAATTCCAAACCTTTGATTACTGGTGACAACAGTCAACACCACTATTGGCCTCTGCAGGAGGCATATATAAATACTGCATAACCACAGACTTGATGCTTGATCTCTTTGATACTAAAAAACAAGTTAAAAGATATTCAAGTCCCCCTATCTCACTATCATAAAAATGAGTAATAGTGATCCAACATTAGCAATGAAAATGATTATTAGCGACTAAAATAGATTATTAGTAACTAAAATGAATTATTTGCGACTAATAAAAATGTAGCAAATAAGTAGTTTTCTTATAGCGTCTTCGAAATATGTAGTTTGGCAGTATTCAATGACCCTAGCTACAAAGAGAAAGTACTATACGACTCATCAGCATGATCCTAAGGCCAGCAGACAATCAGCAACTCTCTAAGGTTCTCGATCTCTTCTTCCCATTGGAAAGAAATCCTTGGAGACTGCTCGCTTTCTCTAAAGTAGAACGAAATGGCATCTGATCCTTTAAGCGTTGCTCTTGTTTGATTATTTTACCTGATGCACATTTTTCTTTTTCACTTTTACAAAATTATAATAATTGTCATTGCTACCGATGCCAGGTGACGCACAGGCCATACGTCGAGCACCAAGAATGCATGCATGATTATAATAACATTCCAGATCGAAAGAAAATATTTAGCTTGCTAATAAAGCAAAAAACTCGATGCCCAATCAAACTTTCACAATAAATGCTTATATAATGCACACCCCTTCAAACTTTCAAATTATAAAATCCAATCATGATATACTTTAAACTGGACTTCAAATCTTTCCAAGTCCAAATATAATTGAATCGGGAATGGAAACAAAGCAATTTGGTGCAGAAGTACGCCAGGCTCCAGCTACTACGGAGATTAGGACGGAAGAAGAAGATGGTTCAGCGTGAAAAAGAAAAAGGCCAGAGACCTAGAAATGAGACAGGCCCATCGGGTCATCGAAGAAGATCCGGAAGTGTTTGACCAGGCTTAATTATAATATTGTCGAATCATTTATACTAGAGTACACGCAGGCCCTGAGGCCCGTGTTTGCAAGTCCGATGCATGCAAATCCTTTGGAAAAAAAGTATATTGTCTGCACAAATTATTTTTCAAATATATTACATATTACTTTTCCTATTTATCTAGGGAAAAAAAAATACAACTGATCTACTTACATGATATTTTCCAAATAGTTATTATGGTTTTGTTATATATAATCCATTTATTTTTTTCTCCAACGATATTAGATTAATTATTTTCGTTCGCTATGCAATAAATTAAATAAAGAACTATGAGAAATATTGTAATTCGATTGATCATGTTAATTAGAGGCGACTCATGTAAGAATTGAAGTACAGATGATACGTACCTGGACATCTTTGGGCAATAAAAGCGAAGAAATAATTAAACAGATTATATGATGCCAGCCCCTTTTTTTTCTCTGAAGATAAGTGAAATATATTGATAGATAAAAGGTACTGGCCGGTGGGGAAAATGATAGATCAAAAAGAAAAAAAAAATGATAGTGAAAGGGTGTCCAATCCATCCAGACCCGAGCCCAAAAGGGTTGTCAGGCTCAAGGCCCGTAATCTGTACCCATCACCACGCGGTGTCCGAATTCAACTAGGGAGACTGAAACCGGAGACGATCCAAGTCCCTGGTTATCCCGAACCGACAGAATAAGATTAAATCGGCTTCGAGGACACGCTAAGGCCAGAACGACGGATCACGTACCGATATATCTCCTGGATCCGCCTCACATCAAGATCACTCCCGCATTTATGAACAACAGACAACCGCCGGTCTACAGATCTCCCCTCTTGAATGCGGAACCAGACAACCGTCGGTCTACAGATCTCCCCTCTTAAATGCGAAAACACTATAAATGCACATCATTAATTGCTATATTGACGAAAGATATTGCGGCATTTAATGCCCCTTTCCAAAAGGGGCTAATTGAGCATTAAATGAAGGGATACTCAATTAATGCGATGAGACCGACCGAATCAGATCAGGTTTTTCCCTATCGAGGATGACGATCGAGTGATGTCCCGATTTCCAGCTCTTTTATCATAAAAACCCTCCTTCAAAGGGAACACCTATAAATAACACCAAACCAAAACGAAAAGAGGTACATTCTCAAATTCTCTCAAGCAAACGTCCATATATTTTCTCCCTAAAACTAACTTGATCGTCGGAGCGGTCCCGGACCCCGATCTTCCTTGTTCTTATTTTGCAGGTTACGATCGGTCGGGATTTGATAAACCAGACTGCAGAATACGTCCTTAACAGTGGTGCCGTCTGTGGGATCCTGTTGTTTTTTATAAACGTACTTTCTGCATGTCTACCCTACCATTGTCCCAAACGACCAAGCACGACCAGCAATCAGACCCGTCGATGGAAGAAAGACTAGAAGTATTGGAAGAAATGGTGAGGAAGCTAAAAGAGGAGAACGCCGCCCTCCGCCAACCACGCGAAGAGGCATCGGCCCGTGGCGAAACCAATCTGGGAGAGAAAATGTGAGCTCCCGACTTCCTGAGGAGAGCGAGGCCTCTGAAGGAGAACGACGTCGGATGCACACCGAGCTAAAGGAGTTGGGGGATAAGTACGCTGAAATGGCAAAACTAATCAGCCCGGCAGCAGGGCACCTCTCCTCGCAGGGAAGCATAGGAACACCCTACAGTGCAGACGTCCTGGCCGTCCCTTTCCCGCCCAAATTCAAGGTTCCACAAGTAGAACTGTATGATGGGTCTCAGGATCCCTTGGAACACCTAGAAGCCTTTAAAGCACATATCAGCCTACATGGCTATCCTGGCGAAGTAGCGTGCCGAGCATTCCCTCTCACACTGAAGGAGATGGCTAGGACATGGTTCGGAACCATTCCTCCGGGATCAGTTAGTAGCTTCGAGACGTTAGCCCGACTCTTCATCACCCAATTCATGGCCAGTAGGAAACGAAGGCGCCCCGCGGCGTACCTATTGACCGTCAAGCAAGGAGAGAAGGAAAGCCTGAAAGGGTACCTGACCAGGTTTAACAAAAAAAGAATGACCACTGACAACCAAGACGAAAAGATCACCCTAGCGGCCCTCCTGGGCGGCATATGGCCCAGGAGCCCCTTCATGGCGGAGATAGCCCGCAAGACTCCCACTACTCTGAACGGGTTTATGGATCAAGCTGACGGATTCATCAACGCCGAAGATACGCTCGAAGCCCTAGTAGCCCCACGACGAGGAGAACTCCGACAGCATGATCGGAAAACAACCAGTGCCGGGAAAAGTTCCAGCCGGCATCGGGGGGGGGGAGGAAGTTCCCAGATGAAACAAGGAGAAGAGACTCCCCACAGGAACACAGACTATCGTCATGGCCTCAATTCAACTTGGCGGTGGAAAATCAGAACCGATCTGAATCGAGGCGAGAGTCCATTAGAAGAAAGAGGGGGGATATGTATTGCGAATATCACAAGTCTAAGGGCCACAACACTGAAGACTGCCAGACTTTGAAGAACAGATAAAGAGAAGAACAGATGAACAATCGAAGAGATAGAACCCGGTCGAGGACCCCACGTCGGGAACGAGAGTCAAGCCGACACCGAGGCGAGCCCATACCTAGCCACCTGCCAGGCGAGATCAGAACCATTGTTGGAAGACCATCTCGAGGAGGGACTACATCCTCCTCTCAAAGGGCGCATGCGCGAAGAGCCAGATATGGGGAAGTTTACACACTGGGGCGAGTACCGAGACAGGGCAACCCGGGTCCTAAAGGAGAATCAATCGTTTTCAACGAGCATGATGGAAAGGGGATCGCCTTTCCGCACGATAACGCATTGGTGATATCAGTATTGATAGCCAATTTCACGATTAAAAGGATACTGGTTGACAACGGGAGTTCAGCCAATATTTTGTTCTGGGAGGCCTTCATGCAGATGGGGATCGATCCCTACCAACTTCAGCCCATCCAAGCCCCCCTTAAAGGATTTACGGGTGAAGCAATACACCCTGAAGGCGTGATAACACTCCCGGTCTTGATGAGTTCCGCACCCAGGACCATGTCCGTCATGACCGAGTTCCTGGTGGTGAAAGCCCCCTCCTCCTACAATGCTATCTTAGGGAGGCCAACCCTAAATAACCTGAGGGCAGTCACTTCTACCTACTACCTCAAAATGAAGTTTCCGACCGACAGAGGAATAGGTGAAGTCACAGGAGAGCAACTCCTCTGACTTCACACAGTACGCTCGATAAAATTTTTTCTTAAGTTTACACTTAACCAAAAATTTCGCGGGGTAAAGACAGAACGAATAAAGCATCTAAAGAAAGATTAAATTCGAATGTCATATATATTCAGTCATACAAACTCGCTCGAATCGAACTCGAACGTCATGTTCAGTTACAAAAAACAAAAAAAAAACAAAAAAAAAAAAAAACAACAACAACAACTTATACATCGACCAAGTCAAGCCTCAGGAAGGGGAGGAGGAGGATTCAAGTCGTCAAAAGGAGGGTAGCCACGCTTCCCGATCTTCTTGACATATCTCTTCGCGGCCCGGTCTGGACGAAGAGACTTTGGACTTATCTTCCGAGGATCGAGCTGAGGGTCCACTAGAAGCTGGGCTCCTATCCGGCGGAGGCCCTCGGCATAGCCGTACCCCCACGCGGAATTACGAATGGCCACCACTCGAGATATTTGCTGCTCGAAATCAGCAATTCTCGAATGAGCCTCTTCTAAAGCGCGGCGAGCCCCCTCCAGCTCGGACTCTTGAGCAGCCCGGATTTCCTCGGAATGTGCCAGCTCCGCTCCCAAAGCCTCTCGGGCGTGCCTCGAACCGGCCAATTCCTCCTCCCGAGCAATCCAAGCCTGCTCGGAAATTGCTAGCTCTTCTTCCCTCAATGAGAGAATCTGGGAAGAAGCAACTAGTTCTGCCGTCTGAGCAGTTAGCTCGGACTGAAGGAGGATCTTGTCCTGCTCGGTGGCCGATCTCGCGTCTACGAGGTGGGCGTTCCTCTGATGGGCTGTCGCCAGTGATTCCCGGGTCGCCTCCAATTCGGCCTGAAAAGAAGAGTTGGCCTTTTCCAGCCTGCTTTTATCCGCCCCTAACTCCTCGACCGTCTTGATCAGCCCCTCGCAAGTTTCCTGCTACAGCTCGAGCTGGTCCCGCGCCTGCTGCAACTTGTAAAGCCCGAACTTGCAGACAGTTCCGAGCTCATTGTTGAATTTGGCGAGCTCGGCCAACTCGGAACCCACAGCCCGGGATATCTCTTTGGCGACCTGAACACCAGGAAAAGAACTTAGCAACTCGAAAAGAAAAGACCATGCAAAATTCGACAAAGTCTACCGGTCAAACCTGAGTCAGTAGAGGCTCCAGCATCAAGGCCACTCAGTCGGAAGCGTCCGCCTTGGCTTGTTCAAAACGAGAGGGCCGCTCTGAACCAGCTTCACCGGCTTGATGTCCTCCTTCCGAATCCGACTCGAAGAGCCGACCGAGCACCGCGACCCCACTTCGAAATCAAAAAGGAGACGGAGGTCGGGGAGGAACTTCCGAGTCTGGGGATGGATGCACACCCTCGAAATGAACCCCTGAAGTCGACCCCCTCTCGAAAGTCGGGGGTGGACGCTCAGGAGATTCATCGGGCTCGATGGCGGGTCGCCCGCCCTCGTCTGAGGCCTCCACATGGCACCCTTTCACTGGAGTACCAGACCCGCCCGACCTCTCGGGGACGGCCTCTTCCCGGTGTCCTTCGTCCGAAGCTCCATGCTGACCGACTCCCTCACGAACGCCCTCGGAGTCGGCCTCACCAAAAACTTCATCTTCCCCCTCGGAAGCATCCGAGTGACGCTCAGAAGATGAAGGAAGGGGGGTGGGCAATTGATTCGCCCTGGCAACTTGCTCCTCCGACTCCTGTCGGATGACTTGCGTAAAAGGCATGGCCCCTGGAGTCAAGTCGGCGGCACGATCCAAAGCCTCCTGAAAGACACGATCTATCTCCTCTCCATCTGAGGACTCGACCCCAGCTAGATCGGTCGCTTCAATCGGGGCTTCCATGACCAACCTACTGGCCTCAGCCCTTATTCCCTCGGTCTGCAGGAATCGAAGCCTGTCCGAGGATGACGATGAGGAGGCCTGCTCGGGACAGCGAACGGGAGAGTCTATGGGGGCAACACGTTCGTCTGGATCCTCGGTACGTGGACCCTTCCCCTTCTTCTGTTTCTTGGGACGGGCACCACGGCTCGTAGTGGCTTCGCCGGCTCGACTCTTCGTGCGTCTCTCTTTTTCTACCTCCTGATCAGAGGCCCGCTTGCGAGAGGAGGTAGGAGGCTCTTCCGGAATGTTGAAGAAGCTTTGACCCTCGGCGTAGGACCGATCTGGTCGGGTCAGAAACTCCTCAATGTTCTCCTCGGTGAGAAGATTGTCGGACCATAGCCGGTCGGGATCCTCTACCCCCCAAGAGAGGACGGCCTTCACCCTCTCAGTTTCTTGGGCCGTAAGAGCAATCTCCATGTGTGTCTGGGAAGGGAGGAAGCCCCAATCTTTCTGAACAGGGAAATCATTCCCCTCTCCCTCCGGGAATTCCCACTCCCTGTCCGAGACAAAGAAAAACCTTTTGTGATAGTCTCGGGCACTCGAATGTCTCTCTTCCATTCGAATCAGTCTGCACTTCGGCTTTATTTGGAAGCCAGCAACGTTCCCGTCCCGACGGAGGAGCCGGTACATCGAAAAAAACTCCCGAGCAGTCAAGTCGGGGTAGGGATCGTTCTTCCCAGAGAGAACGATCCAAAACGCCACGCAAGTGGCCAGCAAAATATGTCACCCGTTCGGCATGAGTTGGGCAGGGGCCAAATCCAAGAAATGCAGTACTTCACGAACGGGCCGGATGAAGGGAATGTGGAAACCCTTCGAAAACATGAGAGAGAAGAGGACAACCTTCTGTGCCCTCCCATCGCGTTCACAAGCCCTAACGCCATCCCTTGGGGCCTCCATGGTATACCGTCAGGAAACACGATGTTTCTTCCTGAGCGTGTCCACATCGGAAGACTGCATTGAGGAAATCCAACCATTACCGGCAAAGAAAGGGCATGGGTCAGAAGAAGCCATGGGAGCAAGTGGAAAGGAACGCAACGAAAGAACAGAGAAAGCAGCAAAGAACGAAAGCAAGAAACAATGGCAACAGAAGAACAGGAAAGCAAACGAAGGAGGAAGGACAGTGAGAAGACCTCTGGGTAATTTATACCCAGAAGCCAAATTTAAAGCGAACGGGAAACGAAGCGACGTCGGAACCGTCACCTCAGACGTGACTCTTGGGAACGGAAGGCACGCCCTAAACTGACCAATCAGAGGTAAGAAGCGTGCGCCGAAATGACAAGTCAGTTAATGATGATCACGCGCGTGCGTATCACTATTTAATCGCGGATCACTGACGGTTCGGGAATCGGAACAACGGCACAGTTAAATTTTTAACTGCATTAAATGCCTGACACGGAATATGACAAGTCATGATTCAGCATTAATTGATCAGAATTCAGATCATCCCCCTGAAGTCCGGTCAGTAAACGAAATGACATACCAACGGGAACCACCCGAGTACATCCCACCCCGTATTTCCGCTCGGAAGGAGAATTAAAAGAATACTGCTCGGTACTGAAGGACAGCGCAAACAAAGAAAAGGAAGACTCTAGCCCTAAAACATTTAGAATTTCCATCGAAGTTCCTTCGATAAAAACTCGCGGGGTACTGAAAGGGTGTCCAACCCATCCAGACCCGAGCCCAAAAGGGTTGTCAGGCCCAAGGCCCATAATCTGCACCCATCACCACGCGGTGTCCGAATTCAACTAGGGAGACTGAAACCGGGGACGATCCAAGTCCCTAGTTATCCCGAACCGACAGAATAAGATTAAATCGGCTTCGAGGACACGCTAAGGCCAGAACGACGGATCACGTACCGATATATCTCCTGGATCCGCCTCACATCAAGATCACTCCCGCATTTATGAACAACAGACAACCGCCGGTCTACAGATCTCCCCTCTTGAATGCGGAACCAGACAACCGCCGGTCTACAGATCTCTCCTCTTAAATGCGGAGACACTATAAATGCACATCATTAATTGCTATATTGACGAAAGATATTGCGGCATTTAATGCCCCTTTCCAAAAGGGGCTAATTGAGCATTAAATGAAGGGATACTCAATTAATGCGATGAGACCGACCGAATCAGATCAGGTTTTTCCCTATCGAGGATGACGATCGAGTGATGTTCCGATTTCCAGCTCTTTTATCATAAAAACCCTCCTTCAAAGGGAACACCTATAAATAACACCAAACCAAAACGAAAAGTGGTACATTCTCAAATTCTCTCAAGCAAACGTCCATATATTTTCTCCCTAAAACTAACTTGATCATCGGAGCGGTCCCGGACCCCGATCTTCCTTATTCTTATTTTGCAGGTTACGGTCGGTTGGGATTTGATAAACCAGACTGCAGAATACGTTCTTAACAGATAGATAAAAGTTCTTACAAAGCAACATAATTAAACTGCTAGCGGTATACCCTTTCCATTGTGAAATCTCAATAGGCATAACGGGACCGAGATAAGAGGGAGGCAGTCATATATTTTTGGTAGAAATTGTCCATTGCATAACTAAATGTACACATCGATTATAGTCTCGATGTATTTTCTTTATATTCTAACTCTCGAAGGAAGATAAGAGAAAATTGGTATCTCTCGCAATAAGTTGGATGGACAAATCCATTGCTTTTTTAGGGTCTTTTGCTGCAATATTTAAAACAAGTTGGGAATCTCTTGCAATGATAACTTTCTTCACTGATCTTGCCATAGTTTCTTTTACACCTTATAAGAGTGTTGTTGCTTCTCCTTGATTGGGGTTGATGCTATGAATCTCTTTAGTACAAACAAAAATGATTTCTCCATATGCATTTGAGCAGACTGCCGTTAAGGAGCTGCTGCTCCCTCTTATCGCCACATCAAAGGTTAAGTAATGGTGATCCATAAGGAGTCTTCCAGTTAGATGCTTGTGTGAGTGATATAACACCACATGCTATATGATGGTCCTAAAAAGTTTTCTGGACAGTTCTAATAAATCATCAATATTGGGGGTCACATTTTCGTAAACAATTTTGTTTCTTAAAAGCCAAATGCTATCCATGGCCAAGATTGCAAAAATATGAAAGCTATGATACTCTCTCACTAGGATATTAAGATTTCCAGGGGAAAGAATGCATTCCCACCCGTTTTCAATACCCCTATCTGAGAAGATTTGAATATTGAGGGGCCATTGCAAATTTCTCCATAGAATCCTAGTAAAAGGGCAACTGAGGAAGAGATGATTTTCAGTATCCTCTTCTTCCAAGCAAATGGGACAGTTAGCTTGAGTAGGATCAAGATTAAGATGATACTTGAGCGTAGATTTGATAGGGAGAATGTTGCTTAAGATTTTCCATACTAGAAATTTTAGTCTATCTTGAATTCTAAGATGCCAAATTTGTTTTCAATGAGTCGAAACAATCTCAGAATAAGCTTCTTTGACAGAAAAATTACCAGAGGCATTATTCTTCCAAACTAGCTTATCCCTCAAATGGTTAAGATTGATCTTAACGAAAAGGATTTTCAGGATCTCATGGACAATATGATCATCAAACAAAGTAAGAATGAGTAGGATATTTCGTCCTCTAGGATCTTCCATGGTAAGTACTGAGTTCCGCCATCTTTAGATCCAGGTCTTAAGGTGTGGACAGATCTTTAGCCACAGACCAGACTACCAACTCACTTCTTTCCTATTTGGAAAATTATTCCTTGTGGCCTAGTCAAAAAGTTCATTCTGAGAAATCTGTGATCCAATTCAGTCATAACACTCTGAGCCAAACCAAGATAAGATTGAGAGAGATGCTCAACTTTAAGAATCCTCCTCCGCAACTCAAATATATTGGGCTCCCTTTAATCTTCAATAAATCCAAGAAAATCCTTTTTGAAGACCTGGTGAATAAAATCGTGAATAGGGTGGCAACTTGGAAGGCCAAACTCCTTTCCCAAACAGGTAAAATTGTTTTGATCAAATCTATTGTAAATGCCATTCCCTTTTATGCCATGTTCGGCCCCTTGAAGCTGAATCATATATATATGAAGGGTGAGGATATTCGATCTATTCCACTTTTTTATCTCTCCTCTCCATGATACTGAGTGGCAGTGGTGTGGAACATTAAATAAAGCAAAGATATGTATGCTTTATACGATGAATAGTCTAAAAATCACAAAGCATCGATACAAAGAATCGTTTGACAAAATGTTTGTGCTCATCATGTGAAGTAAGCTAGCTACATATAACTGGCGGCCTGATCATCAAAAGTACTTATGCATTCATGGGGTCCGAAAAGATGCCCTTTTTTTGTGTATCGAAGATGGACCATGCAGCTGCCTTTTTGTGTCATTTAACATGGTGAGAATCAAATTAACGCGTGTATTCAAATGATCACTTAATGTGATGTTACCATATTTTACCAATTGTATGGTCGAGAGTAGAATAGCCGCATCGATCGGCATGCATCATCTAGCTTTTTAAACTGGCCTGAGGGCCGAGGCGATGTACGTCCCCGCGTGCATCTCGGACAATCACAATCGTCATCCTCAATTAACCAATTAAGTTGGACTAGATAATCCCATTGTCGTGAGGATTGTTCTGATTTGATGCTTTTAACTTGGAGTTTGTCCCGGATAGTTTCTCTCTTACTTCCAACTCTTTGTAAGTGATCTTAAGCTCTAGTGTTATATATGCTAGTTTTTTTTTTTTTTTTTCAAAATGACAATTATCCAAAAAAAGAAAATAAATGGAATTTAGAAATTGACACGCAAGGATATAAAAATAGAAAACATACATTCATCATCTCCACACACCATACATATACGGCCTACCATACTTTTTTATTATTACCTTTTATTTTTTTCTCTTATCAATTAATGAGTGGTATATGAATGAAGAATTGAATAATTTAATAAGACTTTTAAGAAGAATAAAACCAAAAAAATAAATGAAATAAATAAATAAATAAATAAATAAAAAAGTAGGGTGTGTGGTGTATAAGGAATTGATGATGAGTAGCAAAGCTTATAAAAATATGCCGCCAACATTCTAAGCATGATTCATTGTCGATCTTCAAGCCTTGGTTGCCTAGCTAGTTATAGTCTAACATTCATTCACGAATATATATTTGGATCCTGCATACTTTAACTGGCGGCCTGTAAGATATTAATTTGGATCTTGATCAAGCTTTAGTTTCCTAATTTGTACAATCACTGTTACCATCACCTTCCTGCACTAGGCGGTGCAAATTACTTGTAAGTTCCCATCTTTCAGTATATACTAATTCGGGGCTGTATGCCGTTAATATTTCTGGAATTAATCTTAAATCACGCAACCAGGGGGATCCATTAATTTGCTGGAGGGTTGCACCACTGGCATGGAAGGTCACGGTTATATATATAGCCCCTCGAGTCGAGGGATAAATGCCTCTCAAGGCAATATGACATCTCAGCATGCAATATAGTCTAGTCTTTATTCATACTAGCACATGATGAGGTACATAGCCAATATTGAAACGGCAAACCTAGCTAGCAACAGTACTTATATCATCGCAAACATGCAGTAAAAGAATAAAAAGTCGACGAAGAAATTAAAAACATTTCGATCGACAGTCATTCATTGATGAAAGCCTTGAGGTGAGACATCATGTCATGGAGTCGAGTTTGAGATAGTGGGGAGTTATGCAGAATTTGAAAAGCATGCCCTACACCTTCGTACATCACTGTTTCCACCCTTTTCCCTGCGCTAATCAAGGCAGAGCAAAATTCCAAATTCCTATCCTTCAATATATCCATCTTTGATATGCATACCATTATGGTTGGTAGTCTTAAATCACGCAACTTGGCTGCCCCATTTGCCAGAGGGTTGCACCAAGGATGGTCACGTTTAGCTCCCAGAGGCAGAGATAAACGCCAATATGCATGAGAGACCGATGAGGTCAACGCCGAATTAGGTGGTTGATTGCTATACCTTTCGGACCAAGTTAATGCCTCTCCACCAAAGAAAGGTTGGATCAAGATGATACCCTTGAGAGACAATGGCCTTATAATGGTGGATTCGGATGGGCCAGAACGCGACCCTAGCCGTGTGGCGACATTGTAAGCAATATTGGCCCCTGAACTGTCACCCGCTAGGTATATATTTGAAAGATTGCAATGCTTCAGCCACCATTTGTCCTCGCTTGAACCATTTAGTAGAGCTTGGTGTTTCACTTTCACCCACATAAGAGTGTTGAAACCATCCTCATATGCAGCAGGCAGACGATTCTCGGGGGCTAAACGATAATCCACTGAAATAATGACACAATTTGCTTTAGAAGCAAGGTTGGACAGAAACTCGTTGTAACAGCTCCAGGCAGCAGAGCCAATACAAAATCCACCTCCATGAAAGTAAACAAGCAATGGAAGCTTGCCAGCACAGCTCGGGACATATATGCGTGCCCACAAACTAGTGCACTTATCGACGACAACATCGTTTGCTGTCACTCCATGCTGATCTAATCCCGTGGTGCACGGGACAATAGGGACAATTGGAGGCCTTTCGACGTGTCCATCTTTGAGGACTTTAATGAGACCTTCAATCTCTTCAATGACTCCCACATCCTGCGGAGGGTTCCTGCCAACTTGGAGGTTACACCTTGGATCAAGGGAAATGGAGGCCATTCTTTTAGTTCTCATAAGATGAGTGGAAGAGAATCGTCTTTGTGGTGTGAGTGTCACTGCGTTCAAAGGTAATTATATATATAAAACATACGAAGATCAGGCCGCGGAGGCTTCCCTACTTTTTATCTGGTAAGTGGGCCATCTAGCTCACCATAATATTCTCGTGGACCGTATGACAAATTTGTTTGATAAGATAAATTTTTTGGAATAAGGAGCTTTCATTTTTGGCTTTAATATTTTTTAAAATATTAGTCTTTTTCAGAAGATGGTCCACTTGATTCACAAAATCTCCAATGAGGATAATGTTCTAATTAAGTTTGATATGTCTAAAACTTATGATAAGGTGGATTGACATTTCTTTTTATATGTCATGGTAGTTTTTGATTTCTCCACTCATGCTTGTGATCTAGCCGTTAAGTCTTACATGATCTTTATGCCTTAGTATTCTATTATGATGAACGAAACTTCTCTAAGTTTCTTTAAAAGGGAATGTGGTATAAGGCAAGGCAATATGCTCTCGCCTTACTTATTCATTATTATGCAAGATGTACTTTCTCGTCTTCTATAAAAATCTTTTGAGAATGGCAAAATTGGCCAGTTTTACACTAAGGGTGTAATCAATCTAGTTTGGTCCGATTTTGGACAAAATCAATAATCGACATAGTAACACCAATTTTGCATTTTTGAAAACTGATTACTCCCTTAAACTAGTACTTCCAATTTTACCAATTCAATCTAGTTTTTCAATTTTAATATATTAAGTATATTAGTATTACTTATGTATTTATCAAAAGAAATATATTAATAATTTATTGGGCAATAAAATCTATTTAATATATATTTTATATTTAAAACATATGATCAAATAAATATTCATGTTTAAGATTAAAACGTTATGTTATAAATAATAATATATTATTTTATACATAATTATATATATTATATATGAAAATTTTATATATAATATAAAATAAATTATATATAATATTTAAAATTAATAAAATATATATAATATGCAAACCGTTTCTATCCGGTGTTGGAAAATGTAAAATCGATTACGGACCGAACTTGTCGAAAACCAGACTGAACCAATCTATCTGTTACGGTCCGGGCCGATTTTTTGGTTTTTCAATTTATTTTTACACCCCTAGTTTTATCAAGTTAGAGGCACCCCTTATTTTCCATCTTATGTATGGGAACGATATTGCCATTTTTGCTGTGGTCAAATATCTATGAGAAACTTGATGCATGTTTTAAAATTTTATAAATCTTGGACTGATCAACTTCTTAATAAAGAGAAGAGTGCTATTTATTTTTTCAAAAAAATCTCTCTTCACAAAAAATATTCTCTTCTACGCATTACTAGGTTTTCTAAAGGGCATTTTCCTTTTAATTATTCGGGTGTTCCTATTGTGGATGGTAGAGTCAAAGCTAGTGACTTTGGTGAGTTGTTTGAAAAAATTAAGAAGAAAATTATGGATTGGAAGATGAAAATGCTTTTAGCTGGGGGTCGGATTATTCTTCTTCACCATGTCCTTTCGAGTATGACTACTTATCTCCTGGATGTTTTACAAGTTTCTCATACTATTATAAAAGTTTTGAATAGGCTTTTGAGTTCTTTCTTTTGGGGTGATTCCAAAGGAAAGTGCAAGACGAAATGGATTCTTGGCATAAGATTTGTATGTCTACTGAGGATGGTGGTCTGGGTATTTGGGATTTTGAGGATATTCAAAGGGCTTTACATATGAAACTTGTCTGGCATTTTATTAAAGGTAAGACTTTATGGGCTGACTTTTTTAAGGCCAAGTATGTTCGGGGTAACCATTTGTCCCTTTTGGTGCCTAACAAGGGAACTTGATTTTGGAAATCCATTGTAAGGTGTATCTCAGATGTTTTAAATAACTCTAAGTGGATTGTGCATGATGATAATAATTCTTTCTGTTTCAATAGTTGGGACGAGGTGGAGTCTTCTTAGTGCTCACTATTATGTGTAAGAACATCTTTTGTTGAAGATTAAATATTGCCTTATTGAAAATGGCTGGGATATTCTTTTATTGGAACGATTAGTGGGGAATCAAAGAGCTTATGCATTGTGTTAGTTTTTATCTAGGAGGAATGATGGGCAATATGTTTTAATTTGGTTGAAGGATAATGTTGGAAATAATCTTTCTACCGATAGTACTTGGGATTGTATCAGAGTTAGGGCCCCTACATTACCTTGGGTTAATTGGATTTGGCATTCTTAAAAAAACATCTATCATGACGTGAAAGGCCTTTAACAATTGTTTGAGTGTTGATAAGAAGATCAAATTTGCTAGTATTGTTATGACTCCTAAGTGAAATTACCGTTCTCTAGATCATTTTAAGGATTTGAATCATGTGCTTTGTAATTATGAGTTTGCTAGTCATATTTGGTAGGGCTGCTATTAAGTTGGGTGTGCACATGGGAGTTTTCCAAACTTGGGATGAACAAGTTAACTTTTGGTTTCGTCATGAGAGAAAGTCTTCTCAACTTCGCATTATTTTTTGTCTCTTCACTTTTATTGTTTCTTGGAAAATTTGGAATCGTCGTTGTAAGGCTCGCTTTGATGGTAAGGCTTATATTTTTGATCATGTTTGGCAGTTTTTAAATTTTGGATTCGTAGGATTATCCAGCTTATCACAAAAGTTTCTTAGATTTCTAATCAGGATGTCGCTATCTTAAATTATATGGATATCCATATTGTTTTTCCTAAACCTAAAAATGTTTGTGTGGTGAGGTGGCTTCGACCTCATCAGGGGTTGGGTGAAACTCAATCTTGATGAGAGTAATTTGGGTAATCATGAACCAACTTGTGCAGGGAGTGTTATTTGTGATAGTCTTCGTGAAAGGTATTTTGTTGAACTGATCAGAAGTGTTTGGAAGGAGTTAGGAGGTGCCATCAATTTGGTTTTTTCGGGTTGAGATTGAGACGGACTCTCAGATTCTTGTAAATTGGATTACTAAAGGTGCTTGTAGTATTTTGTATCTAGAGGGTTATTGGGATGAATTGTCTAATTATCTACATTGCATGGAGTATGGTGTGCGTCATAATTATTGTGAGGGTAATGTAGTGACTAATTTTCTCACAAAGCATGGTTTTGGGGATTTTGATATGGATTGGCATAATGATAGTGGTGGTCTGCCTAGTTAGTTGCGTGATCTTCTTAGAACGGACATAATTGGTCTTCTTTATCCATGCACTTCGTAACTTCTGTCCCTAGTACGTTTTTTGTTGGTTTGTCTGATTTTCCTATCTTAATTTGTATGTGTGTTATTGCAGGTTTTTTTTTTGGTTTATCTAGTTTTGGTTTGTTGTGTCTAAACTTTTTGGGTATTGATTGTAGTTTGTCGAAGTACTCTTTGAGTTTTCTGTTTTGGATGCCTGGGAATTGGTTTATTATACTTATTTGTACTTTCTACGTGTCTGAAATGTAATCATGATTTTCTTCCACCACAAGTGAAAACTATCACTAAAATTAGGATACCATCCTCTTCTTAAAGAGAGAGAGAGAGAGATCACCATAATATGCCACAATGTGGATTCCCATATGAGGTAAAGTCCAACATTTTATTGTATATAATTTAATTAACAAATATTCTTTGTACAATCACTTTTGTATATATATTTTTGTACATTTCACTAATCTGATTGGTTGCTTCACTTTTTTTAATATAAAATAATTACTTTGATCAATTAATATATCAATAAAATGCGTAAAGAATATCTAAAAGTGACTGTACATTATAGAACTTGTTAGTTAACCACTCATTGAAATTCATAATTGTAACATAATTAATGTGTACGTACTGCATCCAACTCTAATATTTAGATATATAGCCATATATTAGTAACTAGAATAATATTTCAACTTAAACTCATCAGCAGCTAGCATTTGATCAACCTCATAAGTACGTCTTATAATTCTAATCTTTTCCCTAAAGGTGAACATAAAAGAGAGAACGAAGTATCTTTTTTTTCAACTATATATATATGGTTAATGCAGAGTAAGAATTCCCCATGAAACGATGTAGATCAATGCATTTGATAATAGACCGTTGGACCGTTGCTAATTCTTTCTAGATATTCTTTGTTCTGTTTCTTCTATTGGTAGAAGAGTCACTACTTGCATAAGCTAAATGAGATCATCCCAAGATTTACTAGAATTTTTTTAAGCAAAACAAATTATTCGAAAATATTTCTGGTATATATGGACGATTCGTACGTGTACGTAACGTGGGGCTTGAGTGGATGTACTAGTGATTAAAAAACTGAATATTCTGCTCGTTTCAAGTACATGCAAATGGGGCAGTCAACTTTATTCTCCATATATCCCACTTTCTTCTCAATCCATGCTTTTAGTTTTTGACTAGTTCTTATTTTCTAATTATTCCTCTTCCCCTTTATTACCTGCGGCCACGCAAGGGATCCGTCGGTGGCCGACGGGTTTTTATCATGTTTCCCTGAATCCCTGGCGGCTGGCATATTCTCTAAGAAATCAAGCTACATTAATTCTCCTTAGAAATGAAATGGAACTGAAGTTGCACGATATATACGAGGAGATACACGCGTGCGGTACAACACGAAAAGCCAAATTAAGATACGTACACATGAATACTTATACGTACGCGCGTACGATGACATGATCAATATAATAATGGTGCGAAATATGAAGTTATGCATATATATATATATATATATGAATTAAACATGCAATATTGCTCTTAAAAGTACGTTACGTAGCTAGCTAGGTCCCATGCATGTAGAAGATTTTATAAATTCTCACCGTACGTCATGTATAGTTCCCACTGGGAGAGGATCTCTAGAATCTGAATTGTTTGATTTCAGCCTCAAACCCAATGGCCACCAGAAATCCGTTATCCAAGCCCATGGGTTTGCACATGATGATGTTGCATTCTTTATTCTTTATAATATTCCTTCCTTTCTTCCCCTAGTTGGCCTCCTTTTTGGACCACCTCTATCCATACACTGAGGCCGAGAGTAACCCAAGAAAAAGTAGAGCGGACACAGTCCTAGTGGATGATGAAATGATCTTAGATATTGATGAACTCGATCCATTTAGGGTAAATGGGTACAAAATGGCACTTAATTTTCCTCGTGATAAGGTCAGTACGTAACCATTGTAAACAAGGCCGAATGCAGCTAATTAAGTTTATTGTTATAAATTAGTGGCAGCTTAGATTTATATATATATATATATATATATATATATACAAATACATATATATTGCAGAATTAATTAATTGAACGTCATCTTTTGATTAATCAATATGATCTCCAAAAAGCAGGAATATATCATTAGGACTTAGTTTGTTTTTTACAAATTCTCATATAAAATAAAAGTTTAAATTAGTAGAATAAAATATTATTAAAATATTACTTTTTTAATATTATTATTATTTTAAAATTTTTAAAAAATTGAGTAAGAATTTAAAAAAGTTGAATCGTTTAAAAAAAACCTACGGCGGGTTGGGCTCCTCTTTAACGAATAACAGCCCACCTATACAAATGTGAGACATAGACTATCTACGAAAGTAATTTTGTGGATGCAGCACATCTTATTCTCGAACCCCCTCCCCTCGGGTCTTGTTTTCCCATTTCAGCTTCACCAACAAGGACATATTCTGCCATGAAAGCTCAAGCAGAGAACAAGCAAAGAGATTCAGAAGTAGGTTTACGTGTGTCCAGAACCTTCCTGTGTTCATCACAACCCGGGGAGAACACTCGGAGACCTCACCCAAAAATAAAAACAATTATGTACAAAGCACGGTGAGAAAAAATGGAAGTGCGATAAGTCCTTAAAGAAGTACGTCGTTCGGTCAAACCCCCCTTCAAATACCTTTCCCATTCGATTTCCCACGCCTCTCTTTTTTCTCAGCCTTCTCATGCACCTCCTGCAGCGTGACACACTCAAACGGAGGCCACCTTCTTGCACGGAAACACCCATCTTGCAACGTGGCCCCTTCTATATTATGATTTCACTATTTAAATAGAAAACCCTAAACTCATTTATTGATATGGTGTTTGTAAACTCGAGATATTGATATTTTAAAAACCTTAGGTCTCGCACGAAATTGATGTGGATTATGATTGTGGTATTTTTCTTACAATGGACGATTAGATCTTGTTATTGAAGTCCAGACTAATCTTGTTTTTGATAATGGAGAAATCGACCTAGGCGAAATCCAGACTGATTGGTGTTGGTTCTAGAGGCTGGTGGTGGTGGAGGTCTGATCAGTGGTCTACTCGACGTTTCTGGAGGCTGGTGTCAGGCTAAGCAGTCAACCTTGTTTGCATATTGTCTTAGTTATCCCATGCGCACGTGTATTATGAATTTAGTGTGATTTATGAGATAGCATTTTCTAAATGGAGGCTTGTTTTTCCTATTTAATTGGATGGGCTGTTTGGCAGCGTTCCTTAATTATTTATTATATTTTGTGTTGGAATTTGAGAAGAAAAACTATTTTCACGAGTGATTTTGTGCACTGAAGCCAAGGTGGAAATCAAGTTTTAATAAAATAGTGCGCATGAGTGAGATGAGAAGATGAAAAAATGGGTTGTTAACCAATGTTTTGAATATTGTATTGATGGGCATACCAACCAAGGTACTGAAATGAAATATTTTGATACTAATATTATTTTGAAATAATCTATATATAAATAAATTACATATATAAATTATATTTCAAAATAACAGTTAATATATGAATAAATTATATATAAAAAATATATATGTAATTAGTCTAATTTGAATTAAAGTAAAAAAAAAATAAAAAAGAAAAAAGAAAAAATGGTAAAAAGTCGAAATTTGGTACGGTCGAAATATTGATCAATACAGTCGAAATATTAATCGGTATAGGTCGGTATTTGAACCAGTATAAAACGGACATAATTTCTATACCGCCCAACTAGTTGATATGACATTTACCGGTTATACTAGTCAGTACGGTATGATATTTAAAATATTAATTTTGATCGAAACAGGATGTTTGGCCTTTTTTTTTTTTTGCCTTTTTCGTTGAAAATTGAAATTAGATTTCTCAATCTCT
Source organism: Platycarya longipes (assembly GCA_036559045.1). Lineage (NCBI taxonomy): Eukaryota > Viridiplantae > Streptophyta > Magnoliopsida > Fagales > Juglandaceae > Platycarya > Platycarya longipes. Next base: position 47,121,332 of record CM071791.1, read on the forward strand.
TCTCGCACACACAAGTTCCAACTTTTTGAAGAACTTCCAAATCTAGGAATGATAAAAAAGGACTTCATACAACGTTGCCAATAAGAGGTGTTTGGTTGCTGGGAAAGGGCTTTCTCAACCTCCACTGCTCGTCGCAGTCTCTCCTCAATGCTTTTATTTTTCACAGCTTTTTGATTTCTAAGGTTTAAGTTATTTGGTTGCTAAGAAAACAATGTGGGAAACCTAAAGTTTTAGGGCTAATTTGTTTTGGAGGATGAAAACAAAAATCTCAAACTCATTATTATACTTTTTTAAATTCTCATACAAAATATAAAAAAAAATTCTACTTTTCCAAATTCTAAAACCACTTTTTTAAATTTTCATATAAAACTAATATTAAAAAAATATTTTACAATAATATTTTATTATTTTTTAACTTTTATCTCATCTCATCTCATCTCATCTCATCTATGAAAACAACAAGATCTTAATTTTTCTCACCATAATTTGAAATTGTAGTCTTTATTACACTAGCGACGACAAACACCGGCCAATAAAGAATGCAGATTCATCTGTAGCTTTAGTCTTTCACAGCTATACTTGTCTGTCGCTTTTTTACCAGATTCGACATAAATTGGATTTGGGATCTTCCTCATCTCATCCAAAACATATTTTCTTCAATTTATCCCCATATCTATCGAACACCAAAAAATACCAGAACTAGAGTTGCCCTTGCCACTGGTGTATAAAGCACTTCAACCTTTCCATCATCTTTCGGCCTAGAACCTATCAGTTTACCATGAAATCGCGTATTGGCACGAGTGGTTTCAAAATCGTGTGTAGAGGAGAACGGCCGAGCATTAGATGAAAAAGATTTGTGTTTTCTCCTTTTGATGTATTCTTCTTTCTCTTCTATTTGTATTTTTCCTTTTCTCTTTTTCTTTTTTAATGAAATTGACATCTGATTACTGAAATAATCTACCTAAGCAAATTTGTATGCGGATTGGTGTGTCAACCCGCTTGTACCTAACATAATTGATTTGAAAAAATTGTAATAATAATATAAGATAAAATGAGATGAGATTCTCATTCTTGAATTCAAACCAAGATTGTCTTGTTTAGATTGGGAGATGAGATGAGTTTAGTTTATTTTTTAATATTATTATTATTTTGAAATTTAAAAAATATATATTAGAATTTAAAAATTGTGTATAAAACTTTGTGTTTTGTATGAGAAATTAAAAATATATAATGATGACATTGAGATAAATTGAGATGAGTTTCGAATCCAAACATGACCTAAGTGGCCGGAGTTCATACAGGAGCTCGCAGGTTTTAGACCGATCTACATGAAGCAGAGATAAAATTTATTAGCAATATTTCGCTTCTTTTTCTTCTTGAACCCCAATCACCGCTGTTGTTCCTAAATTGTAATTAATAATTTCCCGTCAACATTTCAGTCTAGCAATATTTGGTGATACGTCTGTGGCCAATACTTCGACTTCCAGTTTTAGCTAGGTGTTTGAACTTAGTTTCTTGGACTCAATTAATAAATTTCTATAAGATACAAGTATATAACATCAATATTAATATAAATATCAATTAGGGACCTAGGGTATAGGAGTGTCCATTCGAATTTTGGATTCGAAATTTTCTTAAATTTTTTTTTAAAAAAATTCAAAAATATTAAGAAATAAATAAAATTTTAAACCGGGCTGGGTTGTACCCGACCTGGATGAATAGGCTTACTAGGGTCGATAATTTTTTATGTAACCTGCGAATTTGACGAGTCGAAGAATCTGACTCATTTAACTAAATGGATGAGTTAGGATTGACTGGAGTGTGTGTATATACATATGTTATATCACCCAAATTTATGCGAAAAACGATGAATTTCTGGATTTTGACCAAAAGGTTCAAAACCAATCGGCTATTACCAAGTAAGCTAGATTTAACTCTAATAGAGTACTAACTCTACTTATCACCTCTATACACTACATATCATATTTTTTTATTTTTTTATTTTTAATAATAAGTATGTGCTGTATGGATGATAAGTTGAATAATTCAATTATTTTAATAATAATAAAATTAAATTGAAATTAATAAAAATAAATTAAAATTAACAAAACAAAATATATAAAAGAATATGATATGAAATAATGAGTAGCTTCACTCCGTGAATGCAATACAAAGGACTCCTCAAAAAGGACCATTTTTAATTCTTGGGTTGTTGCAGAGATGGGCTAAAAGAGTCTTATCCCGGTGTAAGAATCTCGTCTCAAGGCTCAAGCCCAAATGACTTTTAGCCTCGTTTCATATGTTTGCTGGCAAGCGTCGAACTGGGTTTCGATTTCTCTTTTTGGAGGGCCTTCGTTCGAGAAAAGCACCAAAACCCTTAAAACTCTTTGCTTCTCCGATTTCTCTCCTCCTCCTCCTCAGTCCCCTAGGCAAACTTCAGTTCCTTCTCTTCTCAAACAGTAGGAATACACCTCCAGTAGCCGAAAATGTCGCTGAGAGTGCTGAATCCAAACGCGGAGGTTCTGAACAAATCGGCGGCCCTGCACATGAACATCAATGCTGCCAAAGGCTTGCAGGACATCCTCAAGACCAACCTCGGCCCCAAGGGCACCATCAAGATGTACATCTTTTCTTCCTCTCTCTCTCTCTCTCTCTCTCTCTCTCTCTCTCTCTCTCTCTATATATATATATATATATTCCTCTCTCTGTATATATTGTTTACTTTTACCGATCAAATGTATATATTCCCCCATTTTTTTCTCTGATTTTCTCATATTTTCTTTTCCAGGCTTGTTGGTGGGGCAGGCGACATCAAGCTCACTAAAGATGGCAACACTCTCTTGAAGGAAATGGTCATTTCTCTATTTTTCTCATCCTATCTTTCTCGTAAACCCTAGATCTTTTGGATTCTTTAGTTTACGGTACAATCTGTGCAGCACGTGGTAAAACCATTAAACTGTAGCGTTTATTGATTTTTTAAAAATATATCTGAGTTTACTTATCAAAAAATATACCTGAGTAATTATTTGAGTGCCATTTGCTTCATATACTGCCTCTACGTGCATAAAAAATTTAATATATGTTAATTCCGAACTATTTTGAATTTTGATTTGTAAAATCGAATTATTTAGGGTTAAGAACCACTTTTTCAAGAAGAATGTGATTAACCGAGGATAGATGTGGTGAAGAATTATATGCTTGCATTATTATTACTATTTATTCTTTTTAAAGTAGAAGAATGTGACTTATAAATATATAAATAAAAAAGTAAAAGGATGTGATAAATAGGGAAAGATGGTATGATTTTAGATTGGATATAAGGACGCAAGAGAATATATGTGACAGACTTTGATTAGTTGATGAGGGCCTGTAGAGCTTGGCACAATTTAATTAAGATGAAAGTTGGTTTATTTTTATATTTTTGTATTGAGGATATTGGACAAATATAGAAAAATAATTGTTTATTATATGTTAGTGATCGCAGATTATTTACTTTCTCCTGAACATGGAGATGCTTGTGTGCAAAATTTATGTAGAATCTCTGGGCAATGTGTTAAACACTCTACTTTATGTATTTTTTACCTATCAGAATTTTTTTTTCTAAATAGTGCTTCATTGTTTGATGTTTCATCAATGGTCACAGCAAATTCAAAGCCCTACAGCAATTATGATTGCTAGAACAGCTGTTGCCCAAGATGATACCAGTGGAGATGGCACAACTTCTACCGTGCTTTTTATTGGCGAGCTTATGAAACAATCAGAACGTTACATTGATGAAGGTCAGGATGCTAATCAAAGTAAAACTGTGAACTCAGTAGCATGAAATCATATCAAGTCCAGAGGATAATTTCTGGTTCTCTTTCACCTTGGGCTGTAATTGAGCCAAATTCGAGCAAGTAATGCCTTGTCAAACTTGACTTGATTATATTTAACTCAAGCTTGAACTCGACTTGAGCTTTTGTGGTTGCTTGAGCTCAATCCAAGTAGGATTCATGTTTAAACTTAGCTTGATTATGTTGTAATTTTTTTTAAAAAGTAGGATGAATAATATAATAGTGTGTTTTTTAAAGGTTAATCGAAATTGCTATTGTGTTGAAGGACGGGATATCTACTTAAGCTCCCAATATTTACTTGACATTTATTAAATATATTGACATCGTTGTTACGTAATAAGAAATTTTATTAAGGCAAGTAAATAGGCATAGCCCAAGTACACATGGAGTTTACAAGCAAGATATTTTTTATTTTTCTTGTCACTCCTTTAATATGTACTGTTGAAACATGCTTTTTCTAGGAATGCATCCCCGTGTATTGGTCGACGGTTTTGAGATTGCTAAAAGAGCGACCCTTCAATTTCTTGAGAAATTCAAGAATTCGGTTGTTATGGGCGATGAGCCTGACAAAGAGGTTCTGAAAATGGTAGCAAGGACAACAGTCAGAACTAAGGTAATTTGTAATGTCTCTTTTATTTTCTTTTCCTGTGTAAAAAAGATGAAGGTGCACTTAGGATCTTTTATATACTTGAGCACGCATAGGCTATGCTCTTTTATATGTGCTATATAATTGAGCTCTTGCCTATTCTTACGATCAATAAAATTTTGTTTACCGATAAAAAAAAAAACAATGAAGTGGCATGGGGTTTGTCTTAGCTTTTATTTCTTTCAGCTAAAATTTAAAGGAAATAAATTGTTCAATCTAATTTTCACTGTTCATCAAATGGCATTTCAATCAAATGGCACCTCCACCCCTCTTTCTTTTCCAAAAAGAGGTGGAGGATAAAGCCATGGGTATTGTGCCACTCAAAACTCGAGTTGTATTAACCTACCTTTTTACATGATTTTATTGACCAATATTTTCTGTCTACAGTTGTATGAAGCACTTGCAGATCAATTGACTGATATAGTTGTCAATGCGGTGAGTTTGAAGATGTTGAAATTTATTAATGGTGGAATGAGAGATTGATAGTTATAGTACATAACATCCTATGTTCATCTCGTTAACTGTATCATGCAGTTAGCATTTTGTGTGAGACCTTTGCATATTGGTGTGTAATTAACTGTTTTTATGTGACAGGTGCTTTGCATTCGCAAGCCTGAGGAGGCCATCGATCTGTTTATGGTGGAGATCATGCACATGCGTCATAAATTTGATGTTGACACACGCTTGGTATTTTTACAATTTATAGTTGCTGGTCTGCTTTCTGGTCCTTCTCTTCCAAGGAATATAAAATAGTTATGGATTTTTGTATTATATACTTACCTAAAAAGTTGTAATTTATTAACCCAAAGCATATGCAAGATCCTTGATTGCTTGGAATTATTTTAATAAAAATATAAGCTTAGGGAAGAATGTGATGGTGCATCTAGTATTTTTGGCGGCTGAAGTCTTTTCTCACATTATTAGGAAGACACTTGGAAGTCGCAAGGGCTTCCATTGCTCTTTTACCATATAATCTATGAATGGTTTACCCATACAAAAAAATTATGAACAGTATCTTACCTATATAAAAAAAAGTTATGAATGGTATCACTATCATTATATGGCATAAGCTTAATAATAGCTTTGTTTACATTGTTCATGACTTACATTTCAATATCAAACAGGTCCTGTCTCAAATCATGTTCTTTTGTAGGTTGAGGGTCTTGTCCTTGATCATGGCTCCAGACATCCTGATATGAAGCGACGAGCTGAGAATTGTTACATTTTGACATCCAATGTCTCTTTGGAGTATGATAAAAGGTGAGTATGGAGATGTGTAATCAATTAAGGAAGGAAATCAGACTACATATGTTGAGGTTTTGGAGGATTTGGTTTTTTTTATTTCAATGTTGTTAGTGTTTAGATTACTTATAAATGTTAGGTGTGTATAGATTATCAAGAATATAAAAATAAGTTACTTATAAAAAAAAAAGTTAAAATTAAGTTTTGGTAATTAACAAGTAGAAATAGCTATATCATGTCATCTTTCCTACTTAGAAATAATATGTATTTCTCTAAAGAAAAATATAATTGATAGATGCATATGTTATTTTTCCTTTTGTTCTTGTTGATCAACAATTTGATCATAGTTATTGGTGTTCTTTTTTTCACAAGTAATATGTTAATATCACTTTATATTATCAGTATGTGTGTGTGGACACGTTGAAATGATAGTTTCCTCTCAGTGAAATAAATGCAGGCTTTTTCTACTCAAATGCAGAGCAGAGAGAGGCAATGGTTGCAGCTGAAAGGCGTCAGGTTGATGAAAGAGTTCAAAAAATCATTGACCTGAAAAATAAGGTTGTCACCTCAGGATGCTTTCATTTCTTTTTATTTTTTGATAAGCCTTTTGAGGATATAAATGTGGGTAAGTTGCATCTGTGGTTTATAACTTTTGTTTATGCAGGTTTGTGCTGGTAATGACTATAACTTTGTTGTCATTAATCAAAAGGGAATTGATCCCCCATCACTTGACCTTCTTGCAAGAGCAGGGGTAAGTCTTAACATGTTTGTATTATTTTTCAGCATGTATTGATTGGTCTCTGTTAGTGTCTAAATGTAGCCTATGCTTTAGTAATTATTACTTTCTGTCACCTAAATGTAATCCTCAAATGAATCTTAGTGAAAAAAGAGGGAGACTTATTTTGTATTTGTTAAATCACTGATTTCTAGATAATTGCACTCCGAAGAGCAAAGAGGAGAAATATGGAACGGTTGGTTTTGGCCTGTGGAGGTGAGGCTGTAAATTCTGTAGATGATTTGACTCCTGACTGCCTTGGTTGGGCTGGACTGGTCTATGAACATATCCTTGGGGAGGAGAAGTATACCTTCATTGAGAATGTGAAGAACCCTCTTTCTTGTACGATTTTAATAAAAGGTACTGGGAACTATTTTTGTAACCACTTGACTTGGAGGCTGTAGTGACGTTTTTTTTTTTTTTTCGTAGCCTTTGCTATTCATTTGTGATTTAATCCTCATCGCCTTCTATAATGTTCAGGGCCTAACGACCATACTATTGCCCAAATAAAAGATGCTATTCGCGATGGCTTGAGGGCAGTGAAAAATACTATTGAAGACAAAGCTGTTGTCTTAGTGAGTTGCCTCTATATAAGTTTCTTAGAATTTGCATGGAGATTTGAACTTTCTATCACACGAATTTTAATAAATAATCATTTTACTAATCTCCTGGATGCTGTTTATTTTAGGTTATTTGTCCATGATACAAATAAATATCTTTCTAAGTTATTTGTATCATATGGACATTCTAGGATTGCATTTTATTAATTTTCTAGATAGTTATACCTAGGCTTTTGCCTATTCTTATGATGAATAAAATTTTGTTTACCGATAAAAAAAATAAATAGTTCTGGATAGTGTTTATATTAATGTCCATTGCTAACTGCACAAAATGTTTATTTTAATTGCTTGTTAGGCACTGATTGACCTGTTAGCATTAGCATCGGCCATCCTTACATTTTTGCTTGTCAGAAAATGTGGTTTACATATTCAGCTGGTTTATATTTTAAGATGATTTAAGGTGTGTTTTTTGTCTTTTATTCAGGGTGCCGGAGCTTTTGAAGTCGCAGCCAGCCAATACCTTGTAAATGAAGTAAAGAAGACTGTTCAAGGGGTAAGAAAATGTCTCCAAAAGTTTCCCCTACTCATAAAATTGTTTTAAATCATAGAATTTCTTTTAAAGCATGTGGTTTACCTATGGAAAAAAATTTACTTCTAATCATGTTTGATTTTACGAACTTGAATCAGCGTTCTCAACTTGGTGTTCAAGCTTTTGCTGATGCTCTTCTTGTGATTCCCAAGACACTTGCTGAGAACTCTGGGCTTGACACTCAAGATGTGATCATTGCTCTTACGGTATACCCGCTTTGCATTGCAATTTATTATTAACCTTCTTTTTGTTCCATTTATTAAAGAAGGGGGAAAGTGAAGAATGATAAGCATGTTTGAGCATTGTCATTCTATCTGCATTTTCAGGGAGAGCACGAACATGGAAATATCGTGGGATTAAACCAGCACACGGGTGAACCTATCGACCCCAAAATGGAGGGTATTTTTGATAACTACTCTGTCAAGCGCCAGATCATAAACTCAGGGTATGTGGGAATTATTATGGGGTTTTGCTGCTATAATTATTTTCTTTCGTAGCCTCTTTTGAATTTCAATCTCTCTCTCGCTGTACTTTTTTTTTTTTAGGAAAAAGACAATGCCTGAGCCTTTAGGGATATTAACGAGTTTCTTGTTCATGGTTTGACCTAATGAGCTGCTATATTACCTTGAGAATGGTAGAGCATATATTTCTCCATCAAAATCATGACCCATATATCAATTAAAGCATATTGAAAAATCTTTTTTTCCCTGAATTCTTTTAAGCTGTCAATCCACCTTTACCCATTGTTTCCTGCTGACGCGAACAAATGTGATGCTGCTCTTCTGCTTGCAGGCCTGTAATCGCATCCCAGTTGCTACTGGTGGATGAAGTAATTCGTGCTGGACGTAATATGAGAAAGCCAACCTAGCTCGTGATAATATGCTTTGAGAATTTTGGAATTTGCTTGATGTAAAGGGAGGCTTTGTTTGTTTTGAGGACCTTTATGAGCGAGTCTCAGTTTGCATCTGATGTGGGATCTTTTATTGTGTGTACTTTCGTGCCATTATTATCATTTCGGAAAGTTGAGCTGTTGTAACCGGTGCCTGTCACGAGTAATGCATTACGGGCAATTGTATCATTTATGACTTTTCATTGTCTAGAATGGCACCACTTTCATTTTAATTCTTGATGCTTTATATCGGCATATACGCTTGTTTGTGCTATCCATTAAAAAATATCATCTGTTGCAAGACCTGGAAGGTTTAACGGAGAGATTGAGATTGAAGTAGACAGAAAGGCGTTCAACATGTGAAAATCGATACATTTCATTTATCGCCTATTACCGTTTCATCTGTACATTGAGAATCACTGTGTATGCCAGTACTGGAAAATTTCACGATTTTGTGTTCGTGGATTTGCTGGGTTCCGGTGCTTTAAGCATAGAGACGAAGTGAGATACTTTAAAGAGATGGTATTATCGGTAGACCATACTCCATAAAAGCAATCTGTGTTGGTTCAAGATAAATGATCAAGGGTTCTAAAATGGAAAAAGCACTGTGGCCAGAGAGGAAAACAATCCAAGGCGCTTTCATAAATGTGTATTTCGGGCATGAGAGAAGTCGAAGGAAGGCGCTTTCATAAACGTGTATTTCGGGCATGAGAGAAGTCGAAGGTATTGACTATTGGCTACCTTTTTCCAAACTGTCAGTCTTATAAGCACAGCACGTTTCCCAGTTGTAACTTGTAACTTATAACCAAACATGATTAATACCTCGTACCTTCCAAGTTCCAGCCAAACGACTTCAGCACAAAATTAAAATAAGCAACTAGTAAATATGTAAAACAAACCCCAAAATATGCATCACCGCAATTGATAAAAAGGGTGTAAAATGCAATACCATTAAAAGGGAGTTTATTGAAAAGAATGAGCTAAGAGTTACTCCAGCAGATCCCTTGGCCTCTTGTTGGAGCGTGTATTCTCTCTTCATTTCTTCTAAAAAGCATCATCGGTGCTGCAAAATCTAAACCTGTAAGATATTTGAAAATTTCTAGTCATAAACATCAAAGTCCTTCTGACTTTTTCTTTTAAATCTCTAGCCTTCATATATTCTGAATCATAATTCAATTCTTGCTATATACAATAACTATCCAAACAACAACAAATGATTTCTGCGTGAGCATACAGCTGCTTTCAAGTGTGAACTAAAGCAAAGAAAAGCCGGCACTGGCAATTTAAATCTGAAGAATCTTTAGAATGGAACTTGTAAAAGTAACTATAACAGAGAGATACGCTTCCAAGGGTCTACAACCAGTAGCTTTTCTCACTTAAAATAAATTTTTTTAAGATAAAATTTATTGAAATGATATACAAGCGTAAATCCAAGTACACGAGACGTTTATGAAAAAGAGCATCTAGTTCCAACTAGCTGGCAGCTTGTGACTAAAACTGACAGCTTGAAAGCTCAACTAGGAAGAATAGAACGTGAATGGAAGCCATAAACTAATCTATGATTCTACAGGTAGCATTGAATTAAGAATAAAGAACTCATAAATATTAGAATATGAAGTTCTGGATTAGGTTTTGATTCATGCTAACTAATGCATTCAAGAGCCAGTTCCAACTATCTGGCATTCATGTACCTTGGCCAACTTCAAAAGCTAAATGGACCAACACCACATCATATCAATCATCATTTAACAAATATCAAAACTGAATTTTACTCATCAGAGCTTTATTTGAACTGTTGTATATGAAGAATTGGCCAGATGGAGATAAAATAAAAAGAATACTTGAGACTAGAATATTGTTTTGAACTCATTAACTTTGACTGCGCAGAGGAATCATCCTTATAAATGCACATAGCATATGTGGTGGTGGCTTGTCTGAACTTCCAAAAAATTGATTACAAATTGCAGCTTAGAAAGTGCAAAGTGGACCCTTTTATTTGGGTATAGAGTTTATAGAGTTTGGCTAAAATGCTGACTGATTCATTTCCATTACAATTGGTCTTAATATAGTACATAACTGTGGCTAACTAAGGAATGTAACTATACATGGAAACTTGCTATACAAAATGATTTACAAAGAAAGGAAACATCTATACAGATTGATATTTGACAAAGAGGAGAATCCGTGATTTGCTAGAATCATGCGGATTCCCTTATACGACCCCTCAAAATTAAGGTACTATCAGCAACACTAATTTTGCCTCACAATTGATTAAATGGGATTGATCAAGAGGCTTTGTAATTTAATCGGCAAGCTGATCATCAGTATGAACATGAGCAACACACGATTGATCAGGACGCACAAAGTGCAAATCGATGGCAATGCATTTCATCTGAAAATGCATCATAGGATTGAGGCTAAGTTGGGTAGCACTAACATTGTCACAAAGAAGCACGGGAGGATCACGCAGCTTGATATCGAGTTCATCAAGTAAGGATTGAATCCAAGCAATATCAAAAGTTGCATTGGCAAGAACCTGATATTCTGCCTCCGTGGATGAGTGAGCTACGGCCTTCTGCTTTCGAGTGTGCCAATTGATAGGATTATTGCCAAGAAAGATTATATATACAGTGGTAGACTTGTGATCATCAAGATTACCCCCCTAGTCGATATCTAAGAATCCACGAAGAACAAAATTCGGTTGACGTCACAGCAAAAGACTAAAGTGAATGGTCTGTTTGACATATCTAAGAAAACGTTTCACATATTGCCAATGGGTGACAGTCGGTTGATGCAAGAATTAAGCAAGATGATTCACTGCAAAACCAAGGTATGGGCGAGTGAGAAACAGGTATTGAAGTGAACCAATTGTGTGTTTGTATTCAATAGCATCACAACGTGTAGTGCCATTGTCAAGTAGGAGCTTAGTAGACACAAACATGGGTGTTTGAACCTCCTTAGCACTAGTCATGATTAATCGAGTGAGAAGGTCATGCACATGGTGATTTTGAGAGAGAAACAGGCCTTGCTTGACAGGAATAACCTCCACCCCAAGAAAATAGTGTAAATCGCATTAGGACGTGCACTTGCTTTGCCACTTGGCTAGCCTTCCGCTCCAACTTCCTAACAAGGACACAACGATGACTTGGCACCATTGGTCTATTGACAGTCAACACTAACGTGAGACACTATATACACATGCAAAGAAGCTAATGCTAGAGCAGCTAGAGCTAGCTCTCTCTCTCTCTCTCTAATTTAAGAAAAAAAAAACTACCACAGATTCTCCGCTAGCAACCATATGTCGTGTTTTTATTGGATAACTCTTTCTCTCTCTCTTTCTCTCATGGTGGCGACCATTATTAATCCTACAACCTGTAAATAACTCTGATTTAAATAACAAATTGCAGTAAAGAGACAAGATCAAATGGATAATAACCAAGGAAAACTTCACTATATTAAAAATGATAAAGGATTATTCGAGGTAGCCCTAACCTCCCAAATAAGAATAAAGAAAACTTTCCAGAATATTCAGCATGTCTGATATTGATGTGTGTTCTGCACTCCTGAGTAGTGTCTAGATTGCAAACTAACTGATCTGCACAAAAAAAGATAAGAGGGCTGGGTTCTTCAACCCTTAGAACTCTTTGATTCCTTTGTTAGAGAGAATTTAGATAAATCAAGGTTAAGCTTTTAGAAAATCTCTGATAGTTGTTCGTACTTTTGTTTATGATAAACTTTCTCTTTTATATGGGTTAAAATATCAATTGGACATATGTGTAATTATCCAGGATTACTGGGGAGGAGATCAGTAGATTATTCCTCTCTTTCTTCCCCATTCTCTCGGGTCATTTATTACTTTTATTTCTTCTCAATAATATCTTCTTTAATATGATTACATTTGGGCAATCAGTACGTATTTCAGATATTTATATCGATCAGTCTGCATTTAATGTGATATATCACACTGCCAGACATTTAATGTCTATAAGGATCCTGATCATTATACTGTTTTTATGTCAGGGATAATCCCGATGAATTTACTAAATTCATCGTATTTATCTAATAGGAACCAATTTAGGATAAATATAGTTGAGCTGGTTGGAATCGGAATCCAACTTTCCGTTTTATATACTTCCTAATTCCTCCTAGGGTACTAAGAGGAATAGTAGGCAGCGCTAAGACGGTTGGCGACCATCATCTTATCCCTTACTGTGACTATCCCCTCACAGTACCCCGCGAATCCCTATCGAAGACGATTTGATAGGAATTTATTCGACTCTCACTGTCCAAACTTGCTAAATCTTTATCCCGCGCAAAGTTAAATTTGAATGGATTTAGTAGGGGTACAATAGTCATGTAAGAGTTTGTTGGCCTTCTAGCCACGATTGTTTGGCTTCTGCTCACTGGGCATGGGAAAAGGAAGCAATTTTCTCACCATAATTACTCAAAATATCGTGCACTGCATTTACGGATTATTTCCATCATTACACGTCTAGCTAGACGTCTGGCTTTTCGATTTTCCGAATACTCATTGTCAGTTACTCTTCACTGACTGATACGTGATATTCACGTGCTAGGTAGCATTTTTGTATTTGCCCTCCATTCATCAGTCATACCGTTTCGTCTCTCGAGGATTGTGTTAATCACATCGTTTCCCCTCCCGATGGTCGTAATCATCTGCAATATAAATAACTGCTTTCCACAATGGCTCAACTTTTACTACCATTTTGTTGTCGAAAATTTCTCTTTTCCTTCCTCATAACTTCATTTTCAACCCGATCTTTCTCTGCATTTTTTAAGTTTCAATGGGGGCAGGTTCTATCTATGCTGGGCACCAATGGGTATTGTCTTACGCCCCTTCATCTATCCAGCATCTTCAGAATCTGGGTTATATTCCTGCATTAGCGAGTTTTGGGGTTGTTCGAGATCGACCTTGCGATGCAAAAGGACGGGCTCAACATGTTCTTCTTTATGAAGCCATGTTCAAAAATGGGCTTCTCCTTGCTTTCATCAGACCAATTCGTGAAGTTCTTCATTATCTGGGTTTGGCTCCGACTCAGTTACTGCCTAATGCCTGCGAATACTATTGGCTTCTTGCATAGTATTTCGTTCATCTTTGCTAGAGGTAGGGGATTTGTACCCTGACTTAACAGCTCGAGAGTTTCTCTCTCTCTATCATCTTATCAGAAAACCTTCTCTAAGTTTGGTTAGTTTTCAGTCTCGGGACAGCGAGACGAAATTATGCACTCGCAAAAGCCGATATTCCAATGTTAAGGATTATCATAAAAAAATATTTTATATTAAGGGCGACGGATAGCAGTTCCCAGAGGATGAGAGTAGAGGAGAATTCCCTATTCAGGGGAATTGGGGCGAGTTACCTCCTGCCTCTCTTCTGGATATTGATTTCAACCAGAGGGAACGCCCTCGGGTTGAGATGGTCATAAGGTGGGCCCAACGCCATTTTCACCAGCTGGAGTCTGACCTCATTCTGACCGGCCATAACATCAACACTTATTTGGTCGAGCCGAGACGAGGTTATACAGAATTCCAGGATTTTTCAAGCATTCCTGTTGCTGAAACATCCGAACGCCCTATTGCATCTTGCAAATGTGCTGCTCCTCCTCCAGACCAGGAAAAGCGTACAAAGTCTCGTCGTGAAGGAGGCAGACGGGCTGCTGTTGAAACTTCTGAGCCTCAAGTTTTTACTTTCGCTCAGGAAAGGCGAATTAAAGCTCGCCATGATCTGAGTGTTACTCGCCCTGCTCTTAAGGAGAGTCGAGCCAAGTCTTCTCAAGTTCAGCCCCAGCTTCAATCCTCTCATGTATCTGCAGTGTCTGCTAGTGAGGAGAGTAGCCAGCATACAAGCCCCAATCAACCGGAGGGGCAAGAAGTTAGAACGCTAGAACCATTGACCGTGTATCATCCTCCAGATCGCCAACAAAATCTGAATGATGGGTCTATGCCTTCGCCCTTCGGATAGGATATAGATGAGGTCGAGCTGGCCTTTTTAGCTGCCTTATCTAATCCTCCTGCTTACGCTGCTGGGACTCCTTACTTTCAGGCACCCATGTTACCATCTACTCATGCCCCTGATCAAGAGAATATCCCTAGATCAAAACGTCCTCCTTCGATTGAGGATGGTCGCCCTGAAGGAGGCGAGGGAGATGACACCTCCACTCTGGGGATTAGCGGGCGAGAGGTCGTTGTACGCCAGCGCCTAGATACAGAAGATCATCGTTCTATGTCGAGGCTTTCTACTCCTGGTCCGACTAACGCCAAAGTTGGTGAGAACATCGGGCAAGATCCTCTTTGAACTTTTGGTGAAGATGTCAGATCAACGATCGAGTCTTCTTTTGATTAAGCTCTTCAACATTCCACCTATCTTTCACCTCCAACCACTTCACTTCCCGAGTGTTCAGAGCAAACGGGAATCGTGGTCGACCTACTCCAGTCTCTCTTGGCGCAGGTATTCATTTGTCCGTCCTTCTTGATTTAATTTCTTTTATTTCTCTAACTGCTTGATATTGCTTAGGCTTCTGACCAAATTATTGGCTCAATCGGCTCTGAGGTGACGAAATTATTAAATGGGAGTGCACAACGGGCCCGAGAACAAGTTCTAGAAACTGAAGAGAAATACCGAGAGCTTGGTGCTTCGGTTCGCCAGCTTACAGAAGATAGAGATATTCTGAAAGCCACCGTTATAGAGTTAGAAGACGAGCGAAATTATTATACTGAAACTTATGAAGCCATGCTAAAAGAAATGGCGACCTTAAAAGAGAAGAACCTGCTCTTAGAGGCGAGTAGGGATGACCTCCTCCGGGGTCAAGAGTTTATTGGACAGACGCTTGCCACTAAAGAGAACGAACTCTCCTTTGCCAACCAAGAAATGAAATGCTTGAAGTCAAACTTGGCCGTTCTTGAGCATTCGTGCGCCACTCGAGAAGAAGATTTGGAGACTCTTCGAGCCAAAGTTGATACCGCCGAGCTCGAACGTGACACTCTTTCCCGGGAGTTAGGCGAGGCGAATGCTGAGCTTGAAGTTCTAAGGCGTCAAGTGACTCAACACCGTTCCCTCTACATATCTGCTTGGAGTCAAGGTTATGTGGAAGGCTTGCGACGGCTAAGGGAGGAAATTGTTTGGAACCCGTCTTTCAATGTAGCTGGCATGGATCCCAGAAAACTTGCTTCTGATCCCATAGCGAAGGCAGAAGTTGCTAAAATTAGGACACTAGAGTGCCATATACGTTTGCCTCCTTCCTAGGAATTTACTATTGTATTTTCATTTTTTTTTTTATGTTGTATAGATTTCAAATGTATTTTTAGCTATCTATCAATATACCATTCTTTCTGCGATATGTTTATTTTCTTGTTGTATGGTGATTATACCCTGATACCCTGTGAATATTTATCAACGAAACTGAATGGTTTAGTTGATAAAGATTTATAAGGGAGTCATAGAGCCCATGCGATTTATCGGACGCTAGAGTGATTGCGAGTGATTTGGGCGAGCATGGTGATTCGGGTGAGCTGTGGGCGAACTGATGAGGTATGGAAGGTTCCAGTGTTAATAAAATGAGTTGTGTGAGATGCAGTTTAGGCGTGCATGTACTTTGTTTAGCGAGCTGTGGGTGCAGTGATCCGTGGGCTAGCTGGACGAGCCTACACTGCCTTGGCGTGGAAAGGCCTTGATTAGACAGTTTGGCGAGAGGGCTAGTTCTCTTGGTGAGCATGGTGATCCTGTGTATGGCGAGCTACGATGGAGGGGCGTGAGGTGAGCGGGCCGAGTTTGGCTAGGCCAATGAAGTTGGCGAGGCCCTTGAGTTAAAGTCCGTATGTGAGTTAAGGTCCGTATGAGTTGAGGTCCGTATGAGAGGTGGCTGGCTGAGTTCCTTCTTCTCGGCGAGCGAATCGTGGGCCGAGGCATAGAGCCAAGGCGACCCCGCAATTCACATGGCGCTGGCGAGATAGTGAAAGCGAAAGAGTTGGTTCCATTTGGCAAGCGAATCGTGGGGCGAGGCATAAAGCCCAGGCGACCCCGCGATTCGTATGGCGCCGACGAGATAGCGAAGGCGAATGAGTGAATCGTGGGGCGAGGCATAGAGACCAGGCGACCCCGCGATTCGTATGGCGTCAGCGAGATGGCGAAGGCGAAGGAGTTGGTTCCTTCCCTTCGGTGAGCGAATCATGGGGCGAGGCATAAAGCCCAGGTGACCCCGCGAATCGTATGGTGCCGACGAGATGGCAAAGGCGAATGAGTGAGTTCCTTCCCTTCGGCGAGCGAATAGTGGGACGAGGCATAGAGCCCAGGCGACCTCGCGATTCGCATGGCGCCGACGAGATGGCGAAAGCAAAGGAGTTAGTTCCTTCCCTTCGACGAGTGAATCGTGGGGCAAGGCATAGAGCCCAGGCGACCCCATGATTCGTACGACGTCGACGAGATGGCGAAGGCGAAGGAGTGAGTTCCTTCCCTTCGGCGAGCGAATCGTGGGGCGAGGCATAGAGCCCAGATGACCCCGCGATTCGTATGATGCCGACGATTGAACATATTTACCGTAATACCAATAATTTGCAACTTTCATATAATATAATTCCAGTGAAGAAAAACTGAGCTATACATAATATTTCTTTAAATGTTTTGCATTCCATGGATGAGAGAGAGCATTGCCTTTACTGTCTGTAAGCTTGTACGATCCTGATCGAGTACTTCTGGTGACGACGTAGGGTCCCTCCCACTTAGGTCCTAACTTGCGTTCTTCAGTAGTTGTCATTCCTGTGCGCTTCAAAACTAGGTCTCCAGGTTTAAAAGATCTTGACTTGACTCGCCTGTTGAAAAACTTTTCAGTCATGCGTTTATGGTATTCCACTCTTATAGCTGCCTCTGCCCGCCTTTCTTCGAGGAGGTCCAATTGTTGTAGCAGCTTTATTTCATTGTCCTCTGCGTGAAAATTTTTTATTCTTGAAGTAGAGACTCCTATTTTTGCTGGGATGATAGCCTCATTGCCGTATGTAAGAGCAAATGGGGTCTCTTCTGTAGGAGTTCGAACGGTAGTGCGGTAGGACCATAATACTCTGGGGAGTTTGTCTGCCTATGCTCCCTTACAGTTTCCTAGCCTCTTTTTAAGAATAGACAAAATAGTCTTGTTAGTTGTCTCTGCTTGGCCATTTGCTTATGGATGCCCGTGTGATGAATACCGCACTCCTATTCGTAACTCTGCACACTACTATTGGTAATGCGAAGAGTTGAATTGACCCCCATTATCGGATATAAAACTTTGTGGTATGCCAAACCGGCATATAATAAATTTTCAGAAGAACTTAGTGATGGCTTGGGTAGTTATTGTGGACAAAGCTTCCGCCTCAATCCACTTTGTGAAATAATCAACCGCGATCATGATAAATTTAACTCCTCCACGTCCCATGGGAAGAGAACCTATGAGATCTAGCCCCCATTGTGCGAAAGGTCAAGCTGCTACTATGGATGATAATTCTGTAGGTGGGAGGTGTAAAATGTTGGCATGTACTTGACATTGTAGACACTTTTAGGTGAACTCTTTTGAATCTCTAAGAATGTTTAGCCAGTAATACCCCACTCGACTTATCTTGATTGCCAGAATTCTTCCTCCAGAATGACTCCCGCAGATGCCTTTATGAATTTCTGCTAATACATACTGAGATTTCTCTGTTAACAGACATCTGAGCAGTTGTTTTGAAAATCCCTTTTTGTATAATGTCCCTTCTAGAATAATGAACCTAGTGGCCCGATTTTTGACTTTTCTTGCTTCATTTGCATCGATGGGTAGCTTATTATCCTGCAAAAAATCTATTATATCTTTAGCCCATCCGGGCTCAACTATCTCTGCTTGGAACATTTCTTCTCCAATAGAAGAAATATCTGCTTGCCTTACTTCAGTGTTCTCAAGGAAAGGGATATCTATTTGCCCAAATGCTATTCTTGCTAGGCGATCAGTTTGTCAACTATTGGATCTCAGGATTTGCTGAATAGAAGAATATTGAAAATAATCTCTTACTTTACAAACTAATTGAAAATATTTCTTTAGTCGTTCCCCTTTAGCTGCAAAGATACCGGTTACTTGGTTAACTACCACTTGCGAGTCGGCATGTATTTTTACTTTTTTAGCCCCCAAAAGGCGAGCAACAGTCAAGCGAATTAAGAATGCCTTATATTCTGCTTCATTGTTAGTAATTTTGAAATTTTAACAACGTAATTGTACTTTCTACCATCGCTAGAAATGATATGGATACCTACTCCTCCTCCTGCTTTACATGCTGACACGTCTACATAAATCATCCAATGCTCGCTAGGGGGTGTTTGGAAAATTTCTTTTGAAAAGCCAATAAGCTTAATTATAAAATCAGCAAATACTTATCCTTTGATCGCCTTTCTAGGGGCGTACTGGATGTCAAATTCGCTAAGTTCAATAACCCATTTTGCTAACCTTCCTGAAGTATCAGATCGCTGTAACACAGTTTTCAAGGGTTGATTTGTAAGTACTCGTATGGTGTGAGCTTGGAAATATGTTCTGAGTCACCTGGTGGCTACCACCAGGGCTAGGGCCATCATTTCCAATTTAGGGTACCTGGCCTTTGCCCCTCGAAATGCTCGACTTACATAATATACCGCTCTTTGCCCTGTCGCCATACCTCTTACTAGAATAGCAAAAGTTGCATTGGGCGATATTGCTAAATAAGTAGTCAACATTTCGCTGGGATCGGTTTGGCTAAGCAATGGCGGGTAAGTTAAATATTCTTTTAGCTCATTGAGGGTTTTGTCACAAGAAGAGTTCCACTCCTGTGCTTTCTTCAATACTTGAAAGAAGGGTAAACATCTGTCGATGGATCGAGCTATAAAGCGATTCAAGGCGGCCACCCGGCCCGCCAATTACTGTACCTTGTGATGATTCTGGGAGCAACCATGTGAGATATGGCCTTCATCTTTTCCGGGTTGGCTTTAATTCCTCTTTCGGAGACCATATAGCCTAAGAATTCCCCTGACCCCACTCCAAAAGAACACTTACTTGGATTAAGTTTCATCTTATCTCGACATAAGACTTCAAAAGCCTCCTGCAAGTCATCTACATGTTGCCTAGGTGTTTTACTCTGGACCAGTAGATCGTCGACGTATACTTCCACATTCCTCCCTATCTATTGTTTAAACATTCGGTTGACCAGGCGTTGATACATAGCCCCTGCGTTTTTCAACCCAAATGGCATTACCTTGTAGCAATATAATCCTCGGTCTGTAATGAAAGCTGTTTTTTCTTCATCCTCTGCACTCATCCTGATCTGATTATATCCCGAGTATGCATCCATGAAGCTAAGTAATGGATGATCAGCCGTTCAATCTACGATTAGATCAATGCGAGGAAGTGAGAAACTATCCTTCGGACATGCCTTGTTAAGATCGGTGAAATCCACACACATTCTCATTTGCCGCTCGTCTTTTTTACTAACACTACATTAGACAGCCATTCTGGATATTGGACTTCTCTGATAGATCCCGCTACTAGGAGGCGATCTACTTCCTCAGTTATGGCAGCATATTTCTCAGCGTAAAAGTTACGTTTTTTTTGTTTAACTTTCCGGGCTCCCTGATTGACACATAAATGATGCTCAATAATACTGTTATCTATACTTGGCATATCCTGTTGAGTCCAGGCAAAGATGTCCTGATGTTCCGCCAAAAGTTGTTTAAGTCTCTGTTTCAGACTAGGTTCCAGACTAGAACCTATCTGAACCTTCCGCTCGGGTTTCGCCTGATCGAAGGCGATCAGTTCCAGTGGCTCTCCGAGTTTAGCTTGTTTGATGGTTTGTTTATCTCGAAAGTCTTCATCTCATCGTGTCAAGGGTGGTGGATGTGGCAACTCAGCTGCAACTTCGTTGTGTCTCGAATCCTCTTTGGCGATGTTGATTACCATTTGACATAGAGGTTTTAACTCACGAGAATAACATTCGCGGGCTAAGGATTGCTCGCCTTTGACTTCTTCTATATCACTTTGAGTTGGGAATTTCATTTTCAGATGATATGTAGAAGTCACTGCCTTTAGGCAATTTAAAGTAGGGCACCCCATTATGGCATTATACGAGGAATGAGCTTTGACCACTAAAAAGTCAACCATGATCATTGAAGTTTTAGGTGCCTCACCGGCCATAACAGGTAGAATTATGACTCATTCGGACTGGATTATCTCGTCGGCAATCCCCTGAGAGATGTCGGGGTTCGTCGTAGCCTGTCTCGCCCGATCTTTATTTTGTCAAATGTGTCCCAATAAAGAATATTTGTTGAGCTTCCATTATCAACAAGGATTCTTTTAGTTATAAAATTGGCGACTAGCATGGTTACTACCAAAGAGTCATCATGAGGTTGCATCACTCCTTCATCCTGTCTGTCAAAAATGGTCCGGACATCCTCCGAAGGCCGTCTGTCTCGAGTTGACTCTGACGTAACGAATATCTCTACGTAGCGTGCTTCTCTTGCATACGCCTTCCTTGAAGCTGAGGTCCCCCCCTGGGTACTCCCTCAGCAATTGTTCATATTTCGCCTAAAGATTCTCCTATTTGAGATGAGTCTTTGGCGCTTCTTTCTTTTTGAGGGCTCGAACTGCGTTTACTGTTAGAATACTCCCTCTTCTTGTGCGACTCTCCCATTTCCTCTTCATTTCTTCTTTTCAGGGTTCTACAGTCCCGTGTATTGTGCCAAGTAGATTTATGGTACTCACAATACATATTTCCCGGTCAATGCTGGCTCTGGTTGCGATATTGCCTTTCCTCAGGTTCTTTATCTATCGTCAGATTACTGTAAATACGTGGTTTGTATTGTGCACTCCCTTGAGACTGCGAGCCTCCTTGGGTGTTTCGTCTCTTCGAGACGTTGATACCTCTTTTTCTTGCTGACAAGTTGGCTTCAGTTTGATTAGTACGCTCTATTTCTTCCCGCTGTGGTCCTATGAGAGCTTGTAGGGTGTCTTCAGCGTTTATATACCCGTTCGCCCTATCCATGAATTCAGCCAAGGTGGCTGGAGTTCATCTAGCTATCTCTGCCAAGAAAGGACTCTCAGGCCATATTCCACTTAGGAGAGCAGCTAAAGTGATTTTCTCATCCTGATCACCTATTGTCATCAACTCCTTGTTGAATCGCGGAAGATATTTTTTGAGACTTTCCTGATTATTCTGTTTAACCATGAGGAGATACGCAGCTGGCCATTTTCTCTTCCAACTTCCTAAAAACTGGGTGATAAAAAGGCAAGCGAGACAGTCGAAACTATCTACTGTGCCGGTCGAAACTATTCCAAACTAGGTTCGAGCTACTCCTTTCATGGTAAGTGGGAATGCCTGGCACGCTACCTCATTAGGATAACCATACAAGCTCATGTGCGTCTTAAATGTCTCTAAATGCTCATACGGATCAGCACCTCCATCGTACAGTTCCATCTGAGGTGCTCAAAATTTAGGAGGCAATGAAATTGTCATGACACTTGCATTGTAAGGAGTGCCGAGATTGTTGCGTAATTGCCCAGTGATGGAAGGGACTTCTATACGCTTGGCTATATTTTCATACTTATCTTCCAGTTCTTTGAGTTCCAGTTGCATTTTACGCCTCTCTTCCTCCACTTCCTCACGATTAGGTTCATTGACTCGATAAGATTCTGCGCATCTACTAACGGAAGGTTCTTCACGAGCAGTCAACTTTTCATTATTCTTTTGCAACTTCTCATTTTCTCTAGTGAGTTCCTTGAGTGTTTCTTCCATGGCGGCTAGTCGTTCTTTCATCGCGATGTATTTTGAACTGTAGTTGTTACCTCGTAATCACAACGCGATCGGTTTGCAGAGAACACCAAAGGATCCCACAAATGGCGCCAACTGTTGATGTGTGTTCTACACTCCTAAGTAGCGTCTAGATTGCAAACTAACTTATCTGCACAAGAAAAGATAGAGGGCTGGGTTCTTCAACCCTTAGAACTCTCCGATGCCTTTGTTAGAGAGAATTTAGATAGATCAAGGTTAAACTTTTAGAAAATCTCTGATAGTTGTTCGTACCTTTGTTTATGATAAACTTTCTCCTTTATATGGGCTAAAATATCAATTGGACATACGTGTAATTATCCAGGATTACTGGGGAGGAGGTTAGTAGATTATTCCTCTCTTTCTTCCCCGTTCTCTCGGGTCGTTTATTACTTTTATTTCTTCTCAATAATATCTTCTTTAATATGATTACATTTGGACAATCAGTACGTATTTCGGATATTTATATCGATCAGTCCGCATTTAATGTGATATATCACACTGCCAGACATTAAATGTCTATAAGGATCTTGGTCATTATACTGTTTTTGTGCCAGAGATAATCCTGATAAATTTACCAAATCCATCGTATTTATCTAATGGGAACCAATTTAGGATAAATATAGTTGAGCTGGTTGGAATCGGAATCCAACTTTTCGTTTTATATACTTCCTAATTCCTCTTAGGGTACTAAGAGGAATAGTAGGCGGCGCTAAGATGGTTGGCGACCATCATCTTATCCCTTACTGTGATTATCCCTTCACATCTGACACTTTCCTTTTTTAGGCCTTATAGACTCGACTGCATAACAAAAAAGGTTTAGCTAGTCCAACCCATTACAAGGGCACAAGAAAATGACAGTACGATAACAAAAAAAAAAAAAAAGCATCAAATGGTGCTTACAAGTTCCCACAAAACAACGCATGGGTAAATAAAAAGAACAAAAATAAGATAAAAGAATTAAACGGTGCGTTCCATATTTAACCAAAATGATAACTACTCCACTTCCAATTTCAAAACGCATCGCCTCATTAAAATGCCAAATGGTGTGTCTCAAATCCATTCCTTTCCAAAACGATGTCGCTCCGAGATCGAACTACACTTCAACTCCCCACTTCGACATAACACTTCAAAGTACTTCAAAATCTTCAAGTTTTCAATTTTGTCTCTATTAGGGTTCCTTACAAGCTCTCCCTCGCAAGGGTTCCCACTTGTTGTCTTCATCACTTGTTCCCAACCACTTTACTAGGACCTCTGTGACAGCCCAATTCTCCTTTTTTACCATCCTTCGATCTAAAATTGCTTCTGGCTTGGGAACAATTTGTCCACGGTTGTTGATGGGAGGGAGGGTTATCAATGGCAAGATATGTGCGCCGAGCTTCCTCTTGAGGCAAGAGACATGGAAAATGGGATGGAGACGCGATGAGCTCGGCAAATGGAGGCAGTAAGCCACCTCTACGATTTTGCCTTCGATCTGAAACAGCCCATAAAAACAGGGAGACAATTTGTAATTATGCCGAGAAGCCATGGATCTTTAACGATAGGGCTAAAGTCACAGGTATACTCAATCTCCAATCTGAAATGATCTTTCAGTCCTTTTCTTGCCTGCTTGAATCTTCATGCGATTTTGTGCCATGTTTAGATTTTCTTTGAGTACTTGAATAATCTAATCTCTAGATTGCAAAGCTTGATCAACTGAGATATTTTGGGATGTTCGGGGTACATAGGAGACTAACTGAGGGGGTGAGTACCCATATAGGGCTTCAAATGGGATAGTCTTGATAGCTGTGTGGTAAGTGGTATTCTACCACCACTGCGCAAACGGCAACAACTGTACCCACCTCTGCGTCTTTAAACCTGCATAGCAACTCAAATAGGTTTCCAAATACTTGTTCAACCTTTCCGTCTGTCCATTTGTTTGAGGCTAGTACGTCGAGCCATGGTTTAAGGTAGACCCCTACATGGAGGAAAAAAACCTTCCAAAACGAACTTACAAAGATGGGGTCATGATCAGTCACAATAGTTTTAGGCAAACCATGTAAATTAAATACATGCTTAAGAAATAAAGATGCTATCCTCGAGGCTGTGTAGGGATGAGAAAGTGAAATGAAATGCCCAAACTTCGTAAACCTATCCACAACCACCTAACGTAGGCAACCTCTCTATGAAATCCATAGATATATCAGTCCAAGCTTTTAGAGGTATTGGCAAGGGCTGCAACAACCCAGCGGGAGGAATTGTTAAATGTTTCACAGTTTGGCATGTGTCACATTTTCGTACCATTTTCTTAACATCTTTCTTCATACCCTTCCAATAGAATTCCCTCTTTCCACAGTGATAAGTCTTTAAGAACCCAAAATGTCCCCCAAAAGATGATGATGGATGAAGTGCAACACTTTGTCCTTGAAAATAGAATCCGACACCACCACAATGCGACCTTTTTTCAAAACCAGCCTTTGTTGCAACTAAAACTCATTCTTTACTATGGGGTTTTCCTGCAAACTTTTAATTAATTCTTGCATCTCAACTTATGTTTCATAACTGGATTTCAGCTCCTCAATCCATTCCGGTGTAGGAAATGAAATCAGTGCAATGAAATCATCAATCAAAGCACTGGTGGTTTGGATAAAGCTGCCTTGAGTTCACTAAAAGCTTTATTTGCTTCCTCTCCCCAAGAAAATGAATTCTTTTTCAGTAAATCCGTTAAAGGGGCTGCAATTGCTCCATAATTTTTGATGAACTTACAATAATACCTCGTAAGACCCAAAAAACCCCTCAAAGACTTCACATTGGTTGGTATGGACCATTCAAGCATGACAACCACTTTACTAAGGTCAGCCATTACCCCTACCCCTGTAATAATATGCCATAAATAATCAATTTCAAATATCCCAAATTTGCACTTGGACAACTTAGCATAGAGATGGTTCTGTTGCAACACTTCTAGCACCTTTATCACATGTTCAAGATGCTCATCCCAACCCTTACTATATACTAGTATGTCATCAAAAAAATACTAGTACAGATTTCCTCAAAAAGGGCCTAAAAATGTGGTTCATTAGGCCTTAAAAGGTCGAGGGGGCATTTGTTAAACCAAACGGCATAACAAGGAACTCATAGTGCCTTTCATGTGTTCTAAACGCCGTTTTCTCCATATCCTTGGGGACCACACGAATTTGATGATACCCGAATCTCAAATCCAGCTTTGAAAAAATCGTAGACCCATACAATTCGTCTAGTAACTTATCAAACACCGAAATTGGAAATTTAACGGTCTTTTGGTTTAGGGACCGATAATTGACACACATCCTCCAACTTCTGTCCGCCTTCCTTACCAACACGGGCGATGAGAATGGGCTAGTACTGAGCCGAATAACCCTTGTTTCTAGTAGCTCTGTCACTATCTTCTCAATTTCTTCTTTTTGATAGTGAGGGTATCTACAAGGCCTAGCTAAAATTGGGGATGTCCTTTCCTTTAAAACAGTTTTCCTTTCCTTTAAAACAGTTTTGTGGTCCTGATCTCTTGAAGGTGGCAAGCCTTTAGGAACACCAAAACCCCATTGAAACTTATTAATTAACTGCTGTAATTCTCACCAGCTGTGATTTTTCCTTCACTATCCCAGCCTTGAAAACAGTGTCTTAGTTGCCCAATAAATGTAAAAACATCCCTCTTCTCCGGCTTACTGAATTTAAAAGAGACTTATCATTGCCCTCAATAGTTAGGCTTTTCAAGCCTAACCCAACCCACACCACTTCCTTGCTGCCAAATTCAAACTTCATAGTCGACTTAGAAAAATCCAGCACAATAAGTCCCAAAGTCTCCATCCACCTTACCCCTAACACCATATCACAACCATCCAATGCTAAAAGATAAAAATCAGGGGAGAAAGTGATGCCTTGCACACTGGTTTTGACTGATTGACAGTAGCCTTCGTTGTCCATTGGGTTTCCATTAGCCACTTTGACCGATAACTTCTAGGTTAAATCAACATTTAGCTTTGCTCTCTTGGCGAACAAAGGATGTAAAAAATTGTGGGTGCTCCCGGAGTCCACCAATATGACAAGTTGCTCTTTCCCCACTTTCCCAAGCACCCGCATGGTTCTCAGGTTAGGAATGCATGTAATAGAACTAATTGAGAGTTGAGACCATGGAATCTTTGGAAATAATCTAAACTTGCTTCTGAAAATCAATGTTCAATTCCTGGACAAGTTCCTCTTGTTGTCCCCTATCTTCCACCTCATCTTGGCCAGCCAACAAGTACACTCTTGGAACTTTACAGACATGAGTAGGGTTCCATTTCTCCTCATAATGGAAACATAGTCCTTGTCGTCTCTTTTCATTCATGGAAATGAAAGAAATAGCCTTAGGATTAGAAAATCCCGGCCCCTTAGCCATAATTTTGAATTCCGTTCCGTTCCGGTACCTCAACCGGTGCACTATATCTCCTTGTTCCGTTCCAGTCCAAATTCCAGCCCGTTCCGGTCATTCCAGCCGTTCCGGTCCAAATTTCGGCCGTTCCGGTTCCTATTCCGGATTACATTATTTTTTTGTAATTTTTTTGTGTTTGAATGATATATTTTTTTTAATTTAAATTTAGATAATATTTAATTAATTCTAGAATATAAAATATATTTATATACTTTGTAATTTTAAATATGTTTTTTTTTTAAATATCATTATTTTTTTAATATTTTATCTATTTATTTATTGTTGTATCTCAACTCAAATTTGTATTTTTTCAACTTATAATGATTTTATAAATCTTCAATTTTTTCTAATATGTACACATATACATGATATACAGTTACATATATATATGTGTGTGTCTTTATTCTATTAGTTGTTAGTTTATATATATATATATATAAATATTTATTATAATATATAACTAATCCCGAAACAACATACCGGAACAGACCGGTACCGAAATATTCCGTTCTAGTACGTCAACCAGAACGGTTACTAGAACAGAATTCAAAACTTTGCCCTTAGCACTACGCTCTCCAAATGAAGTAGAAGAGTTTGGCACAACACCAGACTATTTAGAAATAGGGATGAATGGTGTCATAGGCTTCTCAAAAGTCGGTTTAACACCTTTGTGAGTGTTGGTCATGAATTCCTCTTGTATATATATAGGCCAACCCAAAAGCGGCATTCAAACTTATAGGATTAAATATGCGTAGGGGTAAACGTATTTCATCTTTTAACCCACTCAAAAACTTACTCAATTTGTGCTCATCTGAGAGGCCCCGGACTCTAGTAGAAATGGCGTCAAATTGGGATGCATATTTAGCCAAAAAAGATGTGCTTTAAGCCTAGTTAATGCTTCCATCAGGTTGTCGTAGGCGTAGGCCCAAAACGAACTAATTGGGCACTTTTAAAGGTATACCAAATCGTAAATGGAGTAGTAGCAATAGCATCATTGTACCAAACTAAAGCCTCCTCACCTTCCATATGATAAGAGGCTATTAAAATTTTCTAATTATTGACAATATTATGATAGTCAAAACGCTATTCAACTTTAAAGGTCCAATCCAATGGGTCATGACCATTGAAATGGGAAAAAAACAGATTCCCTTCTGGTTTCCTCCCCCATTTCCTCCCCCATTAAGATTCTTATTCCGATTTTGCACATTTTCTTCATGAACATGCAGGTTTGTGTTTTTGTTTTCCTCATTGTTATGAGAAGCAACAAGAGAACGTACCATATTAGTGAGCTCATCAAATCTGCCAATGGACATTCTGCAATGACCCCTGGACTTCCAACATGTTTGCTACAAAGCCATCTACCTGGGTTTGCAGCTCCTTCAGTTGCTGTTTTACACGGTTCTTCTCAGCCATAGGACCGTTGGATCCAATGATACCATTTGTAAAAAACTCTTATTTAAATAGCAAATTCCAGTAGAGAAACACGAGATCAAATAGATAACAACCAAGGGAAACTTCACCGTATTGAAAATGATAAGAGGAATATTTGAGGTAGCCCTAACCTCCCAAACAAGGATAAAGAAAACTTTCTAGAATATTTAACATGTCTGACACTTTCTCTTTTTTTCCTCGTATACTCGACTGCATAACAGAAAAGTCTGACCCGTTACAGGACACAAAAATAACAACACAATAAAAAGGCACCAAATGGTGTTTTTTTTATGTTTTTGGCAAGATAATAATATTATTAAACAAAACATGAGTTTAGTAGTTACGATCATACAAAAGGTGGATCTTTCCACTATAAAAAAAAATAATAAGTTAGGAAGAATTTGCATTATAAGAACATTTTTGAAAGCTTGCATTGTTGTTGTCCACTGCACCAAATCATGCGCACATCAATTATACAATCGATAAATTTTTCTGACTGTCCATTTAAAGAAGAACGGTAAATGATGGGTTATATCATTCAAGATCGGATTCAGTAGCCAGTCTTGGGTATCAGAAGGATCATTAATTCCGTTAATCACTTTCGTATAATCTCCTCCTAAAATGATATTGGTCATTCCCTTTGATTCAGCTTCTTTAATTGCCATTAATGCTACGCGAGCTTTTGCTAGAGAAGGATCACCAAATGGTGTTTACAGGTTCCCACAAAACAACGCCGGAGTAAATAAAAACGACAAACATAAGATAAAAGCATTAAACGGTGCGTTCCATATTTAGCCAAAACGACAGCTACTCCACTTCCAATTTCAAAACGCAGCGCCTCATTAAAATGCCAAACGGTGCGTCTCAAATCCATTCCTTTCCAAAACGATGTCGCTCTGAGATCGAATCACACCTCAACTCCTCACTTCGACATGACCCTTCCAAGTACTTCAAAGTCTTCAAGTCTTCAGTTCTTCAGTTCCGTCTTCGTTAGGGTTTCCTTGCACAGCCCCTCCCTTCGTTGGCTTTCTCATCTCCATTTATTTCTCTGATTTATCGCGCCGAGAAAGAGAGAGAAACTGAGAGGGTCTTCGTCGCAAACTCGAGAGGTACGTACCCTCACGCTGTGATCGGTTTCTTTTCTATGTAGGTTTAGGGTTTGGGTTAGATCTGATGGACTTTTGTTTGTTTTCGTATATACGTGCCTTTTATATGTTGGTAATTCGAGATCTACTCTTACTTTCCGCTCGAATTGTTGTTTGCTTTGGTTTCATTTGTTGTTAGGCTACTTTTGGTTGGATGTGTAAGATTTGAACTTTTTTGTGCTCGTGATTTTACCGGAGGATGGTCGTGATTTCTATTTTTGAATTGGTTCTCGAGGAAGGTGCAAGGAAAAGGAAAAAAAGGGGATGAATCTCGGTTTCATTGATGTTTGATCTAGGGAGTATGATCACCCTCACTGAAGTGAGCATAACTTGACTGTTTGGAATAGTTGTGAGTTTCTCGTTCTTAGGAGAAGCATACTAATCTGGTTGCTCCAATTGTGATCTGATCTGGTTGGGTGCCGAAGAAATTTGAGGGTAGGAAAGATAATAAACGTGTTCTGGTAGGATTTGAAACTGTTAGGAAGGAAACACAGATTTGTTTAAACTGTTGGATGCAGAATGCCTCTTTTCTTTCTTGGATGATTCAGCAACCATACAGCAAGTAATTTATTACTGCTTCCCATTTTTATACGAATGGTAATGGATTGCTATGCAGTGTCCATTGACCAATGATTGAGAATCTTAAGGTTTGGTTTTTTAGAGAACCCATACTTATCCTTATCGTGCTCAATTTATGTCTACAACTTATAAGATTCCGATTCCTCTATTTTATTTTGATATAGTCTTCTGTGAAGTAGTTATGAACTTATTGGTGTTTGATTAGACTTTGTAATATCTTGGTAATGATGTTTCTACCCTTTTTGAAAAAATAATGTCAAGGTTATTTTTTATTGACTTGCAGACTTAAGCAATTGTTTAGTAGAGCAAAGATGTCGCCACCTGACTCTTCACGCGAGGATAATGTGTATATGGCCAAGTTGGCCGAGCAGGCTGAAAGATATGAAGAAATGGTTGAGTTCATGGAGAAAGTTGCAAAGACAGTAGACATTGAAGAGTTGTCTGTGGAGGAAAGGAACCTTCTCTCTGTGGCTTACAAGAATGTGATTGGTGCCAGAAGGGCTTCATGGAGGATCATCTCCTCCATTGAGCAAAAGGAGGAAAGTAGGGGAAATGAAGACCATGTTGCAATCATCAAGGAGTACAGGGGCAAGATCGAATCCGAACTAAGCAAGATCTGTGATGGAATTTTGAATCTTCTTGAGTCACATCTCATCCCATCGGCCTCATCTGCCGAGTCAAAGGTGTTTTATCTCAAGATGAAGGGTGATTACCACCGGTACCTGGCTGAGTTTAAGACTGGAGCTGAAAGAAAGGAAGCTGCTGAGAGCACCTTGTTGGCTTACAAGTCTGCTCAGGTAGGTTTTTTGCTGTTGGTAGGTTTGTTGGCTTACAAATCTACTCAGCTAGGTTTGTTAGCTTACCACAGGTACCTGGCTGAGGCTCTTATATTCATTACTTCTAATTATTTTAGTATATTAGAGTATTTTGTAAAGGTGATTTCTGAGCCTGCTCCTGTCTTCAATGCAGGACATTGCACTTGCAGATCTTGCTCCTACTCACCCAATAAGACTGGGTCTTGCACTTAACTTCTCTGTGTTCTATTATGAAATCCTTAACTCACCTGATCGTGCTTGCAATCTTGCAAAGCAGGTAATTTTTGTCAGATGTTTTTATTTTTTTGTTTTGCAGTTGTTTGTTTTTGTTTAGGCTATACTAGAACGTGTATGATTGTTGGTCACTTTGGGTATAAGCTTCCAATACATATTTTAGCAGGTGATGGTGAAGCTCAATTATTTTGACTCTGATGTGGATTTTTTCTCACTATTAGTAAAATATCCATTATCTTGATGGAACCCCATTGGTATAATTGACATGGTATCAGGTGGGTGGGACACACATGATATTTTGTTAAACCAATGGTTTCCTTGCAGTCACTCATCTGACTGTTCTTATTGCTGTACGTGGTCTAACAGTTCTGTTTGGTTTGAGTTTGCTCCTATCCAAAGGAACCTGGTAATAACCTTTTCAGATAAGGTGGTTCCATTTGTTATAATGCCAAGCTTCTTTGTCGAAATGCAGACCTTAGATTTGAATTTTCCGTGTTTTTTTCTTCTTTTTTTCGGACAAAAGATAACATTTCATTTGAAATCATGGAATGTAATCCACAAATACAATAGGCTGAACTACAGATGGTACATCCTCTATAAAAACTATTAACTTCATATAAATTTCAGCTAAGCTTGTTGATTTAACTATTCTCTTTCATGTTAGTAGTTATATTTTGTACCCTCTTTCCCTTTGGTTGTCTTTTAGGGTGTGAAAGATGGTAGCTAATAGCTATGCTTGGAACTTAAAGTAAGTTTGTTTGTTTTTTTTTTCACATTTCATTGTGGATAACCTTTGGTTTTCCCTAGATGATTTTGGCCCCCCTTAGCATGTTGTTTGTCTGACCTATTTGTAATGATTTTCTCTTTCCACTTGTTAGTCTTGACTCTTGCTTCTGTTAAGGTTCTGAAATTTCTATATAGTTTTAAACAACTTTCTATTTGATTTTAAGTTGCATGGCATTTGTAAAATTTAGTTTTAAATGTGTGAAGTTTTGCTGAATCTTGACATGAAGGATTAAATCCAATCACAAGGTTGGATGGCTACCAAATTGTTTTAATCTGTGCTTTTCAAAACTTCTCATTCTCTCTCCCTGATATTGGCAGGCCTTTGATGAGGCTATATCCGAATTGGATACATTGGGTGAGGAGTCATACAAGGACAGTACATTAATCATGCAACTTCTCCGAGACAATCTGACTTTGTGGACTTCTGACATCACGGTCTCTCTTTCGCGCTCTCACTCACTCTCTCTCTCTCTCATATCTCTAATTGTGTGCCAGCATGCATACCTATTACGTGTCACTCACCTTGTCTAAGAAGTGGGTGGCTATTACGGATCATAAAACATTGATGTCAAAACTTGGCATGCCATCATCCCGAACATAACTCGAAAATCTATCATCTGTCATTGTTAGCAGCTTAAATTTTGTGCACTAAACTGGTACTTTTTCTGCTTTGTTCTGAATTTTCGATTTTTGAAATGTAAGCTGGTCTGAGCTTAGTTTAGTTTGTCTAAACCTCAGTTGTACTGGGGTAAAAAAATATCATTAGTAGATTTGACCAAAGAGTTTCAATCAATACACCCTTTTTAAGACCCAGTCAACACGTTTACTGGTGGGCTACAGGTACCTAAGATGGAAATTTTCTGCAAACGTTATCACTTTCAAAGTTGACTCAGTGCATTAGCCTCTGAGTGCTAAAACTGACGAAGTTTTTTAGTGATTCTGGTTGCTGTACGCACTGACCCATGTCGTACTCTATCCATTTGGAGTAATTGCTTTGGGTGCATAATTGCAGCTGCATATTATTGTTTCCTTTTCAATCTTTCTTATTGGTTTTTCACTGTTCCTTTTTCAGGATGATACTGGGGATGAGATTAAGGAAGCATCTAAGCGTGAGTCAGGGGAGGGGCCACCGCCACAGTGATAAGTTCATAGGAATTGTACCTCGTACTTTGAATCTTTAGACCTTCTACCTAGATGGCATGTGGGTTGTAGTAGGATTTTGTAACCAACTATTGATTTTGAGTGCTTACAGCAGCACTCGGGATTGAATTGTTCCAGCAGATATGAATATGTGCTTTTATTTATTGATGGGAAGAATGTGGTTTGGTGTTTGAGTTATGTGGTAATGATCAAGTGCTGAAATTGGTGCCTGGCAATTTTGGTCTCTTTGTTTTTA
This sequence comes from Platycarya longipes, assembly GCA_036559045.1. Classification (NCBI taxonomy): domain Eukaryota; kingdom Viridiplantae; phylum Streptophyta; class Magnoliopsida; order Fagales; family Juglandaceae; genus Platycarya; species Platycarya longipes. The sequence goes on from CM071791.1 coordinate 47,154,481, forward strand.
CGTCTGTTTTTGCCTAACTTGTTTATGCCCATTTCTTGGCTGGAATTATCCTTCATATCAATATTTCAGCATAATTTCAGACAGCGAAATCCATTTTATATAAGAGCCATATTCAGCTGAAAAGGGAAAACAAGGTTCAGAATGGCTGAAGATTTTACAGGTGCTAGAAGTGAACAGAACTTCGAAAGGCCTTTTGAGTTTTGACAGACCATTGGTTGTTGAAAACTTCAGGACTTTACCAGCTTGTCTCCGTGTATTTATCAGAATTTCGTTCTGTCTCTCGCAAGTTTGCTTAGTATCTGGAAATTAAGGGTTGTTGAAGCATCGACTGCTGGAAATATCACGGATGCTCCAATATTTTGGCATCTGCATTTTGAATTGTCATCCTTCTAAACAAAAGCGCATACGAAATCGATCATACTTGCAAACTCGGTGAGAAAACGGAGAGAATCATATTCCGTGATCCATCTTTGCATGTTTGGAATTCTGAATTTGAATTCTGGTAGTTGGATGGATGCCTTGGTCAGGTTGAATTTGAATTCTAGTAGAACAGAGCTTTTAACATACTCGCCATGTCAAAAATGGCCGGGTCTTCGAGTTTTCAGTTCAATAAAGTAAGATAAGTGCGCCTTTTACTGGGCTGTTATATCAGGCCGAATTGTGCGTAATTTGGGCCCAACAATCATTGGTTAAAATACTTGGGCCGTGTATGGGTCCATAATGTTCCGTCAACTTGACCATCTAGTAAAACTCAAACTTGGTACTTCATAAATTCTAATCTGTTCTCAAAATCCACAAAATAGTTAAGAGAAAACCTACGAACTGGTTGGGCTTATATTTTTAAAATTATAGTCCACCAATTAATTCTCGACACATAGGCATTCTACCGAAATAACGATGTGGATTCAATGTCATCAAATTAGAACTCTCATTTTTTCCTTTTGTTTTTCTTGCTTTCGACCCCCCACCCCTTTCCCCTTATGCTTTTTCTGTTGCCGAACTCTCTCTTCTCCTTCGAACCCTCCATTTTTCCCTCCTTTGGTTTCCCTCTCGCAGACTCAACCCCCCTCTCACACCGTCACCCTCTCGTAACAGGTTCATCGACTCTCGCACAAAATCCTACTCCATTTATCTCCAACCCTTACTTTTCTGGTATGTACGAAACTCTAAATTCATGTATGAATGTGGTCGAAATCGTGGAGAATGGCGTGCAAAATCATGAAAAACGGCTAGCGAAATCAAGATATTGCTATGGGATTTGAAAATGCCATCCTCAACCATTGAGAAATTGGAGGGAGGAAGCAACACTTGTTCGTTCTCTTCCCCTTCCATTGTTATGGAACAACTTGATAGTTTGGGCTTGGGCGTCAGAATGAGATGGTAGCAGTGAAATTAAGCTTGGCGACAGGCTTGGGGGCAATGCGACTGGAGCTTGGAGGCCAAGACGAAATGCGATTTCTACCTCGTTTGTGTGATCTTGTGTGGTGAGGTCTAACTAATGTATTGTATTTCATCCTACATGTCACTTTGTCAATGGAAGGCTGCTATTCTTTCTATAACAACCCAATCGTACCGCAACGGTTCTCAATAGTGCGGTACGGTTCTCAATAGTTAACTATTCGACACAAGATCTTGAGCTGGTTAATGATATTCTTAAGCTCATTTGTATCTCTAATACCTCACATTAAATCCATTCAGTTCACCCCATGCCTCATTCTAATTAAGTTGCAGATGGCTTAGATGATCATGTCACCGACAACCTTCTACTACCATATGACTCTCTATATTTGATTATTGAGAAAATAAAAGAATATTTTTTTGTTTGATTGTTGAGAAAATTAAAAGAAAATCATTTTGTTCTCTATTAAATTGTTGAGAGATAAAATCGCAACTTGTTCTTGGTTTGTTCATAAAATGAATGAAAAATAATATTTGTTTTGTGTTTGGTAGTTGAGAGGGAAAATCATAATTTGTTTGGTTGTTGAGAAAGTTACAAATTAGAAGAAATATGAGAGAGAGAGAGAGAGAGAGAGAGAAGTATGTTGTTTGTGTCACCTTCGACTCCCACTTATGATTTGGTGGGACTCAAGACACCGGAATGATGACCGCTCAGATCACGCATCCCATCGCGAAGTACTCTGGGTTTGTTTGCAACATACATCAGGTGTGCAAATAAAATATGTAGCAGAAAATGAAAGGCAAAAAAGCTAGTACTAGAAAATTTAAGATTTACAACTCAAGAAATAATTCTCCAAGAGAAAATTATACAGTCATCCAATGAAAGAAAAACAAGAAATAAAAAGATAAATGACAACATCAGGGGATATAAATCTCACAGTCACGGTTATCAACACATATCACTCCTCTGACGAAGCTTGCCCTTCTGGCTCAATCTCATCTTCTGTATCAAAATCTACAGTTCCATAATATTGAACCACATGTGAGAGAAAAATCACCATGAGACAATGAAATCTCAATGAGTAGCAATCAAATAACACTCTGAGTATCATAGAAAACAACATACAAGTAAGGAAATCAACATGTTTTCAGCTAAGCACAAGTAATCAAAACCAATCTGTCATTTCTCAAAAAGGATCGCATTTATCCATATGCACCAAAAATTCAATTTTCAGCCTACAACACAAACCATTTTATTTATTAAGTATATACTATGGTCTCTCCTAAGGACCATTCAAACATCCCGACTCCCTTCGTTACACGGGTAACGACTGTGCGAATGACTTCGTATGAGCGATGCCCAATTCCGCGCCTATCGCGTACCATGACCAGGCACCCTCTAACCTCCACCAATAGAGTGTTACCGTTTCGTTCAATCCCATTATCACTCAACGATAACCCAGAGGGCGTCACACCAATTTATTACACTTTTGAGTGACCAAAGCAGCTCCACCGAAATAATGTCCCGTGTCGACTTGGGGTTGTAACACATATGCACTCATATGTTATTCCAACAACCAACATGGCAAGATAACATAGTTGAACGTTTATAACAATTAAATAAAGATGCATATGCATGATAAACAATTATTGGATGGCATGACAATGGCACCCAAAAGAAACCATAACATAAAACATAATCATATCCATATTCTCAATTCACAACCAACCAAACTGCGGGTGATCCCATCCTCCATTTATTAGTCTCGGGCCCAACCAATCTACTCCCATTTTATTATTTACAGTTAAAAACTTCAATCTGCAAATAAAAGTTAGCGCATAATGATTAATCAAATAAAAAAAATCTCAGATCGCATTAGACGGCTTCTCGCTACACAGTCGGCTAAATTTTTGGAAGAACGTGCGAGTGCAAAAAACTATCTCAGATAACGTCAAGCGCACGCACGGTACTACGTCACGTATAAATTAATAAGCATTATATAAATATGATAAATAAAATATAATTTTATGAAAAACCCAGGAAATCAAATCAGCTCACTGAAATATTTTTTTCAGGTGAAGGGGTTTGAGATGACCACGAGACGTCGCGATGGCACACAAGGCAGACGGCGGAGCAGTGGAAAACGCACCCAAATACTAAGTGAAAGCTTCGAGTTTGGTGTTTAGAAGGTGGGGAACTCAATTCCAAACTAAGGGTAAGAGGGTGACTCGATTTTAGGATGGTTTTCTTGAAGGGTCACACAACCTATTTATAGGCCAAGAGGAGGTTTCGGGTCAAGTAGCAGTGGCTGCGATTGGTGGAAGAAGACCATGTAAGGCTTTCACAAAGCCACTGTGCGGCACGCGGCAATAGGGCAAGGCCTTCCACCTGCTACCAAGGCTGAATTTTCCAGCTTTTGCATACCAATAACAAGGAAGAAAACAAGGGGAAAGCTTGCGGTTTGGGAGACAGGGGGTGTGCATGCTCGGCCTAGGAAGAGACTCCCAACGTGCAACGCATGGCGAGGTAGAGATGGTGGCAAGGGGCAGCAATGCAAGGCATGGTTCACAGGCTTGAAGAGAGAAAATAGAAGCCATAGGAAGAAGAATAGGATAAATGAAAAGGAGAGGCAAGGGGCGGCAATGCAAGAATGCGATGGAACCCTAGAGTTCCCTTCAATCAAATGCCAAAATGGCACTGTTTCATGCGCTGGGGCTGGGTTCATTTAAGGGTATGGGTCGGGCCCTCACAACAGTCCAATACTTGGTCCAACCAAAAAATAAAACACCCACAACAAGCAGCCTAATTGAAAATAACAAAATAAAAGAACGAAAGTCCACCACATTAAAATAAATCTCAACATAACATAATAAAATAAAAGAGATATTAAAAGAAAACATTAATTAAATACACCACAATAAATAAGATAAAATAACTCTACATTTAAAATTATGAATATCCAAATAATAGTAGCAAAATAATAGAATTCAATATTAATTTAACAAGTAACACTTATAAATTATAAGGGCAATGAAATAACGAAATCTCACATTATTTGTTACTAATGAGAAATGGAAACAAGTATACATGGGCGTCTCTGTCTTTGTTGACATGAGGATAACTGGGTTGCGATGGGAGAGGGAAAAAACGATTGGGACTGGGGAGGGAAAAAAAATCTGATTGTGACATGTCAATCTGTTAAAAAAAATTATGAGATTTTTGTGTCTCTAATAGCCTTCTTTTTTTTTTCTTTTAATTTTTTTAAATATTTTTAATCAATAAGAAAAAATTTTAAAAATATATAACTTTTTTAATAATCACTTTTTTAATTATTAAATAAAAAACTATAAAAATTTAAAATTTAAAGAAATAGTAAATAAATTATAGACAAGTGATAAGTGTCCCATTAAGATATTTGGAAGCTTTTTTGTTTCTACATGGGAAAAACAAGTAGATTGTAGCTAAAAATTAAAACTAAAAAGTCTTGGGGTAGCTTGCGTGTCAGCTTTGACTTTTGAACCGTAAATATGTAAAGGGTGAAAATACTATTTATAAAAGGGGGATATTCTGACTGTCCCAAACAGTAGGAGCTGCCAAATATTATTGATGTAAGAAAGGGGGTTCTACTTCTGCATGCGAGCGTAGGTAATAGAACCTGCACTTGAACTTTTCTCATATACTGACTTTTTAAATTTAATTTTTATAGAACCATGTTTTAAAATGAAAATATTTAAATAAAATAATGTTATTTTTATATAAACTATTTAACAAAAATATCTTTAATATAAATATAAAAATGATTGTATCTCTATTATTTTGTCTATAAAACCGTTTGGACACATCAACCTGCAGGAAAAAGCAGTTACAATGGCTGGGAGCTGTATCACATTCAATGATACATGTAACATGATTATTTTATACTTTATAGTACATGTTGAGATAAATAATCTAATTTGAAAGAAAACTTGGTCTTTGAAATTTGAATATTTTCATAAAAAAAATATATTTTCTCATATTATTATCATTATCATGTTTGTCTTTATTAGGTGCCTTCCAATTAATGCTGTTAACTGTAACGCAATCATCGCGTGGCATGACTCTGAACTTGTCATTTATTGAAAATTAATCCTCGACCACTTTTTTTTCATTTTTTTTTTCTTACATTGGTCCAATTTGAATAATGAAGTAATTTTAAATAAAAATTAAAAATTAAATAAAATATTATTTTCAAATATTATTATTATTTTAAAATTTTAAAAATAAAATTATTTATTATATTTTATATAAAAATTTGAAAAAATTATAAAATGAGATGAATCATTTCTGTATTTAAAGAAACTCTTTAGAAAATATGATTATTAAAAATTAAATAAAATATTATATTTAATAAAAGTGTGGTGGATTTTGTCAATTGTCATTGATGAAAACAAGATTATTGAAAAGAAACTCTTTAGTTTTTATATATCAAAGTATTGAAAGTTGCTTATAAGAAATAATATTATTATTATTAATATTATGAATGCAAAATTCTTAACTCTATGTTATCATATTTTATTAATTCAAGAGAAATAATAATATTATTATTAATATTATGAATGCAAAATTCTTAACTCTATGTTATCATATTTTATTAATTCATGTTCCTTCAACTTTATGATTTAAATTTAATTCACTAGTCACGTCTAGCTTATTAAGTTAATAATAATTCACAGTCAAACGGAAAACAAATTCCCAAATAACATCATAAAATTATTAATAAACTTTTAAATGACTCGATTTGTTTTATAAATTGGATTTAACTCATCTTATCTCATTTCATATTTTCAATTCATTTTAATTATTGATTTTAAATTTTAATTTATTTTAACCACTTATTTTATTATTATTTATAACTTATTTTATTTCATTTTTCAATTCAAACGAGCCTATATCTCACTACAAAATACAGAGAAAAATAAGATGGAAAACTTGCGTCCATAAGAGTTTGGGTTCAGACAAGGGTGGTGCATCGTCAGCGCGTGCACTTGCTTTGCCACTTGCCCAGTCTTCCCGCTCCAACTTGCAAACGAGGACGCAACGATGACGTGGCACCATTGTTCTGTTGACGGTCAACACGCGAGACACTGTATACACGCAAAGAAGTTAATACCAAAAGAGACTATCATTAGAGTTAAATTTAAAGAATTATTATTTATTTTTAAAGAAAAAACTATTTTTTTTATAATTAAATATGATTAAAAAATTTTAATATGTATATAAATTTATAAAAATTATAGGAAACAGCCTGCGGCACACAGGCTTAAAAAAAAAAGAAAAGAAAAAAAGAATTATTATAATTGTGAGGAGGTGTATCCGGCTGTTTTCCAATACAGCCCATAAATTTATATTTTTTTTTAAAAAAAAATTGGTCAATCCAAACTTAGCTGGTACTCTCTCTCATTTTAGAAATTAAAAAGAAAAAAAAAATTACCACGGATTCTCCGCTGGCGACCATATGTCGCGTTTTTATTGGACCACTCTTCCTCTCTCTCTCTCTCTCTCTCTCTTTTTCTCTCGTGGCGACCATTTTTAAGCCTACAACCCCTCCCTTCGTTGGCTTTCTCATCTCCGTTTATTTCTCTGATTTATCGCGCCGAGAAAGAGAGAGAGACTGAGAGGGTCTTCGTCACAAACTCGAGAGGTACGTTCCCTCACGCTGTGATCGGTTTCTTTTCTATGTAGGTTTAGGGTTTGGGTTAGATCTGGCGGACTTTTGTTTGTTTTCGCATATACGTGCCGGTTGGGAATTCGAGATCTACTTTTACTTTCCGCTCGAATTGTTGCCTGCTTTGGTTTCATTTGTTGTTAGGCTATTTTTGGTTGGATCTGTAAGATTTGAACTTTTTCATGCTCGTGATTACCGGAGGATGGTCGTGATTTCTATTTTTGAATTGGTTCTCGAGGAAGGTGCAAGGAAAAGGAAAAAAAAAGGGGATGAATCTCGGTTTCATTGATGTTTGATATAGGGAATATGATCACCCTTACTGAAGTGAGCGTAACTTGACTGTTTGGAATAGTTGTGAGTTTCTCGTTCTTTGGAGAAGCATACTAATTTGGTTGCCCCAATTGTGATCTGATCTGGTTGGGTGCCGAGGAAATTTGAGGGTAGGAAAGAAGATAAACGTGTTCTAATAGGATTTAAAACTTTTAGGAAGGAAACACAGATTTGTTTAAACTGTTGGTAATGCAGAATGTCTCTTTTCTTTCTCGGATAATTCGGCAACCATACAGCAAGTAATTTATTACTGCTTCCCATTTTAATACGAATGGTAATGGATTGCTATGCAATGTCCATTGACCAATGATTGAGAATCTTAAGGTTTGGCTTGTGGGAGAACCCATAGTTATCCTCATCGTGCTCAATTTATGTCTGGAACTTAGGGTCGTGTTTAATTTTTCTTTACATAGGAACAGTTCTCATAACTCATAAAATTCCATTTCCTCTATCTTATTTTGTTAGAGTCTTCTGTGAAGTAGTTATGAACTTATTGGTGTTTGATTTAGATTTTGTGATATCTAGGTAAGGATGTTTTTACTTTGAAAAAATATTAAGGTTATTTTTTATTGACTTACAAACTAAAGCAATTGTTTAGTAGAGCAAAGATGTCGCCACCTGACTCTTCACGCGAGGATAATGTGTATATGGCCAAGTTGGCAGAGCAGGCTGAACGATATGAAGAAATGGTTGAGTTCATGGAGAAAGTTGCAAAGACAGTAGACGTTGAAGAGTTGTCTGTGGAGGAAAGGAACCTTCTCTCTGTGGCTTACAAGAATGTGATTGGGGCCAGAAGGGCTTCATGGAGGATCATCTCCTCCATTGAGCAAAAGGAGGAAAGTAGGGGAAATGAAGACCATGTTGCAATCATCAAGGAGTACAGGGGCAAGATCGAAGCCGAGCTGAGCAAGATCTGTGATGGCATTTTGAGTCTTCTTGAGTCACATCTCATCCCATCGGCCTCATCTGCCGAGTCAAAGGTGTTTTATCTCAAGATGAAGGGTGATTACCACAGGTACCTGGCTGAGTTTAAGACTGGAGCTGAAAGGAAGGAAGCTGCTGAGAGCACCTTGTTGGCTTACAAGTCTGCTCAGGTAGGTTTTTTGCTGTTGGTGGGTTTGTTAGCTTACCACAGGTCCTGGCTGAGGCTCTTATTCAATAATTATTTTCTAATTATTTTTTTTATATTAGAGTATTTTTGTAATGGTGATTTCTGAGCCTGCTCCTGTATTCATTGCAGGACATTGCACTTGCAGATCTTGCTCCTACTCACCCAATAAGACTGGGTCTTGCACTTAACTTCTCTGTGTTCTATTATGAAATCCTTAACTCACCTGATCGTGCTTGCAATCTTGCAAAGCAGGTAATTTTTTCTCAGCTGTTTTTATCTTTCTATTTTGCAGTTGTTGTTTTTTTTTGTTTAGGCTGTTGTACTAGAACGTGCATGATTGCCTTTCCTAGATGCAGTTGCAATTTAGAATTGTTGGTCACTTTGGGTATAAGCTTCCGATACATATTTTAGCAGGGGATGGTGGAACTCAATTATTTTGACCCTGATGTGGATTTTTTTCTCACTATTAGTAAAATATCCATTCTTTTGATGGAATCCCATAGGTATAATCGACATGGTATCAGGTCGGTGGGACACACATGATGCCTTGTTAAACCCATGGTTTCCTTGCAGCTACTCATCTGACTGTTCTTATTGCTGTATGTGGTCTAACAGTTCTGTTTGGTTTGAGCTTGCCCCTATCCAAAGCAACCTGGTAATAACCTTTTCAGATAAGGTTGTTCCCATTTGTTATAATGCCAAGTTTCTTGTTGAAATGCAGACCTTAGATTTGAATTTTCCCTGTGTTTTTTTCTTTTTTTTGGACAAAAGATAACATTTCGTTTGAAATCATGGAATACAATCCACAAATACAATAGGCTGAACTACAGCTGGTACATCCTCCATAAAAACTATTAACTTCAATTAAAATTTCAGCTAAGCTTGTTGATTTAACTATTTTCTTTCATGTTAGCAGTTCTATTTTGTACCCTCTTTCCCTTTGGTTGTTTTTTAGGTGTGAAAGTGGTAGCAAAATAGCTATGCTTGGAACTGAAAGTTTGTTTTTTTTTTTTCACATTTCATTGTGGATAATCTTTGGTTTTCCCTGGATGATTTTGGTCCTCCTTAGCATGTTGGTTGTCTGACCTATTTGTATTGATTTTCTCTTTCGACTTGTTAGTCTTGACTCTTGCTTCTGTTAAGGTTCTGAACTTTCTAAATAGATTTTTTAACAACTTTCTTTTTGATTTTAAGTTGCATGGCATTTGTAAAATTTAGTTTTGGATGTGTGAAGTTTTGCCAAATCTTGACATGAAGGATTAAATCCAATCACAAGGTTGAATGGCTACCAAGTTGTTTTAATCTCTGCTTTTGAAAATTTCTCATTCTCTCCCCCTGATATTTTGGCAGGCCTTTGATGAGGCTATATCCGAATTGGATACATTGGGTGAGGAGTCATACAAGGACAGTACATTAATCATGCAACTTCTTCGAGACAATCTGACTTTGTGGACTTCTGACATCACGGTCTCTCTCTCTCTCTCTCTCTCTCTCTCTCTCTCATTGTGTGCCAGCATGCATACCTATTATGTGTCACTCACCTTGTCTAAGAAGTGGGTGGCTATACGTATCATAAAACATTGATGTTGAAACTTGGCATGCCATCATCCCGAACATAACTTGTAAATCTATCGTCTGTCATTGTTAGCAGCTTAAATTTTGTGCACTAAACTGGTACTTTTTCTGATTTGTTCTGAATTTTCCATTTTTGAAATGTAAGCTGGTCTGAGCTTGGTTTACTTTGTTTAAAGTCTGATTCGTTTTCGCAAACAATCTCATCTTATCTCATCATTACTACTTTTTCAAATTTCCATTCAAAATAAAATAAAAAATTCAACTTTTTCAAATTTCAAATCCATTTTTTTAATTCTCAAAATAAAATTAATATTAAAGAAATATATTATAAGAATATTTCATTCAATATTTAATTTTTATCTTATTTTATTTTATCTCATCTTATATATAAAAACAAATCCGGCCTAAACTTCAATTGTACTGGGGTCAAAAATATCATTAGTAGATTTGACCAAAGAGTTTCAACCAATACACCCTTTTTCCCGGTCAAAACGTTTACTGGTTGGTTACCGGTACCTAAGATGGAAATTTCTCGCAATTGTTATCACTTTCAAAGTTGTGACTCAGTACATTAGCTTCTAAGTGTTAAAATTTACGAAGTTTTTTTGTGATTCTGGTCACCGTACACATTGGCCCAAGTCGTACTCTACATTTGGAGTAATTGCTAGGGGTGCATACTTGCAGCTGCATATTATTGTTTCCTTTTCAATTTTTCTTATTGATTTCTCACTGTTCCTTAACGCATGTGGATTTTTTCAGGATGATACCGGTGACGAGATTAAGGAAGCATCTAAGCGTGAGTCAGGAGAGGGGCAGCCGCCACAGTGATAAATTCATAGGAAATGTACCTTGTACTTTGAATCTTGAGACCTACCGAGATGGCATGTGGATTGTAGTAGGATTTCGTAACCAACTGTTGATCTTGAGTGCTTACAGCAGCACTCGGGATTGAATTGTTCCAGCAGATATGAATATTTGCTTTTATTTATTGATGGGAAGAATGTGGCTTGGTGTTTTGAGTTATGTGGTAATGAATAAGTGTTGAGATTGGTGCCTTTTTTAGTACCAGGTGCATGGCAATTTTGGTCTCTTGGTTTTCAATAATTCCACTCGGATTCGTTTTATGGGAGAGTCATATTCGGCTGACATGGCAACATAAAAAAAAATGCAAAATCTTGTTTAACACAGGACGAAGGAGGGAGAAACAAAACTCAAGTCAAGGATTTGCTCTATCTCAGCTTTCCAAGAGAAACTCAGCAATCGATTTGACTCAGCCATCATTTTCAACCAACCTTGCCTAGAGAGAGAAAGGAGACTCATTCGTTGTGAGAAATAAAATCTCTCAGACTTGACCTTCGAAGAGAGAAAAATAGAGCCACCTTCAACCTTATGAAATCGCCATACTAAATTCGAGGGTTTTCTTGTGAAATCGAAGGAGAGAGAAATTAGTCGATGCCATCCTATTTTAAAAAGAGAAATCGAGAAAAATCATCTTCAAATTCACTCTATTTTAGAAAGACAAATCGAGAGAAATTATCTTCAAACCAGGCAACCTTCATGCAAAATTGCAAGCTTATTACTGTCGGCAATATGATTTCAGGACCAGCTCAAATTTGTCGACTAGTTTCTTCTTGTCTCGAACTCCTCAGTACTACTCACACCGAAATCATTTCTCACAGATTTGGTTCTTTTGTCAGGCTTTGTATGTAAAGCTCTAATTATTCAAAGAGAAAACAAATCCTTAAGCTTAAGCTTGTTTGCTGATTGATACTATAAGAGGGAGAGAGGGCTTAATATGATATATTTTACATTTAGGTTCCAACTCATGCTACACGTGAGTGCTTACCTAAGAGACCAGGGGAGCTAGATTGTTCTGTGAGTAATTCATTAAACATGTTTCTTTACTCTCTTTTGTTTGTATTTATTGAGCATGTAAAGTGACTATTTCATTGCATGATTGCGGTTTTCATATATTTCAGTACTTTATCAAAACTCAAATATGTAAGTTTGGTTTAAGGTGCAAATTTAATCATCCGAAATGTCAAGTTGTGATTGTGGTAGGTGATATTTCCCTGAAATTTTCTAGATATGGCTAGGTGTATTCATTTCTTTTTATGTCATGATATAAAAACTTTGCTCTGGTTTTAGAGTGCTTCAGAAAATTCACCTAAACAGCCTTACTTGAGAGACCACAACATCAATCTATAACTCCAAGGGACTTCCTTTAAGACTAGTAATGCACCTTTTAATATTTTTGGATTGTTATATTCCTTCTATCTTGATTTATATGCATCTTTGGTCTAAATAAATGAATTTACATAATTACATTAATATCCATATAAGTTTTTATCAATTTTTTCATTGATTGTTTTCCACTTATCACATTTCTGGATAGGTTTGATGTCATTCATATGCCCTTCTCTTCCCCTTTATAGATTGCTATGGTTAATCTTCCTCTTTATCCCATTTTATCCTGCCCAATATAAATGCCAAACCAGTTTAAGAAGTAGGTTAACATGGGACAAATTTAGAGAATCTTTTCTTGCCACTCTTGAAGGGCTTTAAATTTGAAGCTTTTTTTTATTAGAATTTTCCATGGTGAGAGAAAGACAATGGAGTTTGTGAAAATAATTAAGTTTGGGAAAACAGTAGATGGAAGGCCTTGTTTGGGAACATAAATTAAGATAATATAGAAGACTATTTTCTTTAATATTGGTAATTGCTTGGATTAAAATGCTTTTTAATATTGGTAATTGCTTGTCTTAAAATGTTTATACTTGAATGGTCTAATTTTACTCTAATTATGATTAGAGATGGATAGACAGAGATTAGAAGAAGGGGAAGTGGGCCCAACCTCAGTATGTTATTTCAGATTTGTTAGATTTATTGCAACTCAATATTTAGCATCCTAATTATTTCTTTTATTTCTATGTTAGGACATTTCTCAAACTGGTTGGACGATAAATTTTTTAGATTTGATAGTGGATGCATTGTCACCAGATTGTTTGCCATATCCATATGGCAATCGAGATCCAAATAATATTCAGGTCTCAACTTCATTGTTGTCTTTTCATTATTTATCATTTATTTTGAAAAAGACTTAATTGATTGTCTTCATTGTTTATTCTTTCAACAAAATGATGAATGCGCATTTCCCATTGCCACAAGGTCTGCAACGAGGGCAAGAAACACGGGTCAAGATGATAGACTTGATTGTGTGGAAGTTGAAGCACCATGTGCATCTGCAAATGATAGACTAGATGAATGAGAAACCAACGATGGTACAATCGAGACACCAGAGTTAGGGAAAATGGATGGTGTTGATATGATTGAGGAAAAGTCGGGGATGAAGTTTAATTCTTTTGAATATTTGCAAAGTTATTACAAGAATTATGCTAAAAAATACAAGTTTGGAATGAAGATACAAATGAGTGAGATGTCAGAGGATCAAAGTATCAGATATGTCACCCTTGGTTGTATACGCGGAGGGAAGGCCCAGGGTGGGGGTTCCAATGTTGCCAACCCACATCCGACACCAAAGACGGAATGTAAGGCAAAGATTAATGCCACGATAGTTAATGGAAAGATGAGGTTGACAACCGTCCATAATACACATAATCACGGCCTCATCCCATAGAAATCACACTTCTTTTGATGTAACAGAGAAGTTAGTGGGATGTAAAAAGATATTTAGACATAAATGACATAGCTGATGTCTCAATGAATAAAAGCTACGGATCTATGTTCGTTGGCGCTGATGAATACAAGAATCTCCCATTTACGAAAAATGATTACCGTAATTATATCGACAAGGCGCAGATTCTACGACGTAGTGCAAGTGGTGCTGGAGTACTTCAAGATTATTTTCTGAGGATGCAATTTAAGAATGGCCCTTTTTTTCATTGATGGATTTAGACAATGATGAGAGGTTAAGGAATATTTTCTGGGCAGATCCACGCAGTCGGGTAGCGTACAAGTATTTTGGTGATGTAGTCACATTCGACACCACATACCTGACGAATAGGTATGACATGCCCTTTGCACCATTTGTTGGTATAAACCACCATGAGCAGTCGATTCTTTTGGGAGCTGCGTTAATTTCTATTGAAAATACAAAAATCTTTACATAGTTGTTTCAAACCTGGTTGAAGTGTATGGAAGGTATAACTCTAAAGGCTATTATTACTGATTAAGATAGAGTAATGAAAAATGCAATTGCTATTGCCTTTTCAGAAACTCGACATAGATTCTACTTGTGGCACATAATGAAGAAAGTCTCCGAGAAACTTGGATCATATGCTGCCTACAAAAGTGGGCTGAAAAGTCATCTAAATAAATGTGTGTACGAAACTTAAACCATTGAGGAATTTGATGAGTGTTGGGACAAGTTTATTAAAAAATACAGCTTACAAAAGAACACATGGTTGAAAAGTTTACACGTGGAGCGTGAGCATTGGGTACCGGTCTTTCAGAAAGAGCACTTTTGGGCTGGAATAAGTTTAACTCAGTGCAACGAGAGTATGAATGCATTTTTTGACGGTTATATGCATTTGAAGACAAATTTGAAAGAGTCTGTCGACCAGTACGACAGTGCACTGAGGAAGAAATTTGAGAACAAAAACAGTGCTTACTTCCAGTCATTTAGCCTCAATATTCCCTGCGTATCTAGATGGCCGATTGAAAAGAAGTTTCAACAGTTGTACACAATCACTAAATTTAAGGAAGTCCAGCAGCAAGTGATTGGTAGTCTCAATTTGGAGCTATATATAATTAGTAAGGAAAAGATATTCAGCAGAAGATGAAATTTGTTATCTTGAGGAGTTCACTAAACCCGTTACATACACATTGGACTTTAATGAGGAAGACTGCACTGCAAAATGTTCATGTGGGTTATTTGAGATGAGGGGGATACTTTGCCAACATATCTTGGCCCTATTTAAATCTAGGGGTGATACCCCGCCCAGGCGGGGGCAGGGCACCCCTATTTCCGCCCCCCCGCCTCCTCCTACACGGGGGCAGGGTACCCCGTCCCGCAACAGAGTTGGGATTCCATCCGCCCACCCTCCGCCCCCGGTCCCGCCCCACGGCCATAGCCATTTCTCAATTTTGGACCCTTTTGGCCCAAATCAAGTTTTCGGGCTATTCTTTATCTAAAACAGTATCAAACATGATTTAAACACACAATTATATATTAAAATGTATTTCATTACTAAAGTCGAAAGTCACTTAAAAAAAAAAAACATAACTAAAACAGTAAAACTTAAAATAAAGATTAAGTTATTAAAAATTTACAATAATACAAATTAATCCTACAAAATTATAATTTGTGCTATTAATATAATTATATTAATATATATAGTATAAATTTAATTATTTAATATATTTTTAAATATGCGGGGGCGAGGGCGGGGGTATATCCGGGACGGGGTTGGCCCCTTAACGCCCTCGCCCCCGCTCCCGCTTTGAACCATTAATGCAGGCGGGGGGACCCCACCCGCCTTTTGCCGGGCGAAGTGCACCGCCCCCGCTATTTGGGGCGGTGCGGAATGCGGGCGGGGCAGCGGGTGCAGAATATGTGTTATCGATGGAGGAAAGACATTAAATCTAACGATATAAAAAACTTGTCCGACCAGTACATTTTATATCGATGGAGGAAAGACATTAAAATGAGATACACGTTAGTCCAACTAAGATGTGATGCAAGGGACTAGAAGCCAAATGGTATACAACACTTAGTCCTGTTGAATATGTGTTATCGTATGATACTTATGTGGTGGATGCTACTGAGCATTTTGAAGAGGCAAAGAAGATGATACACGAGATGACTAAATTCTTTCGTCAGAACCAACGTCCCACATCTTTGACCCAAGTAAGTTTGAAGGCGACGATTTTCAATATATTTCATTTAAAAATTCTTTATTGTTGTTCATCTTATCTCATTTTCTATATTTATATATGTGCTACCTTAACAATTCTTTAACATCCAATAGGTTTGAATGCACCAATCACATATATGGCCAAAAATGCAGTGTCTAGTTCATAATAAGTCAAGAGTCCAGTTGTTGCAAGAGGGAAATGAAGACCCCCATCGCTTAGGAGAGTATGAAGGTTGGAGAGAGACTTGCGGAAGGTTAAGGCCAAACAGAATAAAGCACTAGTCAAAGGGAAACGTAAACAGGTGCATGTTTTAACATAATAAATACCTGGTTGAAGTGTTAGATTTATAACGTAAACTAATGTACTAATTTTACTATATTTGTAATTTACTTTATTTTCAATGAGATGAAGGAGATACACCAGCTATGAACACATGTAAGAATTTATTTCCCTCATCAGAAGTAGATATCAATGCCCCTAAAGAAGTGCAGGTGCATTGTTTGTTATCTTTTTATACTTGAGTTTTTATACGCTAGTGGAAGTAACCGTTTGATGGATCACACGTAGAAATTTTTTGATATTCATGGACAACCTATCCAAGATAGCTCAGTTTTTTACCGCAATAGAACCCAACACCTAGAAACGATGATTGAGAGTCAAGAAAGTGTGAGTTATTTCTAACTTTTATTCTCTTAGTAGTGATTTGAGTATTACATTAATATTAGCAGTTTAATCTGTACAGATCCAATTTAGGCTGGATGGATCATAATTGACTCAATGATCATGTTAAATATTTTTTGGATTCGGTTGGGTTTTTTGGCTTTTTTTTGTCCTCACATTTTATGTTCTAATTTCTATAATTATTAATCAATGCAGCAAGGTGGTTCTACCAGCAAGGTCACATGTGATAATGCGTTTAGGACTAGTGATATATTTGACTTTTCTGGCAATATGGGTTCTCTCAAGACATGTTTGGATAGTGAGTGCTAACCTTTTACTTATGAAGTTCAAGACAGCTTTGGATATTCTTACACATTTCTTGGTTGAGAAATCTTGTCATTAAAGTCTCTAACTACATTCCATTCTAAATTCTAAAGCATGAGGAAGTGGTTATACATTGATCAATAGTTCTGGATCTACTTAGACTATTGTTGATTGTTGCGTAATGATTGTTTATACTCTTATCTAATGGTTATCCTTATTGTTGATTGGGTTCAGATGGTGTACCAAATCCCTCCACCTTCGATGATGGGATTGCCTAATCTTCCTGCTTCTTTGGGAGGTTACTCATATTAAATTATGAAGTTGGGACCATTTCAATTCACAAGAAAAGGCTTGTCCTAATTAACTTTTATATACTCTTGCCTTTCATTCATTTAGGATTTGTGTTAATATCCCAAAAAATGATGATGCTTAATACTTTCTCCATATGCTTTGTGTTGCAGTTTTTTTAGTTTTTGTATGCATCATTTTTGCAATTTTTATTATCTACCTGTGTCGGATCTCCAAAAATATAATTATATTTTGTAGTTGAAGGTTCTAATTTCTATTCACTGCTCTAATTTGACAGTATTGCTAGTGTTGTGATGGTTAGAAGCACCATTAGGAGGCTGAGAAAGCAGACTGAGAGTTGAAACTGCATTCACATGCTCCAAAAACTTCAATTTTGACATTATCAATCAGAATGTAGTTCTTGAGAGATGTTTAAAATTAAACAAAAATGGAATATCTCCTTTTTTTCCTTGCTGGTATTGCTTCTCAGTTTGCCTCAATTACACTATCAAGTCTTCATGTTTAAATATTTGTTTTGTGAATGGGCATAGGGTGGAGAGCATTTTTTTTTTTTCTGGCTGGTATTGAACAAGAATGTATTTTTTTTTATTATTATTATGTCTCAAATTTAGAATGGACCAAAATTTGCATGTTGCCTAAAATCTCTACATGATGATAAAGCTCTTTAAGTTGTATGAGATAATTGACCGATTTCAAGAAATAATTTGAAATTGGTTTCCCCAGTTTGATTTGCGGTGGATGCGATACATGTAATTGTCTGTATATATGAGGGGTTAGGTTCTGTGCTCTGTCGAAACAATTATTGGTATTTGTTTATTGTTAAGGAATTTATTGTTAAGGAACATATTTGAAGCTATATTCATGTTATGAATCATAGTTTTATTATGTATAAGTTTTTAGAGAAGCTCTATTCATCCTTTTAACATCATATTAAAAGATTGAAAAGGAGTTTCGACATCTTGAATCAGAAACATAAATATTGAAGAACTCAATAATGACACCACACAATTGGATACAAACTCAATATGATAATATCGAACATTTTTATTTCAAGTGATCCATTAATTAATATCCATGGAAAATCCTTCCAGTCAAAGCCATAAATCTCCAAATTCATCTCAACTTCGCTACCCTGGATTCACAAACAAGTAAAAAGTTTCTTTGGCTTTTTTTTTTAACTGGTTGGTATTGAACAAGATTGATGCTCCAAGCCTTCATTCATGTCTTCGATGCAAACATTTTGGGTCCCATTATCCAAAGCAAATCGTAAATAAAAAGCAAATATTAAATAACATTAAAGTTTGAAATCAAAAACTAAATCACAATCAAAGGCAAGCATTTTGCATCCCATTATCCTATACATGCTAATATCAAATTTTTATTCACAATAAAAAGTCACTAAATAACAAGATACACACAGAATAGCATGTGTGAATGTCTCATTTCGGCCTCTTGCTCAATCATAATCAATTCCCTACTCAGAATTGCCTCATCTTTATATGATTGCACCATTTCTCTCTTCAGATTTGCCTCATTTCTACTAAATTGCATCATCTCTCTCTTCAAAATTGCCTCATCTCTACTAGATTGTGTCATCTCTCTCTTCAGAACTATCTCATCTCTACTAGATTGTATCATCTCTCTCTTATCAAGCTCAACCGCCCTCTTACCGAGCAATTCTTCTGTCTTCTCGATATCACTGAGTCTCTTGTCAACCTCTTTTTCCTTCCTTTCCACTTCATTTGCTCTTACCTCTACATCCAACTCTATGCATTGATCACTATTTACCCAATTGAAATATTTGTCATATGGCAATCCATGATTATTTCATATGTATATAAAAAAAACGTTAGATATGGGTAAACTCTAATCAATTTATTAAAAATGTAATTACCTTATATTGTATTTTGGACACCCTAAAAAGGGTCGTCTTGAATTTGTTGTAGTATTCGAATATCTCAATATAGCTTGAAGCTCGCAAAAACATAATGGTTGAGCCAAATTATGTATTGTTTTGGATGAAGAAAACCACGATAATGACGACATTTCTAGCATATGATAGAGACATAAATGAAAGGCGCACATATCAGATGATACATTCTGAAATTCAGTTCTTATCACACCAAATAAAACAAAAAAAAAAATTGAAATGTTCTGGTCTTAAACATTCTAAATTGACATAACTAAATTTATGTGAAATGAATATATTCGAAATTGAAGAGTAAAATGACTTTGACATTCAAGATTTTCAAATGTCACTTTGAAATGGCCATTATATTTGCAAAAGAGAAATGATAGAGATACAACTAATTTTACAACATTTTCTACAACTATATTTTAAATGAAGGGTATATATGTAAAGTGATGTTATGTTATTTTTATAAGTTACTTTGCAAAAATACCTCTCATTTAAAACATAGTTATAGAAAAAGTTGTAAAATTGGTTGTACATGTATCATTACTCTTTACGGAAATTCAACTAAGAACTTATAACCAACCAAAAGTCATATGAAATGTTAAACAAAAGTGAGAGATCAACCAAAATTTAATTCATCCCATGTGTAGTATAGATGGACAGCATATCCAACAAACAAAACCACCAACAATTTTTTTTTTTTTTTTTTGATAAGTAGACCAACAATAGTTTTTGGTGAACCACAGACAAAAAATAGTTTCTTAGGCTTCATTCATGCTAACACAGTTATAAGTTATCTATACAGATCCAAAAAGGGCAACAAACTATCGTATAGTCTCTATATATAATAGATTGGATGACTATCTAACATCAATTTTACAAAGGAAAAGGCAATTGGTCATCCAAAGAAACTTAAATAGGTGCCAGACCACCAATATTTAACTCAATTATGTCTAATTGTCTTACACAATTGTGTCTAGGAAAAAAGATCATTAGTCTAATTGTCTTAAGAAGTTTTGGTGCCATATGGGTTATGATTAAAGATCTTTTCCCATATGAAATAGGAAAAATGTTTAAAGGCTGACATGTGAATAGTTTAATTATTCATCACAACAATTTGATAGAAACGAAACATAAACATAATATTTTTCTTCTAAAACAAACAGGCTCAAATAATCAAGAAATTCTAAACTCTCAATTGATTTATAAGCTTCAACCATAAGTAAAAATATTTTCCGAGTTAACAGCTCTCATAAATGATTCTATATTTAACAGATGTAGAGCTCAATATATTGTATAAATCTCCCAGAAAACTTAGCATACAATCATTTTGGCCAAAAAGAAAGATCTTTAGGGATAGGAAAAATAAATTTTTAAAAAAGAATTAAAAGAATAATAGAGATCAGAGTGAGCTATTAGAATTTAATCATAAATACGAGCCAAAATTTTCTCAACATAGCTACCGAATTTGCATCCATAACTAGCATTAACAGCATCATATGATCCCAAAACAAGACTTAGAACTAGGAATTTAATAAATAAAATCTCTTAGAATAAAATAAAATGGCAGTAATCTATAAATTAGTTTATGACTGGAACCTCACCAAGACAATGCCCTTATACCACTCGTAGACTGTAAACTTAGCTGCAAGAACAAATCCAGTTGCACAAAAGAAAACAAATCTAGTTAAAATGGCAACAATCCATCTTGTTCATGAGAGAGACAGAGAGAGCCCAAAATATCGCAAAACTAAAAAATATGTCAGAGTTAGGGTTAAGGCCCGGGTGAGGGTTAGGATAAGGGTTCGGGATGAGGGGAGATTTTGATGGCTATGATTAGGGTTCGGGATGAAGGGCAATTTCGAGAGTTAGGGTTAGGGCTAGGTTTCATGGGAAGAAGAAGAAGAAGAATGATCCAATTTTGGGGTCCGACTGGAGGTTGAAGATAAAGGGAATGAAATGTGTGATTTTGTACGAAAGTTGAAGTTGATTTAAAAATGGTTTATCTTGATTTCTCTCTCCAAAATGGGGATCACATTGAAGGTCGGGTCTGAGGGATTCGATTTTTCAAGAAGAATGAGTCTACTTTCTCTCTCTAAGCAAGGTTGAAGACAATAGCTGAGTTGAATCGATCGCTAGGTTTCTCTCTCTTCGAAGGTTGAGATAGAGCAAATTCTTAATTTGAGTTTTGTTTCTCTCTCCTTCATCCCACGTTAAATAAGATTTTGCATTTTTTTAAGTTAATGGCTAACGTGGCATGTTGCCACTCAGCCGACTACAATTTGACTCCCATAAAACGACTCCGAGTAGAATTATTGCTTTGTTTTTACATTATGTTTTGGCTAACTTGTTTATGCCCTTTTCTTGGTTGGAATTATCCTTCATATCAATATTTTAGTATAATTTCAGACAGCAAAATCCAAATTTTATAAGAGCCATATTCAACTAAAAAAGGGAAATAAAGTTCAAAAAGGCTGAAGATTTTCCCGGTGCTAGAAGTGAATAGAACTATGAAGGATGTTTTGACAGACCATTGGTTGTTGAAAACTTGAGGACTTTACCTTGTCTCCATGTGTTTATCAGAATTTTGTTCTGTCTCTCACCAATTTGCTTAGAATCCAAAAACTAAGGGTTGTTGAAGCATTGATTGTTGGAAATATCATGGATGCTCCAATATTTTGGCATCTCCAGTTTGAATTGTCATCCTTCTAGACAAAAGCGTATACGAAATCGATCATCATACTTGCAAACTCGGTGAGAAAACGGAGAGAATCATATTCCACGAACCATCTTTGCATGTTTGGAATTCTATAGGCTTGAATTTGAATTCTGGTAGTTGGATGGATGCCTTGGTCAAGTTGAATTTATTATTTTTTATTTTTTGATAAACGACAATCCATTAGAAATAGTCAATGTTTACATCAAACCATGTAGCATGGTGAATAAAAGTAGGAACATGCTCCCACCAGACATTAATCCCATTTACAAACCGAGCATGTCTAGCCAATAAGTGAGCAACCCCATTGCCCCATCTAGACACATGTTGAACTTGTGCTTGTGGGAAAGCATTCAGCAGTTGCCGTGCCTCTGAAACCAGATTTCCGTCAAGAGCAGGGGAGTTTGTCACTTCACTAGACTCAAGTTCCTTGCTTTCTTCGGTATCAGGCTAATGATGGTATGATTGAGATCCCAAGGAAGTGATCCAATATTTAAGAACCTTTAGGACAATAGCAGAGACAGCACCACCCACAATAAAGCCAATAGGTCTGATAAAATAAAGATGGTATGCCATCCAAAACCGGAGCTTTTGTTGGGTGCATTTGCTCTAATGCTATCTTGACCTCCTCGACTACAAATGGTTTGGTGAGTTGGGAGTTCATATGCACTGTTACCCTTTAATCAACACATTGCAAAATATTATCATGAGCAGCCTGTAAAAGAGAGCAAAAAAGGTTTCGAAAATAATTAGTGATTTAATAATCTCAGTCACCACCATCAAGCCACACTCCACTGTCATCCTTTAGACGACCAATCATGTTTCTTTTTTGTCAATATCTGGCTTGAGTATGAAAGAAACGTGCGTTTTGGTCCCCCTCTCTTAGCCATTATACTCAAGATCGTTGTTTCCACATCATTTCCTCCCTTTCCAGCCAAAGATGCACCTCGTTCCTTGCTTCATTAATTCGACCAAGATTGGAAAATAGAGACTCCATCAATTGAGCATTTTCCAATTTCCATTTGGCATCTCCAAGCTTTTTACCAACATGGCCAAATGTAGTAGTATTCCAAACTGACAGTCGCTCTCCACAAGTTTGAATTTTCTGCAAAATAGCTTCCATCTTGCTTCCATTCCTACCCAAGGTCCATTCATTATCAATGATTTCCTCACATTTACCCTCTCCTACCCACATAGCTTTAGAGCAAAATTGCCTCAGCTGTTTGGAAATAGTCGCAGGCAACTCCGTCTCAAAGAAAATGGGCAAATGATTGGAATAAGCAGCAGTTCCAACTCAGACACGAGATTGAGGAAATACCTGGCTAAGTTGAATGTTACCAAGGAAGCGATCAAGTCTTTCACAAATGTTATGTCCATCATCTTGCCCATTACACCACATAAATCTTGATCCTTGGTAGTGTAAGTCCCCCAGATAACAATCCCTAATCACATCTCTAAAATTGTTAAGTTGAGTAATAGGTCGCGGACGACTCCCATTTTCTCATGCAAATGCAACAACTCATTAAAATCCCCCCTCAACAGCCATGGACTCGTGATAGAGGCATAAAGGGATCTGATCAAGCTCCATATTTCATGCCAAATGTGAGTTTTCGAATGGCCATAAATCCCTAAGAAGAACCAGCCCCTCACATCAACATCTTCAATTTTCACATGAATATGGCATCTAGAATAACTAAGAATCCGAACACAAACATTCCTCTTCCATAAAAGAAAAGTCCACCAGTACGCACAACACAATCAACTAAAAGACAACTAAAAAACCTAGACTTAAATTTACAGGCGTCCATAGCTTGTGATCGCAATTTCGTCGCTCACAAGAATATCGGGATCTTTATGCATCAAGAGCTCACGAAAAGCCCAAATTTCCTATGGGTTCCTAGGCCCATAAGAATTCCAACATAGAGTCCTCATGGCTGTCAGCAGGGCTGAGAACCAGCCCCTACCGATAATTGAACTAGAATTTCATGCAAGTTGTCATTAATGGCCCCCACAGTCGAGAGTCGAAGTTTGTTGGTAGTCCGCTTAGACACACCAACAACGCCTTTACGTTTCACCTGGTGGAGGAAAGACGAAGAGGAAGCTTTAGTAATGACCAAATGCCTCTTTCGAAATCGACCTGTGCCCTTAGTGCCACCAAGTTCCCCAATTGAGTTTGGGCTCATACACAGACTCTCAATTGTAGTAGAGCCCCTCTTTTCCATAGTCACGAAAGCAGTACCGGAAGGCATGGACACCTTGACAAGACCAATTCCTATGTTTGGGTCCAAGTTCTCAACATCATTTTCAAGTTCGCACACAGAAGGGTCCATGGAATCTATGGTAGTCACTGGTCTTTTGCCCTTTGAATCCCCTAGTACTAGAGCTTTAGCATCAAACACTGAAGATTTGGACATCATCGTGATCTAATATGTTGTTTCCTCCATTAAAGAGTCTGCTCCAAAGTTAGAAATTACCCATTTGTTGGTTCCAATAGCACTCTCAATCCTTTACTCATCATTATGTCGAGAAGCGTCCCGAAAATCCTCCATCAATGCCTGAGATCGACTCTCCTATTTCGGAGCCTTGCTATCACACCCAAGACTGCGTACAAATTGACCATAAGAAAGATTCAATTTTTCATTTTGAAAACCAAATCAATATGTTCTTACCTTTGTTTAGAATGGAGGGAATGGATTACAGAAAGTTGCGCACGAAATTTATAAGTCATTTTGCTTGTCCCATATGACATTATTCCTGGTCCACCTTTTTAAACCCAAATGAATTATAGACAATTTTTTAGTGTGGCTTGGATAGCAGAGTTAAAATTATCTTAATTAAGATTAGAAGTAAATATTAAATAAAATAAAATTAATAATTATAATCATGAATAAGTAAATATTGTAGGATTATTTTTTAAAAAATGAATAAATATAGAACTCACCAAAAAATAAAAAATAATATGTACAATAAATCCTATGTAATGGTTTTGAAAAAATAATAAAATACGACGCTTCAAGACTCTATGCATTACTCTATATTATTATGGTAAGATAAAAATATTTTTATTATGGGTAATATTACAATGCTCACTTTATTTAACATATTTAAATAATGCTTTTTGTATTTTAATTTTTTTTAATTTTAAGTTTTATTTAATGATTACGGAAGTAATTATTAGTGTATTGATATTTTTTCATATTTTTTAAAAATATTTAAATACATTAAAAAAATATGAAAAGAAAATTAACAAAAAAATCATTTTTTTCTATTTTTTTAACATCATTTTTATTATTTTAAAATATTTTTTAAAATTGTAAAAAAAATATTAATATATTAATAATTATTTTTTTAATCATTAAATAAAATTAAAAATTAAAAATATAATAAAATAAAATTTAAGAAATATCAAATAGAGGGATCAAATAAAATACGCATAGAAACATTTCCCTTTCGAAAATACTATAGGACACTAGGGTAATGACCTCGGCGCAACGTCGGGACTTACGTGGACTAATTATTCAAACAACGTCGTTTGAATCTCTTTCCCATCTCCCTCTGTTCTCTCTATCCACACACTGAATTTTGTTCACTCTTCAGCTCAAGGGTTCGAATCTCCCCCTTCAAACCTCTAGGGTTTGAATCTCCCCCCCTCTTCCAGTTGAAGCTCCGACCCGCTCCAATACCATCTCCACTCCTTCCATCTCCACGAAGTGCCCCCCTCAGCCCTCTATGGTTTCGAATCCATTGACGCCTCCTCTCACACGAAGCCCATTCCCGCTTCGCACGAAGCCCTCTCCCGCTTCGAATCTCCGCCCTTCTCGGTGGACTCGCATCGCACGAAAGCTCCTCTCGCAGCCCTCCAGTCCTCTCTTCTCTGATATGCTCGTTTATCTCCCTTTATTTCTCACGTTGTTTAGCATAAGATCTATGCTGGAATTTTTGGCTAAAAATGGGTGATTTACAAGGCAAAATATGCTTGAATTTTGGCTAGAACTTAAATTGCTAAAAATGGGTGATTTATACAGCAAAACATTAGGAAGAATATTTACAATGCTTTTTATCAAGTTTAGTGTTTGTGGTTTTCGTTTCTATATAAATGCTCATTTATTACTTAAATTTTGATAATATCAAGCCAAGTTCCTACTTTTGAGCATGCTTTCCCACTTGATTGCAAGCAAAACTTTTTCTTTATTTTTGTTTTTGCTCATGATCTGTTTGAAAGGCAAACTTGTGTGTTTTATAACCTCTATGATTTCTGCTAGAATTTTTTAATTTATAGAATTGCTGCTGGCTTTGAGAGGTGTGTTTTATAGTTTCTATGATATCTGCTAGAATGTTTTAATTTATAGAATCGTGGCTTGACATTATTCTCATTGTGAGGTAATAAGATAGATTCTTTTGATTATTGAGTTGTTGTATTTTAATTTCTTTTAGGCTAGTCTTTTGATTCTTTTAGGTGGTTGAATTAAATTGAGAGATTCATTTCTGTTGTAAGATTCATGAAACAACAAAAATTATGGCTAGACATTATTTTCATTATGAGATAACAAGATGGATCAAATGCCTCACATATGTTATTTGCAATACTACATTATGTGCACTAATATGTATGCCACTAATGTCTTAATACTTACAGCTTGGGTCAATGTGAATCTTGCAGTGTATATGTTACAAAGAAGCTCAAAGAAACTTTTCACAGAATTTTTTCATGCAGTGTATTTTAACTATTCTTGTTATAGACATTCCTTCTTTTTCTTTCTCTTTTTGCATGCTTTGAACTCTAGAATATGTGCAATTTAGTTAGGGAAAATAAATGGAAAAAAAATACCAAATTAAACTTTATGTGCTCCATAGAAACTTAGGCCATTCTCTAAGCCTCCTTGTGCCACAGTACATTTAAAACTATAAAGAAACTAATTCTTAATTTAAAATTTCCAAATTGTAATTTATTTTTGATTAGTTTCACAATTAGGTACTACAACCCATGATATTCAAATCATCAGAGCCCAAAGGTGAATTATTAAAAACTAATGATTACATTAGTATCTCCCTCCCTGTATGCTAGCCTACCCTGTATCATGTGTGCTGCCAATATATATGCATGACACTGAAATTTTTTGAATTCATGTGTTTGATTTAGATTATGGAAAAGGGTATGGATGTTTGGAAATTAACCAATTTTCTTTTAGATGCAAGATGATGTTCGTGTCTGTTATTTTCTGATTTCTTTCTATTTCATTCACAACACTGCAATTATTATATTTGTGAAGAGCAACAGATGCCTTGATATTGCTGATTTCTTTCTCGTATTCCATGCTTGCAACAGATGCCTTGGTGCTGCTGCTATTGTTAGCAAAAGGGAACGGATCAAATGTGTACGATAGTGGATCAGATCAAAAGGGAATGGATTGAGATGCATACGATAGTTGATCAGATCAAAAGAGAACGGATGGTGCCATCTAATAAAAGCAATGAGGTTATACAGAAGGAGTTGATGCTCAATGTTCAAGAAGTTAAAATAAGGCATTTAGGCATGCTGCTTCAGATATATTGCTATTTTGCATTTGTACACGCGTTTTACTTTTAAGTAATTTGGGATTGTTGTTAGTAGTAATTTGAGCAATTAGGTTAGACATTTTGTACGGGATATTTGAAACATTTTTTATGGAATATTTGAAAGTGCGGGATATATTGCTGTTTGGACATTTGAAACATGTTTAGGCATTCGGATATTTTGCTCATTGGCTAATGCAAATATTTTGCTCATTCGGATAACATGCTGCAAAGGGTGTGTGAATAGTTCAAACTTGAAAGCACCGGAACTACAATGGAATACAGTTATGGCTAGATATTGGAACCTGCTATACATTGGAACCCGAACTACAATTCCAGACAGGCTATCAAATTGATCATAACCTGCTATATATTGGAATCCGTTTGTACAGATTCATCTTCTTTTGTACAGATTGATCAAACTACAGGCTATCGAATTACATGCAGTGCAATATCACACCTGCTTTATATTTATCAAAAAATACATTCAGACCACTAAAATCACTAATTATACAAATAAATTCCTGAAATACATTAAAGCTACAAAAATATATTAAATACACAATAAAGTCTCTAGAACACATTCAGTCCACTAAAATACACTAACTATACAAATAAATTCCTAGAATACATTCTTTTTTTTTTAGAAGAACATCATCCATTCCTAAGGAGGCATAAAAAACCTCATTCCTGTTTACAATATAGTTTGTCAATATATACGACATTCTCAATGAATTCCTGGAATATATTCAATCTACAAAAATATAATAAATACACAATAAAATTCCTGGAATACATTAAATTGACAAAAATAAATTCCAAAATACATTAAAACACAATCCAACAAAACAATAAAAATCCAACTAACTGATTGTGGCTCTTCATGACATGATGCATCCTTCTAAAATCCAAACACAAAAAAAAAAATATTCCTTACGATCCATATATGCCTAAAAAGATAACACGACCTCAATATTATGCACAAGTTGTATTGCACAACCGTTACTTATAAAAAAAGAGACAACTTTATCTCAAATCTGCCCAACATGTATGCTAAAAAAATAAGAGACAACAAAGTTGCCTCAAATACATTCAAAAATGTCCAAAATACCAAGTCCACAACAAAAATGGGTTGGAATACATTCACTATACAAAAATATATCACTTGGAACCCATCCATTAAATGAGGTTCATCATTCTTTCGATTGTGATCCATCCAATTCAAAGTGTATCGATTGTGATCCATCTAATCTAATTTGCATCTGTAAATAATAAATCCATCCATAAAATATTAATCAGCTAAAAGATATTAGAATCATGCAAAGAAGCCAACTTATTAAAAATAAATCTAGAGTTTAGTTATCACTACCTGTATATTGATTGGATATTGGTTGCCAACCGGATATGGTGGTAAAGCTGGAGACCACGCAAGCTTATGTCTATCATGACCAAGCATGTAATTTGGGATGTTTGGACTACTTGATGGTATGTCATTAAAAATTAGATTTTGTACAAAGAGAGCTACAAAGACATTCTTGTATATTTCAACTAAATAAATAAAAAGTCATGAAAAATATTTGACTAAAGCATATTCTAATTTCTAATTTATGCATATAAAAACATCCAGATAGTAAATTATTAAATGCAGAGGAATAAAACCATTAACAAGGATCCTTCTCTCAAACTGAAAGTGATCAAGGAGCTGTAAAATAAATAATTCCTCATTGAATCCTCACACCAACATTTCAAATGTTATGCAAATGCAACATTTTTTTCCATCCCGTCTTAACCTTGTAGGAGCACTGTAGAACACATATAACTAGCCAGCCCAATACAGGCAACTATAACTTTTGGACAACTTCTATTTTCATCATGCCATCTTAAAATTAGTATAAATTTTGAAGAGTTTGACAATCACTCATCTAGTATCAATTATGTGACATACGCTGCTAACAGAACAAGATTTCAAAATAAAAATTTTAGATGTAATGCACCATTTAGAAACAAATGAATATCTACCTTCTTCCAGAAGTATAAAATTTCTAACACTATGCCTGTAACAGCACAAGAGTGATGATAACTAGCAGAAATTTGCACAATGTATTTCTGAAGCCTAGAAACCTCAACTGGCTCCTGCAACAGAAAGGCAGGAAAATAACCAACCGCAAGAAAACCTATAGGCCATTAGTAATTATCTATGCACTCAAACACAAAAAATCCTAAAAAAGACAACTTTAACCCAGAATGTTTATCTCGAAAGGAATGGAGAAAACATAAGCGTGTCCTTACCTCATTGATATTTGAAATAAAGGAAACTAGCTTCGAAATCTTTTCGAACTCAATGGGCAATCAAAAAGGCAACTTTAACCCAGAATGTTGATCGGCAAACCGGCAAGAGCTTACCTGCACTTCAAGACACCGATCATTTAAACTCGCCTGAACCCCTTTGAAATCAAACTAGTCTCGATAAATAATGAAGCAAAACCCAACAAAATAGAAGTAAAAATAAAAGAAATGGAAGCAAAACCAACCGGCAAGAGCTTCTCGGGGATGACAAAAACGACCGGAGAAGGTGACCACACACGATCGGAGATGCTGACCGAAGACATCAACCACACGCTGAGATGGGAGAGCTTCAAATGTTAAGACTAACGAATCGATTTTCCTCCCTCTCAATATTTCTATTTCTCAGTTTTTCTTTATATATATATATATAAATACGTGGCTGACGTGGCTATGCCACCTCAGCCGCGATGTCGCGGCGGGATCCCAGCCGGGGATCCCTAGCACTACTATTTTCCTTTTACTGCACATACCGCCAGTCCAGTGAAGGCACTCTCGAACGAATTGGGTTCGCTTTCCTCAAATCAGCAGAGCATCGGAGAGTAGAAAGCGACTGTGTCTCTATCCCTGGAAGTAGATTAAAATAAAGCAAAGAAAAAGGACAAACTTACAAATACGCACTCCCATGGCGTCCAATACCTCCGCCATCATCGCTTGGTGCGTACTTCTATCTCTGCATACAAGCAATAAGCATGAGTATGATCTTTGCTAACGCAGGAGAATGAACTACTCTTTTTTTTTTCTTTTTCGTTCTTCTTTTCCTTTTTTTTCTTTTTTCTTTTTTTTTTTAAATCAGGGGCTCGGGAGAGGATGGGCAATTGGGAATCGGGAATAACGAAGAGAAAGAATGGGTTTGCGCCATTAAATCCCTAGACTCGCAGTCTGTCCGTTCCGTCGTGGCTGGCAGCCGCAACTCCCTCGCCATTTGCCACGACGGCAAGGTCCCTGCCTCTTACTCTATTGCTTTTTTCACGTTTTCTTATTTTTACTACTGGGACTATTGTTGGTATTAATTTCTTTTTTGAATGTCGGGTGATTTGGTTGTGCTTGATAGTTGTTTACGTGGGGATGGAACCAAAGAGGGACACTGGGACACCCACCAGAGACCAAAACTGAGAATATTCCTAGCCAGGTTAAGGCTCTTGCCAATGTTAAAATCGTTCAGGTAATTGCTATATTTTGATAAGAAAATTTGTACTAACTATACAAATTTGTACTAATTATACTTATCATCCTTACACCAAACACCATACATGATTTTTATTTTTTTCCCTTGGCAAATGTGAGGTGTAGGGATGATAAGTAGAAGAACTTAATTAGTTTAACAAGAATAAAAGAAAAAAAAAGTGTGTTGTGTGGTGTGTGGGATGTGGAGTAGCAAAGCTCTTAGTTATTTTTTATAACTAATGCTTCTGTATTTGGAAATGATTCTTTCTTTTTTGGTTTCTCCATTGAGTGTCTGATTTAGTGATGTTCTTTTATTTGTTTCAGGCGGCCATTGGTGGGTGGCACTGTTTGGCTGTTGATGACCAAGGCCGAGCTTATGCCTGGGGTATTGTAACTACAATTTCATTGTTCTTCATCTGTTTACTGAGAGAGAGTAGGAAAATGACACCAAATCATTTTTCATTTATAATTTAGCAAAAAAAAAAAAAAAGAGGTTCACTCCACTTAGCTGAGTGTTAAAATTTAGATAATTTGAGTTCATGCGCGTGAATTTTTGGAAACCTTTCCTACTGCCCATGTGCATGGCGACACCTCTCACTTTTATTAATAAAAATCTTTAACTACTTGTCAATAATTTGTTCCACCTAAAAAATAGGACAGTTTTGGTTTACACCTTGATGTGTGAGAACCTAATCCAGGGGGGAATGAGTATGGACAGTGTGGGGAAGAACCAGAGAGGAAAGATGACACTGGTAGGCCGTTGAGAAGGGATATAATGATTCCTCAGCGCTGTGCGCCAAAGTTTGTAGTTCGCCAGGTAATTTTACTCGTGTTAATGCATGGTTAAATGACTATAAGTTATCACATAGAAGGAATCCTTTGGCTGTATTTCTTTTCTCAGAAACCTGTTGTTATATACTTTTTAGTGCATGATCTCTACATTCCAACATTATAGATACTGATTTTGATGAACATTATTTGAATCTTTTTTCTGATAAGTAAAAGATATTATTAATAAATGAAATGGCGTCAATGCCAGTTACAAATACGCCCTCTTAGTAAGGCGCATTAGAGACTAGGATATCATGAAGATTCATGCCATTAAAATCCACAGCGATGGACCATGTACAAAGAATTCTAAAAAATAAAACTTTAAGCTTCTCTAGAGATCTCTCATTGTCTTCAAAAGTCCGCTCATTGCACTTCTGCCATAAATACCACAGAATACAAATAGGAATCATCTTCCAAATGGCTTTAATTTGTCGCGTGCCTTATATCGAAGGCCAACCCGTCATAGTTGCCAACACTATCTCCGGCATAACCTGGCAAAGTTTAGTCTGCCAAAAACCCCGTCCCAAAGAATCTTGGCTATCTCACAATGTAGAAGTAGATGGTTCACCGACTTACCCCCTCGCCGACACATGCAACACCAGTCTGCAATGATGACCCCTTATTTTCTCAAGTTGTCTGTGGTTAGGATCTTACCTAACGACGTTGTCCACACAAAAAACATTGCTTTCAAGGGTGCCTTGTTACGCCACAGATGTCACCAAGGAAACTAAGTAGCAGGATCTTGTGTACGAACCATATAGAATGAGCGAGCTGTAAAAATCCTTCTCCTAGCAGGTATTCACCATAATCTATCGTCTTGTAGTAAATTCGGTCTATGTGAGTAGATATGGCCATAGAAATCTGCAAAAATATCCACTTCCCAATCTTGTGTAGCCCGATTGAAAGCAATGTTCCAACTGATGCTCTCACCCCCATGCTCCATGACCTCTGCCACTGTGGCGTCTTGAGAACTTGCTATCTGAAAGAGTAAAGGAAATAAATCGCATAGTGCTCTGTCACCACACCAAATGTCCTTCTAGAATTTAATTTTCGTTCCAGTACCCAACTGAATCCTGGTGTTCCTCTGAAAAACCCCCCATCCTTTTCTTATATTTTTCCACAACCCCACCCCACATGCACCCCTAACATCACAGGAATTCCAACCCTCCCACAGACCACCATATTTGCTATCGATGACGATTTTCCACAATGCCTCTGGTATCATTATTTGAATCTCATGGCAAGCAAATAAGCTTCTTGTGGTTTTATGGGAAATGACTTCTCAGCACCATCCTTGCAGGCTGCAATGGCTTTAAAATATATGTTCCATCGCTGGTACAATGACTGAAGAATTTAGAAGTCAGCTCCTTTAAATTTCTCCCATGTTGTAATTCAGGAATGCAGTCAGACTAGAAGATTCTCATTATGCTTTATATTATTTTGTCTTTAGATGTCATTTTAACTCACAAAACAGAAGTGACACTAGTTTAAAACATAAGTTGAGAGCACTAGGGGTCTCGTTGTGGAGTCTTCCCTACCTGCTGTTAGTTGCTATACAAGCTTGCTAACACTTAAAACAAATTCAGTGGCTGCTATTGCTTTTAAGAATGAAGCAGATATTGGTTTCCACCATAACAGAATTTTTTTTAAGGTTATCATGGTTGCTTAGTTAAGAATGTACTCTAATATTTGCAAACTGTCAAGGCTACTTCCGCCCGGTTGGTTAGTTAATGAATTATTGGGGGTCATTAGTCCCAACTTTGTAGCTGTGGAGTTAGACTCAAGTCCCCTTTCAAAGACACTAGAATTCCGTATAGTGTCTCTGTTGTATTAAATTATTGTTTTCTATACACTTCCTTTTCACCTGCCAGATTTTTTCTTATGATTCTTGGCTGTTCTCACTTTGTGCTTGAGACTGTCAAAATGTTATCTTAGGTCAGTTAAGGGCTGTTCTCATATTTTGCAAAATTCAAGCCTTTTGAAGCTGATTGTTTTTTTTAATCTGATTGTTACTTAAGATAGCTCCACTTATAATGACACACACACACACCCAGAGACATATATAACATCGTCATATATTCTACATTCAGTGACGGGCATGTTATTGTGTTGATTAATGCAACTCCAGTTAACCTCGGTGTTTAGTTTCTTATGATTGCATGACGTAGGAATTTTTTTTGTGTCTGCCTTTTCTCCCCAAGTATCTGCGTAGGTGCAGATTGGCATGAGGGGCATTATTTATGTTTTGGAGATCTTATAATTTATTATGTCACAGGTAGCTGCTGGAGGTACTCACTCTGTGGTACTTACACGTGATGGGCATGTATGGACGTGGGGTCAGCCATGGCCACCTGGAGACATGTATAATCCCCCTTATGGTTAATTATATTATTCTATGTTAATACATCTGTTTTACTCTAAAATAAATTATATTTGCAGTCGTGAAATACGCAATTGTTTTGAAAAAAATGAGTAAATATGGAGCCCCCATGAAAAAGAACTAACTATTTAATAGCAAACCCCAATTTTTCCAAAGCGATTGCGTGGCGTTTACGCATTCTACAACTGTATGTAGCATTATTGTTTACCTAATTACTTAAATAGCATAATTTGATATAACTTATGGAGTATGTTGTACCCATACATATACCATGATAGTTTGCTGCCTGCTTTTAACTAAGTCATCTCTATTTTACTTTTACATATTATTTATACCATATGTCCAGAAAGCAGATCTCTGTTCCTGTTCGAGTTCTAGGTCTTGAAAATGTGAGGCTCATTGCAGTTGGGGCATTTCATAATTTGGCTCTCCAAGAGGATGGGACTTTATTGGCATGGGGTAATAATGAATATGGACAACTTGGGACTGGAGACACCCAACCAAGATCACATCCTGTTGTTGTCCACGGGCTTTCTGGTCTTACTTTGGTTTGTAATTCAGCACTTGAAATCCTTATTTTTTACCTGTATCATCATTATGATGCTTTTTTCAAGTTTGTTATTTCTGACGCTCCCTTACCAACAGTTTCTTCTAAAAGGAAAAAAAAAACACATTGTTCTATTTGGTTTAAATGTGTGAAAAGCATGCTTAGGCACAAGGCAAAGGGCAGGGCAAGCCCTGGTTACTGTGCTTCATCTTTTTTTTTTTTTGATATATTGGGGAAAGGGGGATCAAACCCAAGTTCTCCATTTTGAGAAAGGGTCTTGTGCCATCAGGCCAGCGGGCCTTGGCTACCGTGCTTCATGTAGTTGCAAGCTTTTGGGCTTTCAACAATAGCCCTAGTTCATGATTGAAACCTTGGCTTTCAAAGTGCAGTTCAAGTGTGCCTTGAAGCCACGATACTCTCTCAAAGCAAGTTGAAATTCTCATGTTACCCCTGATTATGCATGTTTATGCTTAACAGAAACAATTAGCACCGATTAGTAACTAATATAAAATATTAAATAAAATAAATACAATATTTGGTTACGAAGGGGAACCCAATGAAGAACTATTCAATGGTAAAACCCTATGAGACAGTCAAACTCAGAAAAATCAATTTTATTAGATTGAGATATTATAAGTAAAGTTCTTAGTTCACAAAACCTTTGTAACTTGGACACTCTTACTCTACAAGACAAACGATCCCTTCTACCACAATAGTTGTCAGAACCTCTGATGATTTCCAATCCATTGTCTTTCTTTCTGGAACCTCTAGTGGCCGAACATGAACACTTCCAATTCCCCCTTGGAGTATGCTTGAACTCAATCTCTTAGAATGAGTATCTCGGAAAATTCTTCACTCAAGAATTTTCTCTCACACGGTTACTCGAAGTTCTACCCAAATCTTCAAGCTCTAAATAATGTATGTGAAAGTATGTCTTTCGGTGATCTCAAGTGTTCAACTAAATCTTAGCCGAGCCTCTCTATAAATAAGCAATTCAGTGGTTGAGTTGGACTAGGACTCTGTTGACAGTTTATCGAGTTGCCCAGTCTATTACGTTTTTAATTGCTTGCTAACGTGTCAGACTAGAACTCTGCTAATGGATGTCTCCGAGTTTAAACCAGTTCCAATCTCTTCATTTAATTTGTGCATCACAATCTCTTTAGCTGATTTTCAAACTCGAATACTTATCTAGGACTCGTGCAACCTCTTATCTTTTAATTTAAACGTTGCTTGATAAGAATTACATTATAAAACAAATTATTATCCTTATTGGATAACACTTAAGAGTCCTATTAAAATTACATTCATCCAATATTCAAATTTAAAACCAGATCATCTAATTCTAGTCAAACTTAAATTACATTTACACAAGTGAAGAGAAAGGACTCGAGAATCAAGTTGGTGTAGTGTGTTTTCTTTTTCATCCCTAGACACTTTTATTTTATTGGTGAAGTTATCCCACACTTAATGATATCTCACAATGTCATTAATAAAATCTTATCTTATCAAAAGATAGTATTGAACTCACAACCTCACTTTTTGACCATGTCGTCTTTTTTCCAGTCACATATTGTGCCTATTCTTAACAGAACAGAATGTTTCTTATACAGCCAATGTGTTCTTTTTTTTTTTTATTTGTCCAACCATCTTTGTCTAAAAGCCCAATATAGTGGTATTCGCAGAAATATAGTTTCTTTGCATAGTAATCATGTACAACTAATTAATGCATGTGGATCTTTCAAAAACGACTGAAGATTCAACTTACTTTTCCGCATAAATAAATCCTTTGTGGGAAGCTTTAGTTTCAGGAACAGTCAGGAAGATTGCTACTAACATCAAATAAAACTGCTAATCTGTTTGCTTCATTTACTTTCAGTTTCAACTCTCTACAGGTTTTGGGATCTTATTGTGGCTCCTATACCTTTCAACTGGTTCATCTTTTATTTTTGTTATTAACATTGGCTAAACATTTAGAACTGTGCTTCTTTATTGGTTCATGGTTTAGCTAGTCTGATAGGCATCTTACCTTTTTGCACCTTTAGGTTGATATTGCTGCTGGAGGTTGGCATTCTACTGCATTAACGGATGATGGAGAGGTTCTCTCTCTCTCTCTCAAGAGATTCTTTCTTGTGCATGTCTATTTTGTGTGGTTTTTTTCACTCGTTCAGGTGTATTTTTAAGCAAGAAGCTTCTGAGATGTTTGAGCAAGTTGGAATCTGAACTCATGACCTCTTGTTTAAGAGTAGAATTATTCCCCAGCATAATTCAAATGGTTTTTTTATTGGTAAAAATGAATTTTATTCCCCATCACTGGCAATGTTTTACAAGTTAAAGTAATTTTTTTTTCTTGTCATTTTGTATTAATTTTGTCATTTTTTACAAAAAAAACACCAAATTTGCTTATTAATAAAAACTCATTTTGGTTGACTTTTCTGTAGGTAGGTCATTTTATCTTGATGTTTAAATGCTTTTTATTCAAGAGGCCATGATTATGGCTAGGTGGTGTTCTGCAAAATGCAAGAGCAAAATGCTTCTTGCATTTTGCATTTTTTATTATTATGTGCCAGGGGTGCTATCCTGGTTGGAATAATATAGTTATAAATTTTTTATTTTGAGTGTTTCTATTTATCATATATATAGATGGAGTGCCAAAAATGAAAACTGGTAAGTTTGGTCGACGCATCATAGTCCTATGATTGCTCTTTTTCCTTTTATATAATTTTTTATTACTAAATCTCTTATCATCATTCTGATCCTTGCGTAATGACCTCCCTGAATGGGCAACTAATGGCCTACTGGAAAAGGAGTTGATACATGACATTCCTTTCTAGGTGTATGGATGGGGAAGAGGTGAGCATGGGAGGCTGGGATTTGGAGATAATGATAAGAGTAGTAAAATGGTGCCTCAGCGGGTTCAGCTTCTGGCTGGAGAAGACATTGTTCAGGTACCGGTAAAGGTTTATTTTCCTTAGATTTATTTCGCGTCGACCAGCATCTATCAATTTGCTTAATTGGATTGTGGGGTCTGCAAATGATTGATTTCCATATCAGTATCAGTTCATGAATGTGTCCGCACGATGATGGATGACTCGGACACAAAATCAATCCACCATGATTTTTTAATTTGTCCAAATCAGTATGAATTGCCAACGTGTAGTAATAAGGGAAGCAACATTCTAAATTTCTTCTGGTGTTTGCCATAGTAGTCATCACCTGTAAAGGGATTTTCTGCCAATATAAATTACGGAAAAAGAAAG
This sequence comes from Platycarya longipes, assembly GCA_036559045.1. Classification (NCBI taxonomy): domain Eukaryota; kingdom Viridiplantae; phylum Streptophyta; class Magnoliopsida; order Fagales; family Juglandaceae; genus Platycarya; species Platycarya longipes. The sequence goes on from CM071791.1 coordinate 47,192,479, forward strand.
GGTTTTACGTGATTCCCCATGCATTTTTTATCTTTTAGCCTCTATTGTTGCTCTCTCTTCGCCATCATTTCTGTAGTTCTGAGATCTTCTGATTTTGTTCGTATGGTGTCCAGGTGTCTTGTGGAGGCACGCACTCGGTTGCACTTACGCGTGATGGGCGCATGTTCTCGGTAAGTATTACGACTCTTTTACGGTAGCGCCGTGGCTTTTGTTGATATTGAATGCAATATTTATGGTTACCGAATGCCCGTTGCTGTTTTCCAATTCCTTTTAATTGGTCGACGGTTTAGGAAGTATTACTTACTATGACTGGTCATGACTTTTGGCAGTTTGGTCGAGGTGACCATGGACGTCTTGGATATGGTCGGAAAGCGACTACCGGTCAACCAATGGAAGTGCCCATAAACATTCCCCCTCCACAAAATCTCAGCGAGGGTGCTGCTGAGGGGAGTTGGATTGCTAAACTCGTTGCTTGTGGTGGACGCCACACTCTAGCTATTGTAGAATGGAAGACCGACGAGTCTAAACAGTAAGCGATAAATAATGCTACCGGATGTTTAGAAACAGAAGGGAGTCATTTTTAGGACTCAAAACCTTATCAACAAACCAAAAACTTATCAATAATTGCCAAGCTTTTGGCTTAATGTTGTTTGTTTCTTTTGATACCCCTTTTTTATCTTGTACTCGTCGTTGGGAAACCTTTCGGCAACCATAAGTGGTTCTGTCTAGTTTTCTTGAGAAATCAATTATGCACAAAACATACAAAAGCATGGCGATTAGTTCTATTTGATTCTAGAGCTTTCGGAAAAGGGAAAGAAAACGAAAACATGTTTGTTTCGTGTAAGCTTACTAACATAATGTGCGTGCGACAAGTTTCAGGTTTCAGGAGTGTCGGTCTTCTGGGGTTCATGACCCATGGCAATGCCGCCACCATGGCCATTGCCATCTCTACGATAACCTGGTCCATATGTACTGTTAAACACCCCAGCATGCACAAGCCCCACGTACAACAACTGAATCAGTAGTGATATGAATAGAAAGAGCTCCAATGTTTTCTGCAAATCACGTTAAGACGCCAGAATTTAGTCAAGTTATCATAATTATTAGTTATCATTAGTTTGATTAAATTAAGGCATGTCCACGCAATTTACTTGAGTCATCCCTTACCAGGCGCTTTCCTCTGTGTCCTCCCAAAATGATTTCCTTGCATGCCAGACTATATCAAGAAATTCAACCATAGAAATTGAATAGAAAACAAGATCAGTACTTGAATTGGAACATTAAACGAGATGCTGAATTTGAACAGAGATGATTGTGAGAAATAAGTACCCAAAAGCAAGAGCAGTAATAGCCCAGGAGATAGCTGCTAGAGAGCCTGCAGCAGCCAGACTATCACTCCGCCAAGCCCGAAGATGCGCAAGCCCATGAAGCACAGAACAAGCCCCCACCACCCCCGCTAACAAAGCGAAGAGCAACATAAAACTCGTTGCTGGATTCCCACCCAAATCTGTAAAGATATCAATGAAAGAAGCTCTTAATACAACAAATACTCGAGGGCTACCCAAACAACTCAGAGAGAGAAAGAGAGAAACATACGGGGGTGATTCTGTTGACCATCGATGTATTTGTCGATGGACCATCCAGCCAGTCCAAGAACTACAAGATAAACCACCAAGTTGACTGCCAAAAGAGGACCGAGCAGGTCTCTACCACGCCTTCCAGATGCCATCTTGTATCAACAATTACAGAAAAATATTTGTGGGTGGTTTTGAAGTTGACGAAAGGAAGGCTTTTGTCTACCTGATTTCTGGTTCGGGACGTTAAATATGTATACATACATTTAGGGCCCCTCTTTTATGGGTACCTTCTGGTAAAAGCTATGAAATTTGAGTAGCTTCTGGTAGCTCTTTAGTAATGGTGCACTTTCTAGGACGCGTGGAAGTACGTGCATTATGCATTTGTTCTTTCGGTCGGTGGCTCATCAATCCGAATAGAAATCTTTCACTTCCTGACTATCCTTTTGTTTTTTTAAAGATTTCGTTGAATAAGAAGAGATCATATGTTATAAAGCGTATCTTCATAACAAAGAGAGCTTCTAGGGATTTTAGTGTAATTATGACTAATTGAATCAAAATATTGATCCAACGGTGAGGCTAAAAGCTACAGCTGAGAGTGGTGGTAATTAACAATTTTAGAACAATATTTCCCGATATCTGTATCGTTTTTTATGTGGTGTTACTCCTGGGAGTCTTTAAACATCGACATATCTATCGCGTTAACCATAAGAAAAAAAAAAATCATTAGCTTGACTGCAAATCATATAAAGGATATTGCATGGCTATTACAGTAAAGACATTACGAGTAGAGTTTACCATATATAAATTTGCTCATACAACAGTGAGCAGCAGAAACAAGTGATACGGATGGGATTTCAAGCTATAAAGCATTGAGAATTTCACTGTTCCTCTAATATATTGTTTTCAATTTCTACATCCTTTGGCAAAGGGAGGAGAGGGAAAATGAAATCAAGAAAAAATTTATTGCATTCTATTGATCTACAAGTACATGTATTGTCTTGTTTCCCAGCAAAGACTGCCCCTCACTACATGAATTTAGAAACACTATTGATATATATATATATATATATATATTGCATCCTATTTCCACAACTGTGCAAAGTTGTCAGATGCGAGGGCGTTTAGAGGAGGTTCGATAAAGAAAAGAAAAGAGCTCAGTACAACAATGAAGATAGTGAACAAAATAAGTGATTTACAAGGATCTGCATATCGTCTAACAAGTGTAATCCCCTCTTCTTGACCCGCTCTTGAAGATGCATCGTCTAGCTGAAGTGTTGGGCATGTGAAAAAGCCATATGCTATGCCAGTAAAAGCTGCTCCAAAATGTGTCCTGCAACATTTATTCGCAAACCAGATTCAATTCTCATAGCATTTCACTTTTATATTGTGTTCTTCTTTTAACTCTTGACTACTAGACACCACAAAAATCTTTCACTTGATAGTATTTTCCCAAACTTGGCTTTGGATTACATACTTTCACAATCTCCAAGATAACCATCCTTTGGATTAAAGCCTAAAAACATCCTCAGTCCTTTTGGAAAGGCAGCAGTGGTGCTATTGGAGATAGAGCTCATGGATTGAAATTTCTCTTCATTTACATTAAATAGACTAAAAAAACTGTTCGTCAAGTAATTTAGCTAATTAATCAAGAAGCAGAAACTTTACCAGTCATCAATTGGACCGAAATTACTTAATAAGAAGCCAAGAGCTGTAATAATTATTGCCTTCCGAAAAATACCAACTGAAACATCTTTGGAGATCACATCTTTGTTTTGGAGCTGATAAATGAGCCAAGCTCCTATTATGGCAAAAACTGGACCCTGCATGTCGAGTTGACTTGGTTAAATATATAAAGATGAAAAGAAAAAATGATGAGAAAATACACAGAGAAACAGATCTCAAGATGGGCAACCTTAAGGTGGATACACAAGTTATAGATTGTTGTTACATAAAGCAAATATTGAAGTAGATTGTGCAGAATTTGGACCCAGCTATATCACAGCAGAGCAAGAACACTAGTTTTTTTCCCCCAAACTTGAGTGGTTTTGTAATGATAAAGGCAATACATTTATTAGATTTCTGAAGGACTAATTTATTTTGAAATTTACTTGAGTAAGAACTACATGGGTTTGGATATTTGACATGAAGCTGATTATAAGAACCTACGTCCGAGGTATTCAATTAATATCTCTGAATTGCAAGGTCATACTAATCACAAATTTTGTTTATGTAAAGATCTGTGATATGATGATGCTGCATATGATCTACCAAAGGAATAAAGTAAAGCTTTATGGAATTACTTAAAGAAAGGAAAAGAAGTTGTAATGCTCTTACTGTCCCACCAACAGTTGGCTCTGGAGTGTGAAGAAAGCTCGTCAAGTTGCCAGAAATTCCTCCGAGGATATAGATCAAGAAAAATGTAAACGAACCATAGACTCTGCAAACCTGAGGCCCAAAAGTAAGAAGTCCCCAACAACCAAGAGCCATATGAAAAGCTCCGGAGTGCTGCGCATACAAAACATTTTGAGAGGGGGCAAGAAAATGATTTCATCCTTCAAAATGTGTTAATCACCAACCCCATAATGTATTATGTCCTCAAATTGAGCAGGCAGACTAGTTTTTAAAGTAATGTTTGGAGTGATCATTTTGAGTGTGAAACAAAAAAAAAAAAAAAAAATGCTAGAAACTAGAAAGCTATAGAATGGAAACACGAACCAAATCATCAATCTTGTACCAGAAACATTGGTGTCACCAGCCTCCACCATTCTCCAACCAGGATCAAATCATTTATCTTTGCCCCATATAATAATGGGAGAGAAAGAAGCTCTAATTCAGAGTTCCTTATCGGACTTGCTATCTCAAACAGAAAAACTGCAATGTTTATAGAAACCAACCCACCTCTGCATCCAAACAAAGAGTAAAGAAGCATTAGAGAATTTTAATACTTAATAGACATGATGAGATACAGAACATGAAAGGAAAAGTAACAGCTAGAAAAATTCATACTGTGTCATATGTAAAGCTTCATTATAACAGATCAGGATTTTACATTAAGTAGAGATTGGATGTTTCATCATCCTGTCGGATGTCTTGTGAACTTTCTGGACCGCTTCTACCATATCTATTTCTTACTCCCCTGTAACTCTTCGGTTCCTCCTCATTGTCTGTTTTGGAATTATCACTGATAGAGAATGGTTTTCCTACTTGATTGCCTTGGGTTTGCTCACCAAGAGTACTAAATGACTCATGATTTTCTGATTTTTCATCTGAAGGAAAGACAAAGCGTACAAGATCAATTTTCCTACTAGATATAACTAGTCACAAGATACTTATATGATGGAAAGAATTAAGCATTGACAACTCGTTCAATGAAGAAGCATTGTGGTTGATTCTAATACTAGTATTATTATCACTTATCATAAGTCTTCCTTATATTGCTTCAAAATTCAAAAAGTTTTTCAATTCTTCCATGGCTGGTGAAGTAATCAGAAATTCGTCCTTTGTGATAAAATCAGTAAGGTAAGAAGAAAACTGGCTGATTTAAGAAATTCTCTGATATACATCAAAATATCAAACAAAGTTAGGCTATATGAAAAGTCTTGTTGGCGTAGATCCCAAATATATCATAAAAGATCGCTGGCACTTTGCATACACGGATGTTATCAAATAGCATGCAGGGATGTAGGCAGAAGTGCACTTTGACTTGGCCAATGTGGGACTTACACAAGGCTGAAGATAAGGTTCTATATTAAAGTGCGAAAATTGACGAGCGACACAGGTGTTATAGCAACAAATTACCCATAAAAAGGTCAACGTTGAAAATTAGGCTTTTATAAGTCCTAGTTTTGAGTAACATCCAAAGAGAGTAGATTCGAGGTGCAATGATGGTAACAGTTTTGCATCTCGTCAATTTTCAGTTTTTCCAATCATGCAACTCAACGCATGTAGAAAATTAATATAAGTCCAAAGGGGTGTTGAAAATGATAGTGGAAATGTTACTAACACTTATACATATCTATTAAAATTGCTTAGCCTCTTTTTCAATATCGCAGAAGATTTATGGGTCACAAAGACCGGTAGTTTCTAGTTCACAATGCTCAACTGATGGACAAGCATAGGTCCTTGAAACCAATTTACTCCCCAAAAAGGAAGGGAAAGTTCAGGATGCTGATAAATTACCTTTATTAAGTTTTCCCAGATAGTCATTGAGAGAACTCAACCCCGTCTTTGATCCGACATGACCATCTCCATTATGTATCTGCCTTGTCTTGTCTAAAGTAACTGAAGGAGATGGTTTTGCATCATCTTGGAGTTTTCCAAAATAAGAATCTAATGATCTCAGCTGCTTCTCATTGTTGACGGATTCTGATGCATAACGAATAATGCTAAGCTTTTGTTGACGTGAATCATTGCCTGAAATGAATCTTTGATGCCTTTCTGTAAGATGTGCCATCTGAAGGACAGTTACTTCAGTCATGCTCCTGAAAAGTGTAGAATTACTTCCATTAAAAGGCAACTGCCTTGATTTACTCGCTTTTCTTGTATTGGTTCTAGTCTTGGTATCAATAGCAAGATATGAGATGTGCCATCTCTTGCATATTTCACTTGAAAGTGAAGCAAAGGACTTAGGACCATCTGCCAATGCCATACATGCATACATGAAGCCTCTTTGGTCTTTATAGGTCATGTTGGAGCATATTGGAACCACAGCCATGTAACCTGAAATAAGAATAGAACAGAGGAGGGTCAGCAATATCCATCTACAGAAAGGTTTCAAGGTACGTAAAATTGCACTCAGTTTCATGACAATATCATAGATCTGAAAATATGAGCACAAAGGAAATGTAGACTCTTTAAGATGCTGGCTTTGTTTTTGTTTTTTATTACTTCCCACTGCCTGGAATAATCTTCTCTGATCACAATATATACTACTTTTGTCTCTTAGGTGTTGAACTAGTGGAAAAGTACTTAAACTAGAAGAGAACAAGAAATATAGTTTTGAGCATTCATTGCCGCGGGAAGGTCAACATTAATGAAATATTATCCTACTAGGCTGAGGCCATAGATTGAGGTTCTAAAGAAGCATCTCAGTCCCATTAAATGGCTCTATGTGATAGATCCATCTGGCGTACTCTTCCTGTTCATGGAATTTAATTTCTAGTGATGGTTTCAAGGAAATATACAGGGTGCCCATCCCCATACCATTTAATTATTAAGCACTTGAGTTTCTATAGTTGAATTAACTAAATTACAGCACACACGGGAATGGCCAGAAAATAGAGCATAAAACTAGAACATTTTTGTCTCTGATAATATACCTTTCAGCTTATTATCCTCCATAAAACCATAAAGAACACCTCTCCTAATTCAAGATAAATCCAACCGGATGAACTAGCTTGCTACATGACATCTGTACGGGCATTTTAAATTGACTACCCTTGAAAGCAAAACTTCAATTGAAAAAAATATACCCAGTTTTGTGAAACCACTATAAAAATTAAAAACCAAAAACAAAACAAAACCTTGAACGTGAACACGAATCTAAAGAACTAGTATGTTTCAAGAATACATATTAAGCAAATGCAACACCCTTCGGCTTGGCCCACTAAAAACGTGGGATTTTGAAAGAAACGGTCATGTGGGTAGTCACGCAATAGTAGAAGATAAATACCTTTCCCCCACCCCAGCCTCCCCAAAGTGACAAGCCAGGATTGGATACTTTTAAATCTGAAATAAATAGTTTAATTAAAATCTTTTAAGGAATATCTTTAACGAAGTGACAAAATAAAAGTACATATAAATAAAAAGGAAAAGAAATAAACTTCAAGATTGTATTTTCTCATGAATACATTTGCATCTAAATTTTTCATATATTGCAATTACAAGGTGAAGTTGAATTATATAAACGATCTATATAGAAATTATAAGAAATATGTAATATATATATAAACTATAAACTAAGTTTTTTATTTCACTTAATAATAATCATGTGTTGCATTAACATATATTTAAAAAAAAAAAGTTAAGCAGCACATTTACATGATGCTGCATAACTAGCCATAAGTGATTCGAGGGGATTTTTATTAAATATGTTTCGCCAAATAATTATAATCTTTAAAAAATAAATAATGTAACGTAAATATTATATTTTAATTTAATTTCTTGAAAAAATAGAAAAAGATTAATTACCATGATTTTTTTCTCAGAGGCTTGGGTGGCCATGGCCCCCTCGCCGCATTGGCCTCCTCACTGCTCCCCGAAAAAGAAAAGAGAGAAGTAGAAGAAGGATAGCATATCATCAAACACATTATCTTCGACATTTGACAACCAAGAAAGTGTCGAAACGTTTTATTAATCTTGGCTCCGATCCATATATAGGTCCTCAAGAAAACAAAAGAATTACTCAACTAAAACAGACATGCACTGAGTCGGTGTTTTTCAAAATCAACAAACGATTGAAGACAACGCAAACACACAGAAGATCCTTTTCGAAGTTGGAATCTATATCCTTCCCATCAACTTTCTAAGACGATAGTTATATAGCTGAGTTTACAAAAACAAAAAGCTAGAAAAGGAAAACCAGAGAAATGAAGTTACGAATGCTATGAAAGATCAGAAAGGTAGGCAGTTATTACCGGAATAGAAGACAAATTGCACTTATTACTTCCCAGAAAATTGCAGAAGTTGTCTAGTAAGGTACTAGTACCTGGGTACTTTCATAGTCCCAATATTCCTGGAACTTGATTTAAAAGAACTCCCCCAGCTGCTGAAATCCAACTATTTCCGGGCTTATCTTTGTTGGCCCAATTAGATATCGCCACGCCTGTCGAGAAACTACCGATAAGGATTTGCACGGACCCACTGGTTCTTACCACGTGTAAACATGCGCAGGTCAAAGAGTACCAACGACTTCTCATGGACTGTCTATGGACAATGGCATAAATTTCTCGATTATCTGCATAGGAGTCGGGGCAAAATGAGAAATTTCAATGTGGGGGTCAATTTGTAAAAGCACATATTATTAGGAAGGCAATTGGCATTTTTTTTTTTTTTTTTAATGCTTCGTAACAGTCGGACTAATAAACGTCCAAGAACAACCCTCCATTCAGTGGTGGCAACGTAAGAAAGTATAAAATAATTTCAATAAATTCCACCTCACAGAATAGCAATCTTGGTTGCCCCAAAATTGAATTGCTTCACCATCAAGACCTACTAGACCATCATTTCCACCAATGACTTCACCATATACCCACCTTGAGTTCTTTCACGTACACTGCCACTAACTTGACTGCCATTTCCACACGTACCTTCACTAATTTCTAACCATCTCTACTAGCCCAAACCTGCACGGAATAAATCTATAGGTCACGATACAAACAGTGGTCTTTCCATTTTAGCAAACATCTTACATGCATACTGGTCTTTCCATTTCAGCAACATTTCATCTTTATTTTCATTTCTTGATAAAAACAGCAACTTAACCAAATTTATTACGTGTGGTGCGAAAATCTGTGTGAGGTTTCCTCCTACCAAATAATGGGAGGAAAGGACTAAATCCGTGTGCAGGAGGGGACAAAGGGGCTAAAGTCGTGCAAAGGGATGCAAAGGATGGTGCCTGGTGGTGTGCGAGAGGAGACGAAGTCGTGGGAGAGAGGGTGCTGCAAAGGGCATTCCATTCTGATGCAATGCATTCACAAGATTGTTATAGTAGAAAAGTCTTAAGTGTCACTACATTATCGATAGGTTGTTATTTTGGTAACATAAGCCCAATTGATTTTAAGGATTTCTTTTAGAGTAATATTGTATACAGTTTTAAGTTGGGCATGTATTGTGTACTCTCTTTAAAAAAATAATTTATATTATTAAAAAAAATTCATATGATTTAAAAATTTATATACTTTTTTCAAAAGAGAGCGTGCAGGATTGCCAAGCTAGGACTTACATAAATAATAATAATTTTTTAAGTAGTAAATTCTATTTTTCTCAAAGAAAAATATACAAAATTTATACACATTGAAACTCACATAAAAAATAATAATTTTTTAACAACAAATTTTATTTTTTAAATCAAGTGCTCTAACATTACTCTACACAAAAATTTTCTTACAAAGGAAATAATCAATGGTCCGATCTACTTTAAAAGTTAAAAAATAAAAAACAGCCCTCAAATAGAAAGGCGACATATAAGAGATTTCATATACATTGAATTAGGCCGCGATTCATTCAATCAATTTGGACTCCCTTACTTCGTGTATCCAAACTTCACTCGACTCCCTCATTTTAACTTCATCCCAGCACTCCACCCAGATAGAGAAGGTGATGATGACTGACGACAGTAACCCAAATTGTGACTATGGTTGGATTGTTATGTTATAGTGTGAAATTGTAACAATTTGATAGATGAGAGAGATGGAATGGAATGTAAACTGAGAGTTGCATATGGTATTTAACTTCTAATCACACTGTCTGAATTAGAAGGCAGACTTCCTCTAATTATAAAATCTCAAATGTTTCAGATTATTCTCTACATGTGTGACTTCTATCTTATTTATAGCAAAATATAACGAAACTATTAAAATGACTTATTTGTCCAATTACTTGGGTGGGGAAGTATTATCCAACAATAGATAAAGGCCTGACTACTAAAGCCTGAACCAAGCCCAATTAACGCACTCATTTTATTAACAACTAATTATATAAGTTTGCCCATTAGAATGCCTTTGCCATGAAGCTTCCTTGCGTTAGGTTTTCCCCTTCATTCACTTCAACTCGCCGATATGGCCTTCCTCTATCCTTTCCATTTCAAAACCGCCTTTATCATTGAAGGCGTATAATTGAAGGCGTAAAACAGGAATATGAGGAAAAGGGTCCGATTTCCATGGTGAGGTGACAAAAGCAACTGTTTGTTGCAACCATATTTATTGTGATATTCATAGACATGGCTATGCTAGTTTATTAAATGAATCCTTATTTGATTTTTCGAGCTTAATTTCTTGAATCAAGTACGCTTATATATGGATCCCAAAACCAACTTTTTACATGGTTCAATCTCCTGTCCATGTGTTACAAGAAGAAGAACTGGTTCGTGATTTAATTGATTGAAAAAACTAGGCAATGGAAGCATGATTTGCTACAAACAATTTTCCAAGAGGAAGAAATGAGCATTATTTCAAAAATGCCAATTAGCATTCATGATATTGAGGATAAATTGATCTGGATAGGGAATAAATATGGGATGTTTCTGTGAAAAGTGCATATCATATATAAAAAGAATTGTTTAAAAATGAAAGAGGTCGGACTTCTGCTAGTGTGAGAAGAAAGCTAGAATGGACAAATAGTGGCAACTTTAGATTCTGAATGCTATAAATATTTTTCTTTGGAGAGCATGCTTGGAATAAAATAAACAAATTTATTTTTGAAGATCAGTTTGCCCATCAAAATTGTGTTGTTTGTTCAGCGATAAATTCTTTGGAAGATTTCAAGATAGCTCAATCTGTTTTAAAACTAAATGTGCCGCCTAGACATGACTTGAACTCCTCATGTTGTTCTCTATCAACAAATAATGTAAAAAATAATTGGGATGTAACTCTTCAAAAGAAACAAGGTGAAGTTGGCTTAGGCTTAATTGCCAGGAATCATGATGAGGTTGTAGTGGTAGCTAAGAAAATTGCTGTGAATACTTTTATAGATCCCCTGCTGGCCGAAGCACTTGGAGTGAAAGAATCAGTTATTTTGGTTAGACAATTGAATTTGAATTCAGTACTAATCGAAAGAGGCAGCCAACTTGTTATCAAGGAGCTTAATAAAGAAAAAGAGAGATGGGTAGTATAGAGGTGATCATTAGAGATATTAAGACCTTGGTTATTTTCAAAGATGAGATGATATAAGATAATATAAAAATAAAATAAAATTAAATATTGTTGTAAGATATTTTATTAATATTAATTTTGTATGAAAATTTGAAAAAGTGGTATAAGAATTTGTAAAGTTAAATTTTTTATTATAATTTGTGTAGAGATTTAAAAAAGTGTAATGATGAATTTGAAATGTATTTGAATTTTTAGTCTCATTCTTGTAAGCAAACAAAATTTAAATTTTTACTATCTCCTCTTAACTGGAAAGCTAATTTTGTAAGGAGAAATGGAAACTTTAATGCCTATTATCTAGCAAAAGATGCATGTTTGCTAGTTGAAAATGAGAGTTTAACCTAGTCATTAACTAGTGATGTATTCTCCATTTATTGTTATCTTTCTTAATGAAAGTGGATATTTCCCTAAAAAAAAAAAAAAAAAAAAAAGTTACGCTTCTATATATTATGGACACACGTAATGCATGTGTAGTTATATAATTTGCATCATGTGTCACCCACCGACTCCCCATCTCAACCTTACGGTAGAGAAAGATTTTTTTAAGGCATGTCAAAGAAGTAAGATTGTCATGCATGGATTATTTTGGCTTGGATTATTTTCATATATAAGTTAAAAAGTTAAAAAGTTAAAAAGTTAAAAATAAAATAAAATCTATTTTAATAATTTTATTTTGAAAAAAATATTTTAAAATTTAAAAAAGTTGAATTATTTATTTTATTTTATATAAAAATTTAAAATTATAATAATGACAAAATAAAATTATCTGTGAAAATAAACCAAACTTTAATTTTCAAACAAATAAAAACATCAAGCCACTGGTATGTAAAAACACATGGATTTATCCAGATTTTAATCTGTGAGGCCGTAACCAATTATAGAATTGTAATTTCTGTTTTACAATAAATTTGCCCGATAAATAACTTGAAATAATTTAAAATTAGTATATTTTTAGAGAATAGATGGGATAAGATAAAAAATAAAAAATAAAAAAATAAATTAGTATTATAATATATATTTTTAATATTAGTTTTATTTTAAAATTTTAAAAAATAATTTTAAAATTAAAAAAAGTTAAATTTTTTATTATATTTTATATAAAAATTTTTAAAAATATAATAATAAAATTTTTAAAAAAATTTAAATTTTTTTTTATTTTTCCTGCCAAACCAAAGATGGGCTTAATTTGGCGCTCTGCACGAGGCCCCAAAGGCAAAATCCCAAATTCCGGGAATTCGTTTTCCCGCCGGAGAACAAAGAAGTGGGAAAATCGAAAGAAAACTTAAAAATTCAAAGAGAGATCTAAAGCGCGCGCATGCCTCTGCCTCCCCGCTCGCACTGTCATCCTTTCTTAGTAATTTCTTAAGACAAACACGTAATTGAAAACACTCGTGGAGAACAGTTTCCAATAATGGCCGTTGCATCTGAAAGCAAAGCCTCGCCTAAGAAGGAGGAAATCAAGCAGACGAAGAAGCGGAGCCGTGTCATCGAGGACGGCGCCGACGACGATGATGGAAACAAGGCAAAGCGCGCCAAGTGTCCCGGAGTTCGCGTTGTCGGAAATCGAATATACGATTCCGAGAATGGGAAGAGCTGTCATCAGGTAATTCCTTCATCTTCGATTTCAAGTTTCCCCCTCTCTCTTCTGTTTACATGACGAGAAACTGAATCTGATTTGATATTTCATGGTAAATAACTGGAATGCGAGGCCTAGGTTTCATAATGCGTTTTATGTGTGATCAGTTTTCAAGGTTCATTTCTTTTATCAGCAACCAAATGCAGGGGCCATAGCAATTTAAGTTGCTGGCCTTTTGGTTTGCTCTACTTTACTGATTGTTTTCTTGAATTCTGGATACAATGTTGAAGTGTCGTCAGAAAACATTGGATTTCTCGGCGTCCTGTAAGAACATGAAAGTGAACAAGCTCTGTGCCATACACTTCTGTCACAAATGTCTACTGAACAGGTTATATTTCATAATAAGCGTATTATTCTTGTTCTTCCTCTACTCAAAAGTTAATAATGCGAAATCCTTGGTACTAGGGGTCATACATCTGCTATCGGCCATTACATTTGGTTTAATGTTGATTTAGATATGGAGAGAAAGCGGAAGAGGTGGAAATTTTGGCTGACTGGAAATGTCCCAAGTGCAGAGGCATTTGCAATTGCAGTTTCTGCATGTAAGTGTTAAGTTTTGTGAGCTAATTATGTTACTCTATTTGCCACTTCTATGATTTTAGTAATTCTGAAAAATAATGATTTTTCTAGGAAGAAGAAAGGTCACAAACCCACCGGCCAACTAGTGCAAACAGCCAGGAGTGCTGGTTACTCATCTGTTTCAGAAATGTTAAATGTGAAAGGTTCTGACGAATTGGGGGATGAAAAGGTTGTTGAAAATGTTGGTGTATCACCAAATGAGCCGGTTGATTTAAACAAGGTTTGGTAGTGTTATTCCACCTACTGTGTGACAATGTAATAACATTCTATTTTGTGACGTATTTGACTGATTGGGCATGTTCACAGGAACCTGAAGTCGTCTCACCAAAAAAATTGGGGAAGGAAAATTCTTTTGATCGAAAGACTGATACGGACTTGAATTCTCAGAAATTAGAGACAGACTTTGATGACAAGCCAAAGAAAATAAAGCGGGAAGGATTGAAGGAAATATGTAATGGTAGCAACGATAAAGGTGCTCACTCAAAGAAGAGTAGCTTGATGAAGGCAGAAGTTATCGAGTTCTCTAAAGAAGTTAAAGTAACTGGAATTTCCAAGAATAATAATTATAACACGAATGTTCCTCTGAGTTCCACTAAATTAGACGAGAAAAAGGATGGGAGAACTCTGAAAGATGCAGGAGCGCTGAATGCTCCGAAGATTGAGAATGCCTGCGACAAACCCAAGAAAGTTCGAGTGTCAAACAAAGTCAGGAAGTGTACAATGGGTCTGGAGGACAAAGAATTTGAAGCTGACATTGCTTTGCCTCAGGGAGCCAACTTAGCAATCGTAGCTGAAATTGATTTACCTCCTGCAGATGTTGGAAATGCCTTGCAATTTTTAGAATTTTGTGCCTCATTTGGAAAGGTAAATTAAACATGTGTTTTGTTAAAGAAAAAATCTACTCAGTTCAGGAAGAATAAAAATAAATAAATTAAAATAAGTGTGGTGTTTGGGGATAATGGATAGCAATACCCCTTGTTAAATCCACACTCTCAGAATTATGTATGGTAAACTACCTCGACTTCCTTCCTCTGAACTTTTTTTTTTTTGTGTGGGATGAGTTCCATTTGATCTCATTGGTAAACTGACTTTTCCATTATGTGTCTAGGTTCTTGATGTTAAAAAAGGACAAGCTGCATCTTTGCTTCGAGAATTAAGGTATGGGCGACGTGGGCGTCGAGCACAATATTCAATGACGGTTCATTTTCAGATCCAACTTTTGTCTTTAATACAAAAGGACGCAGGGAAAGAGTACGAGTTTTGCTCAATAACTATTTCTATAGAAGTTCATTGTTTTTGTTTTAGCTGTAAAATTGTTGCATGCAGTGGATTATTATCTGCTCACATTTTCTTTTTAGTACTGTTTCGCTAAGTCCAACAAATGGAAGAAAGTCATGGTGGCAAGCTTTGGGGAATTGCATCTCTGAATCCCAATGCGCATCAAAAGAACTGCGCTCAGATTGTTTAGATAGAGGTGTTGATGAATATGATAAGTTCGACTTCTCGATGAAACTTAAAATCTTAAATTTTATTTGCGATGAGGCTCTTGGCACAGAGTAAGTAAAAAGGATTTGAAGTTTAAATTGTGTTTTTAGCAACTTTTTTCCCTTACAAAAAATGTACTAGTTCAGGGTGTTGTATGATGTAAAAGTTCTTTAATTTACTTCTAGAAAATTAAGGAGTTGGATTGACGACCAAAATACAAAAGTTGTTGAACGAGAGAAGGAAGCAAAAGAGAAGCTTATGGCTGCAAAGGATAAGGTAACAAAAATAAGGCATACATGATTTAAAGCTTACAGACAATATTCTCTCTAAAAAAGAAAAAAGAAATTATCTTTTGAAGTGGCTTGTAATTTGAAACCTTTTTTTTTGGCATAGGAAAAACGTCTAAAGCAGAACTTGCAGGATGAGGTAGCCAAAGCTATTATTGCACAAAGTGGCGCACCTCTTTCAATCCGAAAATATGAAGCTCTTGTTTCACGAATAAAACGTGATGCGGCTCAAGCTCATTCTGAGATGCTTGATGCCATGGGAATAGTTTCCAAAAGTAAGTTTATGGTTTCTAATTTTTGAAGATTATACAATTTTAAGGAATGCTAGATATTGTGTTTTTAATTAAAAATATTAGCAGGACTTTTTTTTCCTTTAAACTTTTCGAGTCAATGTTTTAAAATTTAGACAATGAATCTTTCTTTATGGAAAATCTATCTTTTCATTTCCAGTTTGGGTAACGTAATAGTAATCTGGCAATTCATCCAAGGGAAAAAGTGTCAGAAAAGGATTTGGATGCAAGTATTCTCAGTACACAACTCTCAAAAAGGCTAATTGACTGATCACATTTTTGTCTTTTGACATATTATTTATGATGCTTTATCTTGAGAAAATATAATCAGAGTGTTGAAAGTCAATATATTTTGAAACTCAATTTTAGGGAGTTGCTGGCAGTATCGCGAAGCCAAAATATGGGTAAGACTGAGCAATTGTATCCTTAGTAAAACTTGAAGCAAGCGCGTATATAGCCCGAGGAATTGTTACATTAGCCAACTACTATCTTATTCCAAATTTTAGTAATTTAATTATTGCACCACTAATTATTGAATCTTCGTGTGCTTTACCTATCTATATTATGATACTTATTTCTATGAGAATGTTTCGTTTCAAAAACATTATTTTGACATTCATTTTATTTATAATACTTACAGGGAAGAAAATATCAGATGCTATTAGAACTGAGGCTATCTTTTTGGATGTTAATGGCCATGCATTTTGGAAATTGAAAGGTTATGCTGGGGAACAGGAGATTTTACTCCAAGGTTTGTTGGTTCCATTTTTCAGAAGTTCTCATTTACTTCATAGAAAATTTGATTAGTGAATCTGGTGGTTCTTACAAAAAATTATTAGTGGCGTCTGTTACGGGACAAATCCAATTGTGTACGGACAGATGTCCAGCGCCATCTGAGACAATGTATCATAACGTTAATGTCCAACCTATTGTATGAATCTGCAATTATAGCTATATATTATTCCAAGACATCTGAAACTATGATGTTTTGTTATAAAGATATGGGGGCATTGGAGGCAGTCGCATCTTATGAAAAATGGTTTGTTTATGGAGCTGAACAGAAACAAGCAGTTGAGGAGTACATTTCTTACTCGAGGTAAGGTGCACTTTTTGTTTACATTTGAAGATGATATTGTTTTGTGCAGTTGAACCTTTTGTTTTACCACAGCTCTACTTGAGGGTTTTGGTGATTCTTTTCTCTATCATCAGGTGTTTATGAAACAAATTCAATAGGGCTCCAGGAAGGGGATCTATATGCATGTATGTTAAAGCAGATATTTTTCTGGAAAATATGCAAGCGGATATAAGTAGGGGGGACTTACAGTAATCTTGATTCCTTTTAATGACAAGTGTCTATAAATACATACATACATATATGTATTCTTGAAACTAGCATCAAAGTTCATTAGACAGTTTTAAAGAGTGGTGTATATAAGATTCACCAAGAGACATTGATATCATGAAAGTTACTTTAAACAGTTATATAATATATATATATATATATATATATATTAATGGGATGAAGCTAGGGATACATGCCGTTGAGAGTTGAGCTGTAGTGTTGGGAATTTTGGTTTCAATTCATTAGGACCAAATCAATAACCTGCTTATTTGTGTCACTGGCAATTTAAAAGGAAAAAGATCCAAAGATGCTCTATTGGAGTTTTGGATATTTCTAGGTTGTAGCATGAAAGGGTTTTTATTCATTGCCTACTCGGTTACTCAAGTGAGTTGCTAGGTCAGAGTAGTTTATAATTAGTAGAAGTACCTGCTGTTGATAATTGTTTACCTATGCTAATTTGTGACAATAAAAGAAGATTAAAAATAACATTCGGAGAAAAAGCAAAAGTATCCAAATGCATGCCAGAAGCCAAGGCTTTGTAGTTTGTGATCTTGTTCTTTTTTGGTTACCGAGGTGCTTCACCATTTTAATGTGCTTTGTGCTTTGCTTGTAGGGCAAAAAGGCTATGGATTCAAAATTCTGCTCGTACTATCCCAAATGGAAGTAATGAAGCAGACATATAGCTAATGCATGGATAATGAATCCGAAAACCATTAGAATTGGGGGGTAATCTGAGGTGTTCACGGTTTTATTTTTAGTAGGCAATGTTGGATTACTTGGCTTATTTCCTGACTTGAATGGCCAAAATGTGAGCCGTTTCCTGTAACTCATATCGGAGTATTGACATTAGGTGAATTAGCGGATCTGTTTTATGCATTTCAAGGCTGCCGACCCGAACTATCTGTGATGACATTGCCTGCTATATTCCAAGTCTCAAGATTGACCAAATTCCTTCTGTTTTTTTTTTTTTTTGGAAGCAGGCAGCTAACAAGAATGTGAGACATTTGGTTTCTTACATACGCTGAATGCACACTTCTGTCCGATATTTTTGAAGCTATAGATGTGTAAATGTAACGCGGGAGGTTTGTTCATATATATCGGTGAATGTTGATGGATTTAGATTATTTTTTAACTAGTTTTTATATCCATTTACATCTGACTCCCAGTGACTGTTCCCTCTTTTTTCCATATACAGACATTGATTGTCATATTAATCATATTTCAATCTTTGTGTCAAGGGGAATTTCTGTCGGCTTCTAGGTTCAAGTCCGAATATTTATGAAAACATTTGGTGGGTTGAAAGTTTTATTTTTAGTAATTTATCTGAAGGTCTTCACATTAATAACACTATTTGAATGTTAGATGCGAGATTTTACTAATGTCGATTTCACCAATCATACGGCGTTCTAGGTTTTTTTTTTTTTTTTTTTCTTGTCTAATATAAAATTTTCCAAGCATTTTAAGATTCAACAAACGAGGTTTGTTACACCACTATAGTAGTTGTGGACTCGTGGTTAGGTAGTTCCTGAGTTTGTCACTGGATACTAGATCTTGAGGTCGAACCTCGCAATTGAAAATGTTTAGAATTATTCGTGACTGATTGACTCATGAACCATTGATACAGTTGTAAGGTTGGAGTCAGACTATAGCTCACGTTCGACTTATAGGAAGCGCATTCTAGCCATCTAAACCCTTTAGTCAAGCTCCACAGCAAATTAGTAATACTATGATCAAATTTTGATACACAAGTCATTTTGCTACCTCCAAGTTCCAACTCTAAAAAAAATAAAGAGTTTTGTTACGAAGCATTATTCTGAGAATGTATAATGTTATATGTACATAATTTCGTATATTTTTTACATAATCAGTAATGTAGCAATAATATTATATCAATTAAAATATTAAAAAAGATTAAAAAAAGATGAAAGAAAAATAAAAATAAAAAACACAAATAATTAAAATATAAAATATATAAAAATAATATTTATATACTATATATACGAAAAAAATACATAATTAATATATAAATAATAATTTTTATTTTCTTTTTGTAATTACTCGGTTGATGGATATGGATATATAAAATGGCACGTCATCTAAACATGCGGTTGAGAGCCGCCCAACTTGCTATTGGTTGGTCCACAGAAACAGCACTCTCTCTCTCTCTTCCAATCTCTGAGATTAAACTCAGAACGAGGCTGCTCTGTGAGAGAGTAAAGAGTTAAAGAAACAGAGAGAGAATGAATGCAATATCTGCAGCCAGATCAGGAGGAACCATCATCCACTCCTCCCACAACCCCTCCATTCTCTGCAATCGCCTCCGCTTTCCATCTCTCCATCTCCAAGTCCATTCACGTTCCCCACCTAGTCTCCACCTCCCACCTTCAAGACCACCCGGTCACTCCTTGTCCATTTCTCCTAAATCACTTCGTTTTGTCCTCAGAGCCGCTGATTCAACCCAGGCCACCTCGCTCTCGTCCTCTTCAGCCGAAAAAACCGTCATCACCGATGACGACTTCTCTCTAGCTAAGGTACTTGGCACTTGCCACGACTCAAGCCGTTCTTGCTTTCATATTTTGTTTTCGCTGGGTAAGAGCTTTTTTATGATGAATGCTAGTATTGAAATGGGTGAGTGGTTTGCAAAGTCTAAATTAATAGGAATAACTCATATTGAATACCATTTTTCATTATCGTTATTGTTCCAATTTCGCCGGAAAATCATTAAGGTTTTGTTGTGACTAAACTTTGCAGGTTTCATTTGGTGTTATTGGCCTAGGAGTTGGGGTTACACTCTTATCGTGAGTAATTTATTAATCTTCTTTTCTTGTAGATATTGTTCTTAGAAAAACTTCATGCCTTATTAACAACAGGCGCTGCATTCCTAAAAAAAAAAAAAAAAACCAACAGGCGCTGTATTGCCTGAAAAATAATTCAATACTCCCGATGCAAAATTCGCTTATCTTTCATGATGATGGACCTCATCAATATCATCATTAGCTTGAATCGTTGGACCCCGCCTGTGTATTTTCTCCCCAAGTACTTAAAGAATTTGTGCAGCACGCTGTGTCAAAGCTTTTGCTCAACTCGTTAGTGTATATATGGATTTCTTTCAATTTTATCTTTTCCTTGTCTCAATCTATAGGTACGGCTTTGGGGCTTATTTTAATATCCTTCCAGGATCTGAATGGTCGGCGATAATGCTAACCTATGGTTTCCCTCTTGCGATTATCGGAATGGCTCTCAAGGTAATTATTTTTCTTACATTTAATAAAAGAAAATATTTATAATATTAATTTCTTCACTTTTATTACGTTTATTTTTATTGTTAATTTGTTAGCGCTTCATATCCTAAAAGGAAAAAGCAAGAAAGGAAACACCTTGTGGTCTGGTCGATTCCTTTCCAGGATGGCATTGTGATCATGCCCTTATTTATTTGGATCTATTATCGTATCTTGATTGATGGTATGTCAACTGATGCTTCTTTGTGGTTCCATGATAGTATATAGCCTTTTGTCCGTTTTGCAGTATGCAGAACTCAAACCAGTGCCATGCTTAACTTATTCAGATGCACAGAAGTTGAGAGAAGCATGCGCTACTCCGATTCTTAAACAGGTACTTTAATCAAATCACTCTTCTTCGCTTACTCAAGCATGTCATCTGGAGGACGTGGTCATTTTGAGCATAAGCATTCAGGAAGATGAGCCTTGAAGACCCTTTGTTCAATCAAATTTCATTAATTGTGTGCGCGTGTTTTGATCACTTCAGTGAGCCTTTTATTATTATCTGCTTGGCATTGCCTTTGTTTTCTTTATATTTTTATCTTCATTTTCTGCACATTGAATAGGTCAGAAATGATGTTATAAGATATCGCTATGGGGATGAGCAGCATTTGGAAGAGGCATTGAAACGGATTTTCCAGTATGGTCAGGTATGTTTTTTAACATTCTGTTAGACTACCTAATGTGGGGTTTTTAATTTGTAATATAGATTTTCTTCTGCTAGTATAAAAAATGATCATATTACCCATGTAGGACAAATTGGGTTGGTGTCATAAGTGTTCATAAGTGTGGGTGTCATGAATTTTTCTCCTTCATACTGCTGCCTGTAGGAATGACTTTTTTTTTATTTTTTGTCTGCTGTACTTTTCAGGGTGGAGGAATTCCACGGAGGAGTGCTCCAATTCTACAATCAATTCGTGAAGAGGTAGGCTTATCTTACTTGGATATTTGTATTTTCATACCAGTAGTTAAGGGCTGAGGTATTATCGGTCAACAAATTTGTTGAACTCAAAGTTTTAAGTTTCGTACATACGTATAAATTTTGATGTTAACAAATAAATTCAAAACTCAAATTCAAGTTGTCTACGCATGAAGGGAGCAAAGCACATCAAAAAATTAAGCATGAGTAAGAAGAAGAACAAGTCTACAAATGAAACTTATAGAGTAATTTTGTGCATCTCTTAAAATTTAAAATTAGATTAAAGTTCAAAATTAATCTTCTCTTACAAAGTATCAAATTTTCTTTTTTACATATGTATGACATATGCTTGATATTATTAAAAATTTTAATTTTGAAAATTATATTTTACATGTGTATGACATATACAATGACTTGATCAAAATGTATGACATATACAATGATTTCATCAAATCATGACTTATTATATTTTACATGTGTATGACATATACAATGACTTCATCAAAATGTACGACATATGCAATGACTTTATCAAATCATGAAGTCATGATTTGATGAAGTCATTGTATATGTCATACATTTTGATGACGTCATTGTATATGTTATACAAATGTAAAATATAATTTTCGAAATTATATGTTATGCATATATAAAATATAATTTTTAAAATTATATGTCATGCAATGACTTCATCAAAATGCATAACATATGCAATGATTTCATCAAAATGTATGACATATGCAATGTAAAATATAATTTTTGATGAAGTTATTGCATATGTCATGCACATGTAAAATATAATTTTCAAAATTAAAATTTTTAATGATATCATGCATATGTCATGCACATATAAAAAAGAAAATTTGATACTTTGTAAGAGAAGATTAATTTTGAGCTTTAATCCAATTTCAGATTTTAAAAGATGTACAAAATTACTTTATGAGTTTCATTTGTAGACTTGTTCTTTTTTTTACTTATGCTTGATTTCTTGATATGTTTAGCTCCCTTTACGTGTAGACAATTTGAGTTTGAGTTTTAAATTTATTTGTTATCATCAAAATCTATACGTAGATACGAGATTTGAAACATTGGGTTCAACAATCTTCCACTTTTTAATGATGATAAATACTTAGTAGAAATCTGCGACTTTCAGTAATACTTAAGCTCCATTTGAAGATATGCAGTAGTTTTTTAAGTGAAATATAAACATGATTCTAGCATATATAGCAGAGTAGTATAATACTAGTATAAGACTTCTTCCCATTTTGACATCATTAAAAATGAATTGCAATTAGTTTCAGTAAGATTTCTTTCTACAATAACCAATAACCAAATAAAATGATGCGTTAGTAGAAACTGTAGAGAGTTGAATAATTGGAGCTACCCGTGTTCGGCAAAAGTTGTAAAGGCTGAAATCTAACTTTATCGTCTCGGTGCAGAGGTTTGAAATCCGCTTGATGTTGTTGACAAATTTGATATAATTGAGATTTGAAATCTTTGAGTTGCTGTTTAAAAGGCTATTTTCACCCATCGAATCCTCAAAAAAAAATCTTACATTTTTCATTGATCCAGTATCTGTTTATTCAAAACAATAGAATGACGGATAAAATTTCTTCTGGTTAATCTTCCGGATTTGAACCAAGAACTGTCTCAATTAGTCATCTCACCCGTCTCATTTAGCATATCTTGTAAGTTTGACTAAGTAAGATTTGAAGAGATGATAGTCTGTCTTGTTCTTATTTTCGTCTCTATAAGAGCAATCTTTAACTTTATTTCATTTGCATCAAATCTTCTTTTCATTTTTGCAATTCGCCTGCATTCTCATTCTATAAATTTTTAATGGCTCGTCAATTTTCCTTCAATATTTCTCGTGATCAATCTATTTTTGCATCTGTCGTTGGTGCCATGAAGCAACAGGAGACTAATTTTCCTAATAAATCAGATCATGACGCCATTTATAAACTTGTGGGTCTCGGCACTCGATACTCGTTATTTATTATTGTTTTTTTCGCTCGGTTGTAGTCCAAAACTCACGAAATTGAGAAGTTTAGCGAAACGGTCTTTGTACTTCAACGACTTGTTTATGAGTCAAATAAAAAAATAATAGAGTTAAAACAATAGAATAAGGATTTAAAATCCTTGCATGCCTCTTCATTTCGATTGTCTAATCTTTTAGACGAGAATAACATTTCAATCAATGAAGAGCAAATGCAGTTGAAAGATGAGGTTAGAAGTCTCAAGTTTTTACAAGTCATTTAAGATAATGAAATAAAAATATTCAACAGATATTCATGACATACATCATTCCTATTTCTCTAATTAAACATAATCTATTTTCTGGTAAGGGTTTTGTAAAAATGTTCGCCAATTGATCGTGTGTGCTTGTGAATTCTAATATCACATTTCTGCACATGATCTTTTAGAAAATGATATCGAATTTTAATATACTTGGTCATAAAATGTTGTATTGGAATCTTTGAAAGATGTATAACACTTGTATTATCACATTTGATTAGAATGTGATTGTACATAAACTTAAAATCTTCAAACTGTTGCTTCATATAGAGAACTTGAGTACAACAACCACCTGCAGTAACATACTCTGCCTCAGAAGTAGATAATGCAATAGAATTTTGTTTTTTACTAAACCATGAAACAAGTGCATGACCTAAAAAATGACATGATCCATTAGTATTTTTTCGATCAACTTTGCAACCAACATAATTTGCATCTGAATAACTGATAAGATTAAAAAAAGTGTGCTTAGGATATCATAACCTTAGGTCAATGGTATTGGTAAGATATTTAAGAATACGCTTAACTGCAATCAAATGAGATTGCTTTGGAAATGATTGAAAACGTATACATAAACATACATTGAATATAATACCAGGTCTACTAGTTGTCAAATATAATAAACAACTAATCATATCTCAATATACATTTGAGTCAATTAACTTACCGCTTTTATCTTTATCAAGTTTGGTGGTTGGACTCATTGGTGTTTCAATTATCTTCGCACCTTCCATCTCAAATTTTTTGAGTAACTCTTTGATATATTTTGATTGATTGATAAATATTCCACTTTTTGCTTGCTTGATTTGCAATCTAAGAAAGAAATTAAGTTTTTCCATCATGCTTATTTTAAATTCTTCTTACATACTCTTGGCAAAATTTTAGCCTATATTTTTATTAGTAGTATCAAATATTATATCATTTATATAAATTTGAATTAGAAGAGTATCATCCTGTTCATATTTAATGAAAAGAATTTTATTAATTTTTCCTCTTGAAAAATTTTTTTCAATAAAAAAATAACTAAGTTTCTCATACCAAGTTTTAAGAGTTTGTTTGAGTCTATATAATGCTTTTATGAGCTTAAAAACATGATTAGGAGAATTATGATTTTCAAAACCTAGAGGTTGCTCAACATATATCTCTTCATTTATAAAACTATTTAAGAAAGCATTTTTAACATCCATTAGGAAAAACTTGAAATCTTTATAACATACATATGCAAGTAACATTCGAATAACTTCTAATCTTGCGATAGGTGCATACGTCTTGTAATAATTGATTCCTTCCTCTTGGTTAAAATATTAGGCTACAAGTCGAGTCTTATTTCTAGCGATGGTTCCGAACTTATTATTCTTATTTCTAAAAATTCATTTTGTTCTAATAACAGTATGATTTTTGGGTCTAGGAACAAGTGTTCAAACATCATTTCTTTCAAACTGATTTAGCTCTTCTTGCATAGCTAAAATCTATGATTCATCAAGCAGTATTTCATCAATATTTTTGGGTTCAATATGAGATAGAAAAACAGTGTGATTGCAAATATTTCTAAGAGATGATCGAGTACTTACACCTTGTGAATGTTTACTTAGAATTTGTTCCACTAGATGATCTTTCGCATGTTTCCACTGTCTGGTTGCATCTTGTACTAAGTCTTGATGATCTTTTCTGATGTCTCAATGTTGGACTTCTTCCATTATATTTTCTTTGTTGAAATTGCGATTATTTGTGTTATTTATACTTTCTGATTCTTCATTAATAGATTTCTTGGAGAGTAGAGGGTTAGATTCATCAAATACTACACGCATAGATTCTTGTACAGTTAAAGTCTTTTTATTGAATACTCAAGAAAGATACCTTCATCAAATTTTGCATCAAACTTTCTTAAATTATTCTTGTCTTTGAAAATAAAATATTTGCATCCAAATACATTAAAGTAATTAATGTTGGGTTTTTTTCATTATAAAATTCATAAAGGGGTTTTATCTAATTTAAACTTTAATATAATTCTATTTATAACATAACATGCAGTACTTACTGCTTCGGTCAAAAAATAATTAGGTAAATTATTCTAATTAAGTATTGTTGCAGAAAATCATTTTCATCACAAAAAGATTCAATATCTTTATTGACAAATTCTTTCCCCCTGTCACTTTGAATGTTTGAAATAATATAACAATTTTCATCTTGAATTTTCTTTCATAACTTGATAAAAACATTATGTACCTCATCTTTATAAGCGAGAAAAATAACTCAAGTATATCTAGAGTAATCATCAACAATAACAAATACATAATATTTTTCTCCCAGACTCATAACTCTATTTAGTTCAAAAAAGGTCCATGTGTATTAGTTGCAATAGTCTAGTAGTGAAAATATGTTTCTTGGTTTTGAAAGAAGTTTTTGTTTGTTTACCAAATTGGTATGCATCACAGATTTTGTTTTCAAAAAAGTTTACTTTTAGCAAATTTCTCACAAGATCATTTTTAAAAAGTTTGGAAATAAGTTCTATGTTTTATGACCTAACCTTCTATGTTATAATAAACTATTTTTATATTGAGTTAATAAATATATAGTATCTTGTGAGACAATTTTTTTAAATTCGATTATATAAACATTATTGTTTCTAAGAATAAGAAAACAAACATTGCAATTATGATTATTTAAAATAATGCACTTATCCTTTTTAAAAATAACTGTAAATCCTTTATCACATAATTGATTTATATTCAAAAAATTATACTTTAGACCATTACTAAGTAGAACATTTTTAATTATGAGAGAAGACTCCTTACCAACTTTACCTATTCTCATGATGTTCCATTTTGAATTGTCTCCAAATGTCACGTATTCTTCTTTAGAAGTGAGGTCAATGAACTTAGTTTTGTTTCCTATTATGTGTCTTGAGCATTCGCTGTCTAAAAATCATTTACTTTTACCTATGGAGGACTTCATGCATACCTACAAAAATAATTAAAATAAAATTTCTTGGTATCCAAGTTCTTTGAGTCCTTTATTTAATAGTAATAGAAGAAATAAGATTCTTTGGTACCCATATAACCTTAATAGTCATTGTATGTTTTCTTCTAATAGGACAAACATGATAATTATAATTCTATTGTAAAAATTACAAATAACATGTGACATATTTAAAAATATTGAGTAATTGTAATAATATTTTTCTTTAAAAAATTTATTATTATGAAAAGAATTTTGAAAATTTGATTTTGATTTAGTCAGTTTATCAAATAAATTTTTATAGGATTTGAGTTTTTCTTTTGACATGTATCCCAAACCTACCTTATCAAAAACACATCTTTGACTATTAAGAAATTTTTCATTTTTTTTTTTTCCATTTGTAAAGTTTTCAACAATTTTTTCTAAATCAGTCATTTTCTTTTTCAACTCATCATTTTCATATTTTGAAACTATGTTTTTTTTTTCTTAAAATAACAATTTCATTTGTTAAAGAAGAATTTTTCTTTTTTAAAACGGTATACTTGATATCCAATTTTTCAAATTCTTCATATACCTTTTCCAAAATATTTTGTAATTCTTCATAAGAAGAATTTTCAATATTTTCAAAATTTGTTACTTTAAGATCATCTTTAGCCATGAGACAAGAATTTGCAGATTTTTCATTACTTGCGTTGCTGTCTGAGTTACTTGAATTATCATCCCATGTAACTTTCATTACTTTCTTGCCTTTGTATCGATCTTTCTTTAGCAGAGGACAATTTGCTTTGATATGTTCCAACTTTTTACATTTATAACAAATTAATGAATCATTTTTACTTGTATATTTGTTGAAAAACTTTTTAAAAGATTTTCTCAGAGGAGCTTTATTTTACCTCTTAAATCTTATTGTAATCATTGCAATTTCTTCATTTTTGTTATCGCTTTCCTCATCATCGTCATCGCTTTCACTTTCATGGAGAATAATTTTGAGTGCCAAGTTTTTCTTTTGCTTTTCTTTTTCTTCTCATCTTTTCAATGTGTACTCATGAGTAATAAGTGACCCAGTGAGTTCATTTACTGCGAATTTTTTAAAATCCCTAATTTCAAGAATCGCTGTCACTTTTGATTCCCAACGTTTTGGCAGAGAGTTGAGAATTTTCCTTACTATCTCTAAACTGGAATAAATTTTATCAAGAGCTGTCAAGCTATTTATAATATTAGTGAAACGAGTATATATAGAATAAATAGATTCATCATCAATCATTTTAAATATTACATATTCATGCGTAAGAATATAAATTTTTGATTATTTGACTTGTGAAGTTCCTTCATAAGTTACTTCCAAGTTGTCCTAGATTTTCTTTACTGTCCTGCAAGTCATTATTCTGTTAAATTCATTGCCATTGAAAGCATTATACAAAAAATTCATAGTCACTATATTCACTGTGTAAAGTCCATCATTTTCATGATCAAACTCATCTTCTTCCTTATTGACCTTTACTTCATCCACAATTTTTGTTGGAATATAAGGTCCATTTACAATATATTTTTAGATTTCTCGACTTTGAAATTGAATAAATATTCTCATTTTAGTTTTCCAGAAAGTATAGTTATTTCCATAAAATAACGGAAGCCGACTATTGGATTAACTTTCAGCGAATGTAGCTGCAATGTTAGTCATATGATCTTATTTCAACAAATAATTAATCTTATAACAGAGTTCTTGTTCTGATACCAATTGTTGTCCAAATGACTAATATAAGAGGAGGGTGAATTGGATTATATTATAAAATTAACAAAATTAATGTTACTTGTGAAGTAGGCATACTTATTACTTGGATATTTATTTATTTTTCCTAAGAAGATTAAGTCTCTTCTGCCTCAGCCTTACATTTAAAATATATGAAAACCAGTTTTGGTGGTGGTGGCTACTTCTTTTGGCATTACCATTTATATTTGTTTTCATATCAAGTGCAAGAGTTTACCATTCCGGTTAGCTATATAAATGCAATGTAGAGCCTCCAGTTGTCTAAAGTCCTCAAATTTTCATATCCGGAATTCACAGAAGCTTGCTTAGCAGATTAGGTTTTTCCAGATGGAGCTTTTAATTGATTGGCATCTCAGCATAATGATGATTACCCAATTTATGCTGCCTTGTTTTGCTACCATGTCTTAGGTTGCAGAAGATGGTAAATACTGTTTAGTCCTGGTATTTGAAGCGAAAGCTCTGGAGTTGTCAGATTTTGAAAAAAGACAGGTAAATAATCAGTGGAGCCTGCAGGATCTAAAATCTTTGGACCTTTTCACATCATACTTTTGTTTGTAATCCTTAATGCAAGTACAGATTAGTGTAACGGCATACTAAAACCTTAATATCCATTTATGGGCTTAGGCAAAATTTGCTTCATTCTTTGGACCGGGGATCACAGCTGAAGTCGGTAAGCACATCATGTTTAAATGCTTTGAAAATAGATGGAAACATTTTAGGCTTGAAGAGCACAAAATCTGTTGCATGACAAACCTTCTCATGCATTATAAACTTCTGCTTGCAGGAAAGAGTGGGGATAATCTATATGAAGTCCGACTTATTTCCAACACAAACTCCAATCCATCTCCTTAATGCAGTGTATGACGGATTTAATCTAACTCTGCTATATGGTTTGCTTCACTCATTGCACTACAATAGTCCCCTGTACAATTTCTATAACGTTTAGAAATCAATGGGATTACATTAATATTATCACGAACTTAAATTTTTAAAGAGAGAAATACATAAAATCAGCTGAGAAGATGGATGACATTGGCTGTAGTTGGATACTGTTGTGGTACTTTCTTCACTCATTCTACTAACTTATACACCACTGCATGGTTGTAAGATGCATAATATCCCTATTATTTTCTTTTAAGGGATTTTCTCTCTCAAGTAATAAGGGATGAAATTCTGGATATGTCTGGATGTATATAGTCTAACTAATGATAAAAAAAGATAAAAGATAAAAAAAAGAAAAAAGAAAAGGTTGTCAATGGAAATCGGGAAAGAGCTTAGGGAGAATGGGGGCTTTGAGCCGCATCCATCATCGGTATCGGTGGGATCATTAATTGGCTGAGTACAAGCTGTTGGAGTGATTCAACTCTAAAGTTGAAGTTATTTTAGGCCTCGTTTGTATTTAAAACTTATTTCAACTCATTTTCATTTCATTATTACACTTTTATAATTTTTTATACAAAACACAAATTCCTATACACATTTTTCAAATTTCAGTACACATTTTTCAAATTTCAATACATTTTTTTCAAATTTTAAAATAATAATAATATTAAAAAATAAATTAAACTCATTTCAACTCATCTCATCTCTAAATCTCTAAATCCAAATGGGCTAATTTCATTGTTTCAATTCTTTTTTTCAAGGATAGCTATGTCATATTATGGAGGGTGGTAGACTTACTACAATTTTTTAGTAATATGAGAGAATGATCGCAAAAATTTATAATTTGGAGTGATTCAAATTAGGTGGTAATTTGAAGGAGATTTGTATATTTTCCCTTAAAAATATATATAGGTCAATTTTTAAAAAATCCCAGGGAAAAAATATATATTGCGGTTGTAGAAAGATTGAATTAAAAACAACATTATTTTCAGAGGAGAAATGGTAAGATTTTCATCCATGAAAAGAATGAGATTCGAGTAAAGCGATGAAGAATGAGTGATATATAGAAAGTAATCGATAGTTTACGCATCTTATATGACACTTTATTATAAATCCATAATGAAGCTGTTCACGAACTATTAATCCATTAGTTAACACTTCAGTCTTCACAATATCAGGATTTGGATTTTAGAACTAGTATGCAAATTCTTCAAAACAAATTAAACTGGAATTCTTGGATGGTTAAATCGTTAACAAACGGTCCAAGTTTTAACCAGTGGGTTAACATAGTCCAAACTGTTCATCTTCATCAACCACACGTCTGGCTTCAATAATCCTACTAATAGCATATGTAATAAACTAATATTATTACTTATTAGGTTGCGCTATTATGTCTTTTCAATTTGTCTATTTGTCTATTTGGTGTGCCTCTTAGTGCAATTTGTATTTTTTTTTATATATTTTTTTACAATTTATCTCAAATATTTTTAAAATATGTTTAAACATTTAAAAAAAAATAAAAAAAATACCAATATACTAATAATTACTTTCTTAACTATTAAGCAAAAACAATGAAAAAAAAACAGTCAAAATGAATGAACAAAGTGAGCTAGCATAATAACATTTTCCTTTTAGGTTAAACGAGAGAGATTCAGCACTGCCAAGGCAGAAACAACAGCATGCACGTGAATCCCAAGCTGTCAGCGCATCTCAACCACAGCAAAAACAGAACACAGCAAAACTAACTAGCATCACTACTCACATCATCAACAACAACAAAAAAAAGAAAAACAACTATCATAGATATTAGATAGAGACCCCATTAATCATCCCTCTCCACATGAGCGATCAGTTTTTTTCCTCCCATTCACACTGTCCCTCATCGACTCTGCTAAATCCTGAATAAGAGACACGGCAAATAAAATCTGCCCTCCCTCATCAGATATTCTCTTACCATTTTTGAGCCATTTCTTTTCTTTAGCACCCTCTAAGATGTGTTAGACAGGTATTATATGTTCTTGGTTTCTGTTTTCCTCTCAGCCTTTTCTTTATCATCCATGACAAGCACCCAGGTTGCCTCCTCATTTTCCCTTCCTTCTTCTCTTCCTCTTCCTCTTCCTCTTCTCCTTTCGTTTTTTCTTTGGCTCTTGTTTCTTTCACTTCCACCTGCATCATGTTCACTCAAATCAATGCCTTATTTGATGGTAGATTTCTGGACTAATGTTCTCATATACTTGGGTCAATTAGGAAAGTCCATTTACTATGTTGTCGTTTAGCTGTTACATTGTTGGAAAGGAAAGGTAAAAGTCCAATCAAAGAATCCACTGGTACTAGCTAGGCTCTCAATCCCATGCTAGTTGGGAATCCTGTAGTCGTATAAAAATTTTGTTCATCATATCATCCAGACACCATAAGTAGGTTTTTTTTTTTTTCTTTTGTTTTTTATTGCTCTTGTTAAATATGTCATATATGGATGACGAATAAAAAAATTCATTAGTTTAGGAAGAATTAAAAAAAAAAAAAAAAAAGATGGCAAAATTTACTGCTGCAGTACATAGCCTGTGACTGTAAAGATGACAAAATCTACCCAGTATGAGGTACAATTTACTTCAATCTAGTGTCAAGCTCAAATGGTTTGTCTATATTTTGAATTTGTGATTGTGAATGCAGGTGCCATGATACCCTAAATGGTTTGGTACGGTACAATCATTTTCAATGCCCTATACCCTGAACGCTTGAATTGTTTTCCAAAGAGAAGAAAGGAACAAGAGCGAACAGAGCAGTCCTTTTTCATTAGCATACAAAGAATCTCCAGTGGCTCACATAAAACAAAGGGAAGGGATAGAACATGAACACGAAGTTCAAAACAATGGTAAAAAGTAAAATTTAAAATGGTTAATTTCTTTTATACCCGTTTCTGAAATGGAAATTCGGTTAGAGTACTCGTAATAGACTTAACAAAATCAATATTTAGTTAAATAATAATTAATGAGCATAAATATGGGATTGTAACAGCCTCAATAAATAAATAGTTAAAATAACTTTCAATTATTTGACTCAACAAATGTAGCTAGTTCCTTAAGCTAGTCAAATAATTTTTGGGACTAAAATATTCACTCCTCCCATTAATTTACTCTCACACACATAAAAAAATAAGAAACCTTTTCAGTTTTTGTCTTTGTAAAACTCTCGAGTCATTTCTTCGTAAATATTCAGTGTAAAGATTAACAATTTTACTTTATTGTTTCAAAAAAAAAATATATCTTCATTTTTATAACAATTAACAGTTAAGAATAATATGAACGTTAAAAAATTAAAGTATATTTTTTAATAATGAATAAATATTCAATTTATAATTAAAATTAAAATAAATGAAAAATAAAATATTTTAATAAAATAATGATTGAATTTAGTGTAGTAAAAATGACTAGCTAAAATTTATAAAAATAAAATATTTTTAATCAAAATTTGATCAAATAATGGCTAGTTTATTGTGAGTGATTTATATTTTTCCTTCTTTTTTTTTTTTCCACTAAAAGTATATAGCCGGGTCATCCGGATTTTTGGCATCTGAAGAAACACTTTCATTGCCAGAACAATGTTTAACAAAGACAGACAAGCACGACTGTATGGCTGGAAAGCTGGCTAGAGAGGCTAAACTGGAGACGCATTTGCATGTACGTCAAAACTAAAGGGCATATATTATCCAGGAGTACCCCCACCTTGTAAGGGTACAGCACAATTATATGACACAATTCAGAAAAATCCTGATTTGACTGTCCCCACCCCATCTTGAGAAACGCACCATTGATTTTGAAAAACTTTTTCCTTCAGTGGGGTGGGGTGGGGTGGGGTGGGGTGGGGTGGGGTGGAAAAAGGAGGATGCACATCATTCGAATTAGAACACATATCTTAAGGAAGAATGGGTAATTCTGTGTCCCAAGTTCAAATTTTGACATTTCATTTATTTATATATTTGGACTACAGTATCCCATATATTTGCTAACAATTACTGCGGTTATTACAATAATTTCATTTTTTTATTATTGAGTTTGCATGCTATGTTATGATTTTCGTTGTCCCTACTGACCAGTTTGGTTGCCGAGAAAATAGTGGATCCAAAATTTCAAGCCTCCTCTAGCCCCCACCAAAGGGAGAAAAGGGCGTATATTTAATGAAACCAATGACAATCAAATTATAAATTGTTAAGATGCTCAAATGAAAAATATATAACCACATACCTCTTGCTTAGGTTTGATTTTTGCATTCGAATGAGGTGAATCAGCACCTTCCAGCCCATATCGGTTTATCGATCTCTCTACGATGGAAGGAGTCGAAACAGGGCTAGGACTGCTTGAACTAAGATCAGGCGGAGTGCTTTGAGTCCCTACATCTCTTGTCGTACCCTCTGTTCTCTCTTCTGGGTAGAGAAAGAGAGTAAAGATTTATCTGTCTAGTCCAACTAAAAAAAAAAAAAAAACAGAAAAATGCAAGCACAAAAAGGCCAAGTGTTCGAACTTTGAACCTGGAATGGGCAATTGGAGAACTAAACCTTCTTGCTCAGCAGTTGAAGGCTTTGTTTGGCATTCTCGTAAATGGGAAGGGTGAATTAAAGGAGCAGACATGGTGATTCTGTTTGTTAATTTACGGAATGATCTTCCACTCAGTGTTTTAGCAGACAAACACTCCATTGGAACCTCACCTGATAATGGGTTGCATATATACTTTTCTGCTTCATACCACTTAGAGTTCAAAGCAAATCCGTCTGGAGAAAAGCACTCCCAACTATAATAGCCTGACCTCGCCTGCAATGCTGAACAAACATTGAACAAAGCCGCCACCAGATCATGTATTAAAAACCCAGAAGAAGAAGAAAGATATACCACTTGGGAATTATTACGATCAGTTTATTCATACCTTTAAGGGCAGTGGTAAATGAATATGTGGAAGGGTCAATTTCATCTGCGAGAAAGAAAATGAAGGATTTGAGAGAAACAGTAAATGAAAACCAACCAAGTTGCGCATGAGATATATTAATATACCTTTTAAGGTGTAGCCAGGTGAAGAAGCAGTGCTTGAAATGGTGAAGTTTGATCTGAAAGACCTTGTGTCTTCTCTGAAGCTTGTGATATTGGATGCTGAAAACCTTCTGGAAAGAGTGTTCTGGCTACTGATGCGGGCCTTGAGGGCCCATTCTTTCAAATTGAACTCTGATTCATCATCTCTTCGACGGGCATCATGTTCCATGGTGGTGGAGGCCATGAAAGTGAGCTATGACTGGACTTTCAAAGCTTTTACATTCTCCCAACTTCCTCAGTTTGGTTAGTTTTATATATTAACTGCTTGCCAAATGCCGAGTCTCCAAAAGTTACCTCAAATGATCGTACTTATGGTTATGGTTTAACTGTTTGCAACTGTTTCCAGTACCGTTTGGTACTTTTCTCCGTCTTACATATTGTTACCGTCACATTTGTTAATATGACACATTTTAAGTAGTTTCATGTATTTATATATATATATATATCATATATACTAATCAAAATGATAACTCGCTAAAATGTCACATGCCAAGTTTAATTGGGAATTGTTATAAAACTAAAGAAAAAAACTACTATTATAAGAGAGAAATAAGAAACTCTTTAGAACTCTTAAAAATTGAAACTTTCTTCTCTCTATATTTTCTTATGAATTTCATTACAACTGAAGCCCCTATTTATAGGTCTTGAAATTACTATGCAAGTTACTATACAAGTCACTATGCAAGATTTAAAATAATAGTAGTGGGGTTATTCATATAATTTTAATGGTGGGACAGGGGGCGGCAGCCGTCCCTCCTATCGTTACAATTCATTATACTCCCCATTGAATGATCACCCATAAAGAATCTGCCTCGTTAAAACCTTACCAAGGAAAAACCCAATGGGAAGAAAAACCAATGGCGAAGAAAAAAGAGTATAGTCTTCTTATGTATCCACAAGTGCTTTAAGATTTTATTAAAACCTTGCAGAGGAAAACCTAGTGGGACAAAATCTTAACGAAGGAAAAAGAGTACAATCAGTACAAGTCTTTTACTCTCTCTGAAAAGTGCATGACTATAGATCTTTGAATTTTCGCATTCCAATGTTATGCACAATCTTCTTGAATGTGGAAGTTGGTAACGCCTTTGTGAATAAATCTGCCAGATTATCACTAGATCGTATCTGCTTAACATCAATTTCACATTTCTCTTGAAGTTCATGAGTATAAAAGAATTTAGGTGAAATATGTTTGGTTCTGTCACCTTTGATATATTCTCTTCTGATTTGAGTGATACAAGCAGTATTATCTTCGTATAAAATTGTTGGGCTATTATTGATCATGGGAAGTCCACACTTTTCTTGGATATGTTGAATTACTGATCTCAGCCAAATACACTCTCGACTTGCTTCATGAATAGTAATGATCTCTGAGTGATTTGAAAAAGTAGCAGATAGTGTCTGCTTAACAGATCTCTATGATATGGCAGTATTTCCATAAGTAAATAAATATCCAGTTTGAGATCTACATCTATGTGGGTTTGAAAGATAACATGCATCTGCATACCCAATCAATTGTGGACTTGATCCACGTTGATAAAATAATTCCATATCAACCGTACCATGAAGGTAACGAAGGAAATGTTTAATGCCATTCCAATGCCTTCGAGTTGGTGCAGAACTATATCTTGCAAGCAGATTAACTGAGAATGTAATATCTGGTCGAGTGCAATTTGCAAGATACATTAAAGCTCCAATTGCATTGAAATATGGTACTTTAGGATCAAGAATTTATTCATCGTCATCACAAAGACGGAATGGATTATTCTTCACATCAAGTGTTCGAACAATCATTGGAGTACTCAGGGGATGAGATTTGTCCATATAAAAATGCTTTAGGACTTTCTCAGTATACGTGAACTGATGAATAAAAATTCCATTTGACAAGTGCTCGAGCTGCAGGCCGAGACAAAATTTTGTTTTGCCAAGATCTTTAATTTCAAATTCATTCTTTAATTATATAGCGATTTTTGAGATCTCTTCAGGAATTCCTACAATATTTAAATCATCAACATAAATCGCAATAATGAAAAATCCGGATTCTGATTTCTTAATAAAAACACATGGGCATATAGGATTATTTTCAAATCCTTCTTTTAATAGATATTCGCTTAAGCGATTATACCACATGCGCCCGGATTGCTTCAATCCATATAAAGATCTTTGTAGTCTAATTGAGTACATATTTCTAGATGTACTTGTAGATGTTTCAGGTATTTTATATCTTTCATGGATTTTCATATATATATCATGGTCTAAAGATCCATATAAATATGCAGTGACCACATCCATCAACCGCATTTCTAATCCTTTTGTAACAACCAGACTAATCAAAAATCTAAATGTGATTGCATCCATAACGGGAGAATATGTTTCTTCATAATCAATCCCGGGTTTCTGCAGGAAACCTTGTGCAACAAGCCGTGCTTTGTACTGCACAATTTCATTTTTCTTATTACGTTTTCGTACAAATACTGACTTATATCCAACAGGCATTACACCCTTTGGTATTTGGACAACAGGTCCAAATACTTCTCGCTTTGCTAGCGAATTTAATTCAGCTTCAATAGCTGCTTTCCATTTTGGCCAATCATTTATACGTCGACATTTTTCGACGGTTTTTGACTCACTTTCTTCATTACTTCTGGTAATGTCAAGGGCCATTTTATATGAAAATATGTTGTCGACAACAATTTTATTTCTATCTAGAATTTCTCCAGTATTCATGAAATGTATTGAGATCTCATTATTTTCAGGTACTTGATCATTTTCAGGGGAAAACATTTCATGACACACCTCTTCAGGAGTTTCCTCTTCAGGAGGTTCTGGAATAGAAGATTTAATCTCTTTAGGAGTACCAATTATATTTGTAGCATGTATTGTGGATACGTGTTCTTCAGGAACACTAAATTCATTTTGTATTCTTTTCCTTATGGGAATTTTTTCTTTTGCACCAATAGGTTTTCCACGCTTCAGGTGTGCCTTAGATTCACCTATTGCTGTTTTGACAATTTGTTCTTCAGGGACTTCAATTCTTGCTGGAGCATTAATAGCAGGAATATAAGATTTTACTACACCTTTAGTGTCAGTAAATACATCCAGTAATTGATTTGCAATATTTTACAAATAAATAATCATCTGAACTTCCCGTTTACATTCATTTGTAGGAGGATCAAATTGAGACAGAGTCTTATCATCCCAAATAATATCTTGTCGTGCTTCAGGTACCGACTTTTCTTTACCCATTAATGGAAAATTGGATTCGTCAAAGTGACAATCTTCAAAACGTGCTTTAAACATATCCCCTGTAAGGGGTTCAAGGTATCTAATAATAGATGGAGAATCAAAACCAACATATATCCCAAGTCTACGTTGAGGGCCCATTTTTGTACGTTGTGGAGGTGCAATTGGAACATATACAGCACATTCAAAAGTACGAAGATGAGAAATATTTAGTTGCTGACCAAATGCAAGCTGTAATGGAGAATATTTATGATATGCAGATGGTCTAATGTGAATTAAAGATGCTGTATGAAGTATAGCATGTCCCCAAGCAGAAACATGTAGTTTTGATTTCATAAGTAAAGGTTTAGTGATTAGCTGAAGCCTTTTGATTAAAAATTCAGTTAAACCGTTTTGTGTGTGTGTATGGGCAACAAGATGTTCAACATCTATTCCTATTAACATGCAATAATCATCAAAAGCTTGAAATGAAAATTCACCTGCATTATCCAATCGAATGGTCTTAATTGGATACTCAGGAAATTGTGCTCGTAGTTTGATTATCTGAGCAAAAAGTCTAGCAAATGCAACATTTCTAGTGGAAAGCAGACAAACATGTGACCATCGACTAGATGCATCAATCAAAACCATAAAGTATCTAAATGGTCCACTTGATGAATGAATAAGCCCACATATATTTCCGTGAATCTTTTGTAAAAAGGATAGAGATTCAACAATGATTTTTGAGGGAGATGGTCTGATAATCAACTTACCTTGAGAACATGCAGAGCACGGAGATTCATTGGGTAGAAATATCTTTTGATTCTTTAAGGGATGCCCATGCGAATTTTCAATAATTCGTCTCATCATTATAGATCTCTGATGTCCAAGGCAATCATGCCAAATCATAAATACTTTGGGGTCAATGTACTTCTGGTGCATTACCACATATGATTCAATTGTTCTCATCTTTGTATAATACAATTCAGAATATAGAGTAGACGGTTTTTCTAATACGAGCTTCTGGCCTGATATTGTTTTAGTAATAAGAAGATGCTCTTTACTGCCTTTATTGGTCGTTTCAATATAGTAATTATTACGACGTATATCTTTGAAACTCAATAAATTTCTTCTGGATTGTAAAGAGAATAGAGCATCATCAATACAAAATTTGGTACCATTAGACAACACAATATAAGCTCTTCCGAAACCTTCAATTAAATCTGATGAACCTGATATGGTATGGACATAAGCTTTACTTAGTGTTAGATTTTGAAAATATTTCTTTTCTTTGAGAATTGTGTGAGTTGTAGCACTGTCAGCCAGACATATATCTTTATCATTCAACTCAGAGATAAAAAGCTCATCAATGTGATCCATGATTCTACAAAATATATAAAATTTTGATTACAGATAATAGAAAGAAAATACATTAATTGAGTAGAACACTTCCATCTCCAATTAAGTGGTCAATACTACCTTCAGGATGATTAAAGAAATCAAAGACATCAAGATGAGTAATGTCTACATCTACTGAATCTAATAAACCATCTGATGGTTCTACTAAATTTGTTTCATGCACTTTATTCTTTCCTTTAATAGATGCTTGATATAAATCAGCTAAGTGCCTGGCCGTACGACAGGTACGTGACCAATGTTTAGTCATTTCACATCTATGGCACACCTCTTCACTTTTTTTTGAAGAATTATTTTGGGGATCTTTACCCTTTTCTGAATTGTACTACTTCTGGTGATACGATATATTATTATCCCTTTTAATGTTGTCACTTCTGGGACCAACATTTCTATAATTTCTCCTACCACGTCCACACCTCCGATTTCTTTTAAAGGATGCACCATTCACTTTTGGAAATGATGCAAACATATTACCATTCACTTCAGGGAATGATATTGAGCCAGTAGGGCATAATTGGTGGTTTGCTAATAAGAGCTCATTGTTCTGCTCAGCTACTAGAAGACATGATATAAGTTCAGAATATTTTTGAACTTTCTTTCTCGATACTGCTATTGCAGGAGCACATTCGAGGCATGAAATGTAGTATAAGTCTTCTCTAGCATATCATCATCGGTGATTTTCTCACTGCATAATTTTAGTACTGAACTTATTTTAAAAAGTGCGGAATTATACTCACTAACACTTTTATAATCTTGCAACCTCAGGTGCAACCATTCAAAACGAGCTATTGGGAGGATGACAGTCTTCTGGTGTGATGTTCATACCTCTTCCTTAAATTGTTCCACAAAATATAGGGATCTTTTATTGTGAGATATTCAGTTTTCAATTCTTCGTGAAGATGGTGGCGAAAGAAAATCATTACTTTAGCACGGTCCTGCAAGGACGTTTGATTTCCTTCTTTAATCGTTTCACCCAGGTTCATTGCATCAAGATGAATTTCAACATCAAGTATCCAAGATAAATAATTTTTCCCAGATATGTCAAGAGCAACAAATTTCAATTTTGTAAGATTTGTCATTTTCTACACATATAAATAATGAAATAAATATATGTATCTCAGAAAATATATTTATAACTTCACACAGATAATCATCAATAAAATATATCAAAGATTGCAAATAATATATTGAAAAACTTACAGAAGAATAAGACCACTAGCTTCAGAATTGGTAGAACCGTCGTGCTGATAACGTGTTATAAAACTAAAAAAAAAACTACTATTGCAAGAGATAAATAAGAAACTTTTTAGAACTCTTAAGAACTGAAACTTTTTTCTCTCTCTATATTTTCTTATAAATTTCATTACAACTGAAACCCCTATTTATAGGCCTTGAAATTACTATACAAGTTACTATGCAAGTCACTATGCAATATTTAAAATAATAGTGGTGGGGTCATTCATATAATTTTAGTGATGGGACAGGAGGCGACAGCCGTCCCTCCTATTGTTACAATTCATTACAGAAATGACAAATCTTAGGACATATAATCATATTTTCCGCTTTAATTTATAGTTTTCACGTCACTTTAATTCATATATCAAACTTATTTTATTTTATTCCTACTAAATTAATTGAGTTCTTATACTCATCATCCATATACAACATATTTGTTAAGAGAAAAAAAAAATCATATGTGATATGTAGTATAAGGATAATAAATAAAAATGGGCTAACAATATAATTCTGCGTAAATTGCGTTAAGTTGCGTTAAACATGTAGTTTCAATCTTGTGACTTGGGGGTTGCAATGATATAAAATTATTCGTTTCCCTATCAGGAAACTCCTTTTATGTAGCAGTAGAGAATATGATTGGGTTTGGGCATTTCATTGAAGAAATTGACAGAGGATGGTCTAGACAGTACTAACAATCAAGTTGCAAACTTGCTTACAAGGTTTGATTCTCTGCACCTGGATAATCTTTTACTTGAAAAGGAAAGACACCCAACATTATTTTTATAAAGAATATGTTGAGTAATAAATCTCATATTATTTATGGATAAGGTCTTGGATATGTTTATAAGTAATGTACAAATTTTTTTTTTGAACTAATTTTATAAGATAAGTTAGGCCCATGAGTTTCTTCAAAATACATAAAGAGCAGCTAACAAAGTGATCCATGTGCTACCTCATCCAGACACTTGATCAAGATTGAAAGAAAGTACAGAACTATTTCAGACTTAAAGGCAAACAAAGACAATGGTTCTTCTGGCTAATTGAGTGAGTAGAGAACAATCTTTGGCTGCAACATGTTCAAGTTGCAACAGACTCTAGTCCCAGACAAAGATAGGGGTCCCTGAAGACAGCTCGCACAAGTTTTGCACAAATTTTGAAGTCGTGATTAGGAAGCCTAACCCCACATAATCTTTTGGATAGAACTTAAAAATTATGACTTCCGAAAGTGCAAAAGCATAAATACTTCACTCTTTGACGTGATCGTTAGATTCTTGACACATGGCAAAAACAGTAAAGAGGTGATAGCCCATCTGATTGCCACTCTTTGAGGATATTGTCATAACTCAAAAGACAAGTCGATCGAGTCGATATTATTGTTGGGTTGTTTTCAGTGTGGGTTGGAAACAGGAAAAAAGAGAGGGAAATGAGTAGGATGTGGAGGTAGGGGACTATTTGGGGTTGTGCTTGTGCTTGTGCATGTGGGTGTCATCATCATTGTGAAAATAAGTGAGGGGTTGGAGGAGGTGCTTCAAATTATGTGGAGGAGCAGGGCGGGGGGTCCTAACTAGGGCTCAGCATGGCCGTCATTCTTTGTCCGATGCGTATGCATTGTTCGTTTCACGAAAGCGACTGCTTCTTAAGGTGTCAGATTGATTCCATCTGCTTCATGTAGTTTTCTATTTTCGAGTTTTTTTTTTCCTTTCCAAAGAGGTATCTTTATTCTTTTATACTACCCCTATCATCCTAGGAAGTTGTCTCATATGTTGTTCTTCTCGATCTTCACAAGACTGCAATCTGCTCTTCCATTATAGATGGAGAGAGAGCAACAGAGAACAAAAAGAAGAGGTGAAAACGAGAAAGGGGAAAATACTGATTGAGTTCCATGAGCGTGAAAACGCACCGTCTGGGCTTCATTATCATATCACAGTTTGTGTATCATCTGCCGAAATGTCAACTCAAGCAATTTTTCTTTCACGTTTTCTCTGACCTTCCCATTTTCATGTTAGGAAGAACATGATTCTGGATTTCACCCAACAAATGTTAAATATTCTGAAAAAACCTGCCATGAATAATTACATGGGTTTTCATCTAAAATGCAAGTTACCTTTATCTTCAATTATAGGAAAGAAATATCTAACACGGTTGCATGGCACTTCGAAAACAGGCAATCTCAACCGCATATAGTAGAGGGGTAAAAAGTTGATAATTGATCAAAAGTTTCACAAGTTAAATTCGAAAATGACCAAATATGCCATTCGGTATTACAATTTATAAGCATAACTACCACATTGAAAATGGTGATCATCCCCATTTATCTGTGCCCATTAGTTTAAACAATTCCAAACCGAAAGAGTTTTACAGACCTGAGTGTAAAGAAATATTAGGGAGTTCCATTCAAATCATACACAATCTTACAACAGATAAAAGTTAACTTATGGATCATATCATCGCCAGTCCTCCAGTAGACAACCTTGGACTTGATGCAAGCTCCAAAAAAGGGGTTGCGACAAGTTCACATCTGGGGCGAAGTTGTGTTGCAGCTCATGGAAGCAGGATGTGTACCACAGAGGTGACTTTGAGCTGTTATAAAACTTGATCTTCAGAACTCCATGACGAGTAATCCAACCGGTTACCATGATTCTATACTTCCTAAAAGTTGTAGGATTAACAAAAACGTCATAAAATTTATCAAAGACCTATTCCATGAATTCAGAGAGAGAGAAAGAACTATTCATGGAACCATTTATTAAGGAGAATTCTGGAAGCAAATCAGGCAATCGTATTAGTCATAAAACCTAATTTTAATGATCAATTAAGTGATGATAAAAGTGGGAAACATCCAATACATCAGCACTTGGCAAAATCACACCCGCCTCAGAGGCTGAGGTGGATACTGCAACAGCTCATGTTTCCTAAGATTTATATAGAAGCTACGGAGAAATTATTAATGAAAACTTTTTGGAATCCAGCAACAATAGTGAAGCAACATAAAATAGGTAATTTGGTTTGATACAAATGGTTACTTGCCAAAAATAAAGAGTTACCGCCAACATAATGTGACTCTTCAGTCAAAATGACAAGGTTGAAGCCAATTACTTTAGTTTATCATCAGTATGCACCATATATACAACCTTTTTATATTGCCGTATACCTCCAACAGCATGCCAAAGTATTTCTTGACATCTCACTCAAAAACAACTCCAGAGCCATAAAAAAATCTGATACAATGAAAATAGTGTCATGCATACCTTCAAGAGCTCCGCAATTGTTGAGGTGTCATGCACCGATAAATAAATGAGGCAGCTGAAGCTTGTGACTCAACAACACAATGAAAGCGAACCATGGTAATCAGAGGATGCATGAAAATCAACTGAAATTCAGGATAACATGAATCAACTTCTAAACCAGGGATAGGTCGTTCAATATTTTACAGAAA
Organism: Platycarya longipes; assembly: GCA_036559045.1. NCBI lineage: Eukaryota > Viridiplantae > Streptophyta > Magnoliopsida > Fagales > Juglandaceae > Platycarya > Platycarya longipes. The sequence goes on from CM071791.1 coordinate 47,236,026, forward strand.
GTATGTGACAAACCTACATTATATCTTAAAAGACTTACCGGGAGCACAGAACAAGTGATCCAGGAAACCACTCAAACTGGCAGACATCATCTATTAGCTCCTGGAACATAGGTTTCCTGAAAACAACCAGCTTAAATCATAACAATAAGAGAAAACCTAATATAGAGCAGGAAAACAGGTCAAGCCACTAACCACTAAAGATATACTCGCTGAGAACCTGAGCAACTTTAGGAAATTGCATATGCATACAAGTTTCCTGGTTAACAGGGATAAACATTAGCCAAAACGATAAGAAAAATGCTAGTATGCCCACTCATTTTGATGCCTTATTTTGATACCTCTTGTATTTTAATTTTTTTAATTAATTTTTTTTACTTAATGATTAAGGAAATGATTATTAGTATATTGATATTTTTTTAATATATTTTTAAATTATTTTAAAATGATAAAAAAAAATAAGGAAAAAAATCAAAAGCAAAATATCAATTAGCAGTACAAGTGAGCGGTGCTACTCAGATGGTAGAGTAGCACCACTCAAACAATAAATAGAGAGGAGGCAGGGATTACATCAGCATGTGGCAGAGCAGAAATCAGAAATTACTGACCAGGAAAAACTTTTTATATATATAAGAAATAATTTATTGAGATTGAAATAGGCATAGGCCAAGTATATTGACCAGAAAAAAACTCCATGACAAACAATGTTTGATACATTGTTAGGCAATTAGGCGCATTTGTTAACAGTTGCCCATTTAGTTGATACAGTATTTGGTTTATTTACAAAGTTCTAATTCAGTCCCCAAAAAGATAAGGTTTGAACTTCGTCCATAAAATCCTTAATTGTAAGCAATATAGTCTTTTATTCCATGCCATCACAAAAGGTTATGACAATGACATGACTCTCTTGTATATTGACCACAATCAATTTTTCTAATGAAATTATTACTTTTACTTAAAAAGTTTTAGTGACAAAAGGAGTAAATTGTCAGAGTTAAAAAATTTCAGGAATGAAATCGAAACGTTTTAAAATACAAGGACTAAATTCAAACTATCAAACATCGGGATGGCAATTCTTTACAGATTATTTTTGAAGTAAGAAATCCAGAGATTACCTTGTCCAAGGATCAAAACAGCATTTGAAGCCAAAGGAATAACATCTTCTACCTTTTCACTGGTGAAAATTGCCTGACTAACTAACAGACAAACAGAAAATAATTAGACATGCCTCTTCCTAATATATATATATATATATATATGAGAAATGATATGTGATACCCCATATGATAAGAGGATAAGATAAGTGGTGTGTGGAATCACATCCCACATTGTTTGATAAGGACAAGTTCTTGCTCTTTATAATGTTTTAATGAAGCTTCAATTATATCATTGATTACTCTTTTTGAAGTATAGGCCATATAGTTTGGGCCTTCCATTGGGGTATTACATGATATTTGTAGTTTTGGAGTGTGCAGTTCCCATGCACTCCCTTTGAAGAAAGTGGATAAATCTGGGATCTACATGAAAAAAAAAATATATTTTTTAATAGTGGCCCCACTTATAAATAGTTGGTGAATGATGAAATGGTTTGGAACGTGCATAATGACACCACCAAAGAGATCGAAAATCCCAAAGGAGGTACGCGGAGACTGCACACTCCAGGACTGAATATGGTATTGCCCGTCAAAATGAGTTTTCAACATCATACAACTCCACTACGAGAACTCAACTATGAGAAGCAAATCGATAACAAAAGCTTCATTGCAAACCATTTGCATACCCTAGGCAAACAAATAAGCAGGTATTTTCTAAATGTCCAAAAGGCAAGTATGTCATTCTGAGTAACCAGAAAATCATGGAATCACGAAAACCTGAGATTTGCATTAACTTTTCTTCACTCTCCTTTCTTTCATTCTCGTTCACAGCAATGTCCATGTCAGATGCCGCCATCACATGCACGGAATAATATCCATCAGATATCCAAACAGTTTGAGTCCCTGCAAAGTGATGACACATTCATTTAACGGTGGAGAGCGCACACAGTAACTCATGAGCATGTGCTTTTAGTGCAGATCAAAAGTCAAAGATCTAAAAATAAAGTGGACTAGTATAACATGTGTGCTATAATTTTGGTCTGCTCTTTCTCCCTCCATGTGTGCTATAACATTTGCTCTCTCTCTCTCTCTCTCTCATACAAACCAAGCACAAAGGCCAAACTACTCATAATTCAACCCCTTAAGATGTAGAGTGCCTGGCTCTCTCAGTTCCTGGTTACAAATGTCCCTAACCTCCTCCTCCTCCCCTTCCTCAAATCACAGCTACATCAAAATTCATTGGAACTTTGGCAATGAAGCAGGCTAACATGAACATATCTGCTGAGACAATTCAAAAGAAAGAATTGAAACGTACTTATAGAAACATCAGGAAGAATAGCCAACTTTTGCACTTTCATGATATGGGGCAATTGCTGCATGTGAAAAGTATTGGATCCAATGGCAGAAATGGATAGGTGCAATAGGTGTAAATCTCCAGCTGAGTCCAAGATTACAAATTTTTTTGGAGACAACGGCTGGATGGAGATTGCCTTTACCAACATAAGTAGCATTCTAGTGGACGACGAGGATCCAACCTCATCAGCTGCGAATGGCACAAAACGTGCACCTCCTTCACTAGAGTCTTGTCTCAATCTAATGGAACTTGGCTTCACTGCAGATTAAAATGCACAATTAGCTTAAATACTAAGAACCAGTGGAAGCAACCTAGCTGAATGAAGACATGTAATCAGATAGTATTCTGCATTCATGGAAATACTAAAGAAAAAGAATTTAGTGATCCATCTACTAGCTAGAGGTTCCATTTGAATAAGAAAATCATGACAGATAACCCCTAATTAAAGTCTTCTTCTACCAATCAGTAATTTACCATCTAGAGGCATCCTTATGTATTAACCAAAGAACAGCACCTTGATTAGGTAGTACCTGGTCAAAATACCTAAAAAACAATTTGTCAGCAGAATGTACATGAAAAGATAAATTTGCTGCAAGTAGTGCACAAGTATTGGACAAATATGTACAGCAGGTTGTCCACACTTAGCCATAAGGTACAGTGAAACCGTACTATAGGACAGGCAAGCCACAGCATAAGAAGAAGCATCGTGCATAATGATAGTAAGGTTTTTCAAATCACATCACTTAAATGCAGTAGTAAAAGGGAATAAAACCAAGATATGTTGCAAGTGATATGCTTTCGATGTAACTAAGACTATTAGATTAACCCAAATCCCTCCCCCCCAACTGAAACTATAGTTATATTTTATGGATATTGATACGCATTTGAAATTTGGCATGCTAAGGAAATTGCCAGTTATCATGCTTCCAATCCTTTTACTTCTTTTTTCTCCATTCAATCAAACCAGTATACACATGACTACTAATAGCAGATCTCAAGAGAGAGACATAATTTTTGAAGCCAAATATCCATTTACATGCCTTCTGTCCATATCAAGAATAATCATTGGTATAAACCCAAATTTAAAAATTAAAAAAAAAAAATCCTTCAGCTCCCATGTGACACCCAAAGAGTCACTTTGCAGCATCAACTCTCAAATTCCCCCACCCATTGCTTATTTATAGATCTCCTGCAACCAACCCATACTCCTGTGCTTTTATGCAGCCTATTTTTCATCATAAAATTTTGTTATATCAAAGAACAGGTACTGTAAAAATTACAATATGATAGAATCTCTAAACACTTTGTTCGATGCATGATGGAAACAAAAAGAGGAATGTCCAGATCAATCCATGCTATTTAGCAAGGTAAGAAGAAGCAATTGTTTTCTTTTCCCAATGATTTTTCACTTCATACGTAGTTGTTTCCACAGAAGTAGTATATTTCCCATTGAAAGCTCAGTTACAAACGATCACGGGATCTATTTTGACAAGAAATGGGAAGCTGTATATTAGAACTTAGACCGTCATGGAATTCCAGAAGCTTTAGTTTAGCCATTTCATAGACTTTTTCCTTCTCTTCCTCGCAAGTAATACCATCTTAAAGACTTGTAGAGTACTAAATAAATATGCATAATTATACATATATGTGAAGATATATAGAGCATTTTTTAATGTTATGTTCTACATTTCAAGCTTTAGAGAAACAGAAAATGAACCCCAAGCTTTCTTAATATTATGTACGGTTTTTCCCTTTCCATACATGAATAGGATATTAAGATTATATTACTAGTATTTTCCAGTTCTCATCGGATTTCAAGGCTAACTACAGGATCTAGCACACGTAATTTAAGGATTGGAAAATCAGCGTTGCAATGTATGAAACTGAAATCTGTTGCGATGTGACAAAATAGTTAGTTCTACAATAAAAATCATAGTTACTTAACGACAGCTACTCAATTATTTTCCAAATTAGCAGAACCAGTCAACATTGAGTACATAGAGCAATATTTCTCACTCGGAGTAATGTATAGAGCTCACACACTTACCAGATTCGTAATGCTTATCAATCCTCCCATCCAAATAGCCATTCTTAGTAACCCTCGAAGCTCCTTCACCACCACTTTGGCCACCTCTGTACTTGGTATTATCATCCCCAATTTCGCCATTCGGTAAATGAAATCCTCGACCTTCCAATTTCTCATTCAATAATTTCCCATTTGTCAAATTCATATCCGAACTCGAATAATTCCTAACCCGCCCTTTTACAAGGGGCCTCAGATTGAAAACCCTAACCCCGTTTTCCTCCCCCAAAATCAAGGACCCGCACGAGATGCTAATCGAGAAGACGGGCTTGGAGCACTCAATCACAGCGCTCCTCATCAATTTCACAACCACCCCATCTTCCTCACCTACAGTTCTTACCGCGAAAACCAAAATTCTCGAGCTCGAAACAGAGTATATAGCGAAGAAATTGACCGACCCAGACACCCGAACCGAAACCCCGTGATTCACGTCGACCAAAACCCCCAATTTATCGTCGAACCGAAGACCTCTCTGATTGCAAACGACCTGGGCTCTGGCGAACGACTTGCTCTTCCGCAGTAGAACATAGAACCGGAGGAGAACCTGGGACCCACCTCTATACGGACCTGATACAACAAAAAGAGTGCGCGTGTTCGTAGGGTCAGGGCTAGAATTATGATTAGGGTTTTGACTTTGGAGGAGAATGAAGGCGGAGGAGGAAGAAGGAGGATGAATGATGGTTTGAGGGGGAGGGAGGGAGGATAAAGAAAGAGGGGAGAGAGAAGGGTAAAGAGAGAAAGAAGAGTCGGAGTGCATGAGGGCTAGAGAGAGAGAGTGGGGTTCGAAGAGGAGAGAGGTTATGTGAGGCGGGAAGGAGGAGAGGGGAGGGTTGGGGAGCTTCAGCTTGGAAGCTTGGACAACTACCATTAGAAAGGCAGACTTGGGGGAACTGAGATTGGAATCGGAGTTAGAAGAACAAGCATCTGGTTGCTGTTCAATGCACCATTGTTCTTCACCTTCCTTTTTTTTCTGTTAATGTTTAATGGTTTTTAAAGTTTTTTTTAAGTCTAATTGAAGTGTATAATTATAATTAGTTTAATCGGTGGGAGAGGGGTAGTCACTAGTCAATGATTGAATTTTTAGGCTAAAGACGATATGATCTATCTATAATAAATGCCCATGCCAAGTCACATGGCAATGCCCTGCAGGTGGCCGGCCAGTTTCTTCTTCAATGCATTACGATTAACAATTTGAATGTTTGGTGAAAATGGGAAAGAAGTACTTTATAAAATAATTTAAAAAAACAATATGATGTTATATGAATGTCTTAATTTTAAAAGATAATTATATAAAATGTTCTAAAAAAACTAGTTCTATATATGAGAAAATCTTCCGATCGATCCTAAACATGTTTCTTAGAATAACAAACTCCAATACCATCACGCCACATAATGATCGCAACAAGATATCTTACGCTACATCACATCATATTTTTCATTTTAGTTTCCCTCTCCGTTAATCTTGGAATATTCTCATTTTTCTGCCTTTCTCTATCTCCCTCTCCATTTTTATTTTGAATTTGTTCATTTGAAACTCTAATCAGACTACTCATTTGCAAGACCCTCTGCTTCAAACCACCCCCTCTCTTTCTTTCTCCTCTCCCTCTCTACCTCTTTTTCATAAAAGCTCATTCGAAATCCTAACCACCAAGCGACGAAGACTGGATCCAAAATTAGGCTCCACTGAAACCCTAATTGCAGAAGCAATCGACGACAGGTTCTTGTTAGGGTATTTGGAGGTCATTGATTCCTCCACTAAACCCCCCCTCCCATAAATCCTTTAAACAGCGCTAATTTTTTTTTCCTATAAGTTATTTGTTGCCTATAAACTCTCTCTTATTATTATTATTTTTTTGTGCGCTAATTCTCTGAAATGTTGTTGATTTCGTGTAGTATCCTGTTGTATCCGTTCTTGCTGGGGTATGTTGGTGGTCACTGGTTCTATTCTTAATTTTCTTACTAGATTTTTGTCATCACTTACTGTTGCTCTATTAAATAGTATTGTTCTTTCATTCTTGAAGAGCTTATTATTATTGTTGGGTGGATTTTGAAGAGCTTATCGTTACTATTGAGTGGATTTTGTTGCTACAACTATTTTAATGTAGATTTTGAGCATATGGCATGATTTGTCAATATTGTGCTCATGATGTATGGTAGCCTGTTTGGAGTTCTTAGAATCAATTGTTTTTGTAAAGTTCGAAATTTTGGAAATTAGTTTATCTTTTGCTCTTTCTCTGGATTGTCTTAATATTGAAGAAGAAGTGGCTTGAAGACAAGGATTGTCTTGACAATGGCTGCAATTGTAGGTCTATTTAGTTGGTTGTGCAAGGATTCAAATCATGACCCATTTGGAGTTTGATAGCAAGCATAACTATGTGTTCCATTTAATATAAAATTCAATCGATGTCCCCTATTCTTTGAGCTCACTTAATTTGTAGAGTAATGGTTTGTTTTATACGGTGCTTTGTTTTATTCCAATGGTTTTGTTGCCATTGGTTTTGTAGCCATTCTTTTTGTAGAAATTGCCTTCAAAGAGCACATTCGCATGGCAAAGAGCTTCTCTTACAGCTTTTGTGTCCTTTTCGTGAATACTTTATTCTTAGGCTTAAGCAACTCTTTCTTGTTCACTTAATGATTAATTAATGTGACAAATGCAGTGGTACTAGTTTCTCAGAGACATGAAACACACTGATAGCGGTGCTAGTTCTAGTTCTTAGACTTCAAAAGCAAAATATCAAACTTCTTTTTAGAGACCGCTTTGCTACTATGGGATTCCATCGAAGCTCAGGATTTCTGGCAAACATTTCAATTGTCCAAACTATAAGAGCAACAACCAATGTGATTGTTTTCAATGGATTGTTCTTGACATGGAACTAAATAGTTGTTGCAAAATAACATTGGAGTTGGCTCAAAGAAGGAACGACAAGATTAATAAAAAATGTGTAATGGCTAAAGAAGCAAAATATAAAACTATAAAAAAAAAAAAAAAGTCTAAGGGAGTACTAAAAGCTATATTATTGTCATGGTTTTGTATTGTTGTAGTTATATCTTGTAGTTATCAAAAGTTGTAATTATATCTTGAAATTATCCAAAGTAGTATTTCATGAATGTGTCAAGACCATTTTAAATATAATGAAAGACTTTTTGTACATTTCTCTTTTGAATGTGTTTTGCACATATTTGTATTTGTTTTTATTTGAGGCAAAAACAATGAGAACAAAGATATATAAGACTGTTTGATCATGCACAAACATGCAAAAGATGCACAAACATGTACAAGGATGCACAAACATGGGTCCAAATATATGTGGGACTGTTTAATGTAATACTCGTGGTGTCTAGTGTGCTGGAATTGAAAACTCAGATGCAATCCCCACAAAGTTTGTTTACATGAGTTGCTTATAATTATATAGCAAGATATATAAAAAATTCACTAATTTTTGTAGTGATAATAATGGGGATTTGTTACCCAGTACATCTTGTAAGCAGGAAGTTGCGATCCTTCCAGAAAGCTCATGTTTAACTTGGGCCAAATTAGTTATTTGTGTCTTTAAGCAAGCTTTAACAACATTTTAACAATAAACCAAAATGCTGTAAATTGCCTTGATAATGTGGGTCACAACATGTATATGGGTCCAAATAATAGCATTTAAAGTGCGTTGATAATACACATAACACAAATTTCATAGATTTCATTTAAGTTCAAGCATAAAATGAAAATTACAATGACTCCACATACATTAATCCAAATATATTAAATTCCACTACAAACATTGAAAATATCCTTAAATTAGCTAAACAATGGCAACCAACAAATGCACATGCTAAACGATGGCAACCAACAACAAGATTTGAACTCTAAATGTATAGGACTCAGTTGTTTCATTGACTAACAATGTACAACCAAATATTATGGTTTGGTGATGATGATTGACTCTTAAAAAGGACACAAATGGCATCTTATAAATATTTGTGAGATACATCGCATCAAACGTGACAACATCTCTAAAGTATTGATATGTAGACCTTGATTTTACATCTGTTCAAAAACAGCTTCTCATACATCCATTTCCATCAATCTGAATGGAGTATACAAAACTTGGTTTTTTATACTGTCGATTAATGAAATATGTATACAACATTTGTACATCTCCCTCCTCAAACAATTTTCTTTTTTTATTTCTCAAAAAATCATCGATGTCCTTACTAATACAGCCAATATCATACTCACCACTAGATTCTTTGCTTAGCATCGACATTATTTTCATTATTAGTACATCGAACTCATTCAAGCTCATTATGACTTTTTTTGGACCTCTGTTACTCCTTTATGTCCACACATCAAGCTGGTACTTTTTGGTGATAGTAGATCATGGTCATGTTGATGCACAAATTTGCATATTGTCTACATTTCACCCTCATTTCTTATACACATCGTTGCTCTACACTCGATTTTCGTTTCAACAGGTTCAGGTATTTTTCACTTCATCTTTCATATTCAAACCATCTCTCACATTAATATCACATTGCTCTTCACAAGTTTATCATCAAAACTTTCAACACCAACTTGTGTATTATATCTATTCATTAATATCTCAACTTTATCACTGTCCGAAGTGCAAATATTATCCTTTATCCAAATGTAAAATAGTTTAGTCAATAATAAAATAATAGCTATAGACATATCAAAAACCAAAGAAACCAATCTCCTTAATTAATTAAAATATATTAGTAATAAATACTTCTATAAATTGTTGTATTGAAGAAACTAATCAAAGAAACCAAGAAGAGATGGTAAATCAATTCCTACAATCCTAAATATGGGAGAAAGTATCAAATATTTCACTTGGGTTGGTACTTTTGTAGTGCTCTAAAAGTGCAAATGGGGAAAGATTGGTATCAAATTAATAAATTATTGTCGCCACGCAGAGATAGATGACAGTGAGACCCCCATCAACATTACCTCGATGGGACCTCCAACCATGTCATCCATAAAAGGCTCCATAGTCCAATTTATACATAATAGCATGCACAAGGACATACATGTTTTTCTTTTACTCACACAGTATAAATGGCTAGAAACTTTTTAGAATCTGGGTATTAAGCTTTCCCATACATGTAATTGTATCAAAAAATTACAATTTGAACTACAACCAACTAAAATTGTCTTCAAAGTAGCAAAAAACATGAGTATTATAGAAAAGAACCAATGCATAGAGATGAAAAAAGCAGAGTGGTCTTTATATGGGTCGTCGGTTATATCAACAAGGGACCCCAAATCATGATACCAAAACTCCCACATTGGCTAACACAACAACATCAATTTTAGAACAAAGAAAGTGAACTTCATGTAGAGGACATAAAACTGTAGACCAATAAAACATTGCATCAAGGAATTTCAACAGCATACAATACCAAGAAAACTAACCACACTCAATTTAAAGATCAATCACGGCCAAAAAGTACAAAAGGTACCAAGACAGAGAATGAATAGGGTAAAGTGGCATGTATATGGGTCCCCATTTATATTAAAAGGGGATAAAAAAAAGAACTAACCCTACTTGATTCTACAAAATCATAAAACAATTTGGCTATCAAGAAGAGAAAGATGGAAACTCACAAATCGGAGAAAGGGAGGTCGTTAGGACGTCGGAGAGAAAGAAGGAAGGTTGCGAGAGTAGGGAGGCTGACAGAATCATAAGAGAGAGGGGAGCTCAAGGTTGCGAGTAGAGATGTCGTGAGATCGGAGGGAGACGTGGAGGAAGAGAGGGGAGGATATTGGGCACCATGATTAAATCATTAGTTTCAAATTATTCTATTTGGAAGCCAATGATAGAGGATATCTTTTATTGTAAGATTTACATAAACCTATTGAAGGTGTTAGTGCCAAGCCAAGTAGTATGAGTGATAGTGATTGGAAAAAAATGAATAGAAAAACCATTGGGTATATTAGACAGTGGATTAATCTTAATATATTCCATCATATATCTCAAGAGATGGATGCACATAGCCTTGAAAAAAAATTAGAGGGTCTCTATAAGAGGAAGACAGCTCAAAATAAAACTTTTGCTACTAGAAAGCTTGTGAATTTAAAGCTAAAGGAGGAAAAGTCTGTTGCTGAGCATTTGAGTGAATTTCAAAACTCAATAAATTAGTTGGCCACAATAGAAATAGTGCTAGATGATGAGATGCAAGTATTATTACTTTTGAGTTTGTTGCCTAGTAGTTAGGAGACTGTGGTGGTATTACTTAGTAACTTTGCTCCAAATGGTGTGCTTGAACTTACTCTAGTTAAAGAAAATTTGTTTAATGAAGAAATAAAAAGAAAAGATTTGGTTATGAAAGATATATAGACTCTTGTTACAACGAACCGGGAAAAAAGTAAGAGCAAAGGTCTTAAGGGACGTGATAACTACAGAAGTCAGTCAAAGGCAATAAGAAAAATTAAATGTGTTTACTGTGATAAAGATGATCATATAAAAAAACATTGCAAGGTTTGAAAAAAAAACTGAAAGAAGAGAAGAATCAGAAGAATGCAAATGATCAGAATAATACAGTTAGTGTTTTAGATGAAGAAGTGGCAGTACTTTCCGTTAAAGAAAATGAGTGTTGTCATGTTGCAGATCTTTGTATAGAATGGGTGATTGATTCAACAGCTTTCTATCATGTTACACTAACAAAATAACTCTTTACCATGTATAGAGGAGACAACTTCAACAAGGTGAAGATGGGCAATGAAAGTTATGCTGATATTGTGGGAATTGGTGACATTTGTATTTTTACAAATGTTGGATGTACCCTAATATTGAAGGATGTGTGATATGTTCCAGATATGTGCTTAAATATGCTATCTACACATGTTCTTGATGAAGCAGGTTATGAGAGTTATTTTAGCAACAAAAGATGAAAATTATCAAAAGGGCGGTCAATGGTATATGCTAGAGGCAAGACTTGTTGTACATTTTACAAGACTGAAGTAAATGTGTGTGACGATGCAATGAATGCAACTACAAATGACGTTTCTCCAGACTTGTGGTACAAGCAACTGACTTATATAAGTGAGAAGAGATTGCTTTTGAGAAATAAGTCTCTCATTCCTTTTGCCAAAGGTACATCACTAATCTCTTTGATTATTGTCTCATTAGTAAGTGTCATAAAATTTCTTTTAAAAAAACCTTTAGTAGAAAACAAAATGTGTTGGATTAATTTATTCTAATGTATATGGTCCCATTGAAGTGGAGTTCTTAGGTGAAAATAAATATTTTCTTATTTTTATTGATGATGCTTCACAAAAATTGTGGATGTATATTTTGAAAACAAAAGATCAGGTACTCCAGCATTTTAAGAAGTTCCATGCCATTGCAGAAAGAGAAACTGGAGGATCTTTGAAGTGCCTTCGTACTGATAACGAAAGTGAGTACACGTCTAATGAATTTAAGGAGTATTGCTCAGAACATGACATTAGACATGAGAAGATAGTTTCGGGTAATAATGGTGTGACAGAGAATTAATCACATTATTTTAGAGAAGGTTAGATGCATGATGAAAATGGCAGGATTGCCTAGGTCATTATGAGGTGAAGTTGTTCGTATTGCATTTTATCTAATCAATCGGTCTCCGTCAGTTCCTTATGGGGAGGTTCCAGAAAAAGTGTGAACTGTAAAAAATTAATCTTACTCTCACTTGAAGGTATTCAAATGCAAAGCATTTGCATATGTGCCAAAGGAACAACGTGCTAAACTTGATGATAAGGCCACTCGTATATTTGTTGGATATGGAGATGTAAAATTTGGCTACAAACTGTGGGATCCAAAGAATAAGAAAATCACCAGAAATAGAGATATAGCTTTCACAATAAATCAAACATTGACAGACTTTGAAAAAATAGAGAAGCCAACACAAGCAACTGAAGGTCTTTTGACCTTACAACTATCTCTTTGTCTCTAGAAAGTGCCACTAATGCGGTAGAGATGCAAGTTGAAGATCAGAGTTATTAGCCAGTAGTAGTTGATGAGAACTATACAGTTGGCATAGAGGGTGTTGAGTAGGGGGAGCACTCTACTCTTCCAGAACTTCTAATTAGGAGGTCTGCAAGAGAACATCATCCATAAACTATATATCCTGAGTGAGATTATGTTTTGATTACTATTGAAGGAGAGCCAGAAAGCTTTTAAGAAGTGAAAACTCATAATGAACAACATAAGTGGATGAATGCTATGTAGGAAGAGATGAATTATTTACACAATAATGATAAGTGAGTTAGTGAAGCTCCTTAAAGGAAAAAAGACTCTAGGAAACAAATGCGTGTTCAAGTGCAAGAGTAATGATGGAAAGCTAGTAAAATATAAAACTCAGTTGGTGGTAAAAGGCTTTAATCAGAAGAAGAGAATATATTGTGATGAAATATTTTCTCCGTTTATCAAGATGAGTTCCATTCGAGTTATGTTGGATCTTGTAGCTAGCTTAAATCTTGAGTTTGAACAGTTAGATGTAAAGAATGTTTTTCTCCATAATGACTTGGAGTAAGAGATCTATATGGTTCAAGTAGAAGGATTTGAAGTTTAAGAGAAGGAGCACATGGTTTATAAATTGAAAAAGAGTCTATATGGGTTGAAGTAGGCTCCAAGGTAGTGGTATAAAAAGTTTGACTAATTTATGATGGGTCATGGATATATCATAATAGAGACAAATCATTGTGTGTATGTTAAAAGGCTCCCTAATGGTAAATTCATTATTATTCTATTATATGTATATGATATGTTGATAGTTGGACAAGATGTTTAGTTGATTCAGATTTTGAAAGTAGAGTTGTTCAAGTCATTTAACATGAAAGATTTGGCCCAGCACGCCAGATTCCAAGTATGAAGATTGTTCGTGACAAAAGCTTAGAAGTTGTGGTTATCATAAGAGAAGTATATTGAGTTGATACTAGAGAGGTTCAATATGAAGCATGCTAACCCTGTCAGCACTCCTCTTGGTGTTCATTTTAAACTAAGTAAAAAGACTAGTCACCAAGGAGGAAAAAGACAACATGACATCTGTTTCTTACTTCTCTGCAGTCGGGAGTTTAATGTATGCTATGGTTTGCACATGCCTAAATATTGTTTATGCAATGGGAGTTGTCAGCAGGTTTCTAGTTAATCCTGGTAAAGAGTATTGGCAAGCGATTAAATGGATTTGCAAATATTTGAGAGGTACCTCAAAGATGTGCTTGACTTTTTGTGGCCTATAACCAATTTTGGAGGGTTATAGAAATGTAGATATGGCCGATGATCTTGGTGGTAGTAAATTAACTTCAGAATACTTGATTACTTTTGCAGTGAAAGTTGTATCATAACAGTCAAAATTACAAAAGTGTGTTGCCTTATATACTACTGAAGTTGAATACATTGTAGCGACCGAAACAACGAAAGAAATGTTTTGGATGAAACGATTTCTGCAAAATTTAGGTTTGAAGCAAGATGAGTATGTGGTCCATTGTGATAGCCAAAATGCTCTAGATTTGAGCAAGAATGACACATATCATTCACGTACAAAACATATTGATGTGAGATAATATTAGCTACGTTAGGTAGTTGTAGAACAATCACTATTGTTAAAAAAGATTTACATTGAGAAGAACCTAGCTAATATGATGACAAATGTTGTTATTAGAGAGAATCTGAAACTTTGTGCCGGATCAATTGACATGGACTCTAACTGAGATGTTAAATTATAATTTCTTCTTATGATGGGGCTAAAGAGGGAGATTGTTAAGTAAGTCCAGCTCACATATGCAACCCATGAGATCACTTAAGCCCATTAAGGCTATCTCTTGCAAGCGAGATAAAAGGTGAAGATGAGTGCTACGGTCGTGCGTGCGTGAGTTTGAAAAGCGACAAATTCAAAAAGAAAGTGAGAGAGATCAGGATGTGTGGCGTGTGCAGTAGGGAAAAAAAGAGATTTTTTTTCTCAAGTGTGGATTTCACACTGATGTTTTTTTACACAGTTCAATTTGAGAATTTTTCTAAGAGGTTTTTGGATACTTCAGTGAGTTGTAATATTCAAAGTGAGAATCTCATAAATATTATCAAACTAGTGGTTTTTAGTGATTATTGTTTTTTTAGAAATTGAAGAATATTATATTTTTCAATTTGTTGATAACTCAAGTTTTGGGTATAAATTTAAGTATTATGAACTCTATATTATTATAATGAATTTGATTGGAGTTGTCCCATGATTTTTTCTATCTATATTGGAAGGTTTTTTTTATTTAAAGTCTGCTGTGTTTTGCTCTGGTTTGTTGTTGTTTGTTTAATCATTTTACTTATTTGTTTGGATAATATATTTAATTTTTATAAGTAGTTATATATTTTCCAAACATAAATAACATCTCCGGTGCCAAAAACAATTACTTGGAAGAAGTTCCAAGTAGTTACAGAAAAAACATGGCATGCATGCATTCAAGCACATGTGTAACATGATCGAGAATTTCCCGTCATTTCCAATCCTCATCACTTTCAATAAATCAAAAATTCAAATTTCAATGGCTCATTAAATCCAGCGTAGTTTTGAGATGGTTAAACTTCTCACATTAATGAGTGAATATTCAATAAACTAATTCTCACATTGGTGTCCCTTTTGATTGTCTTTTGCAGCCAAAGTTCAGGAACTGGACTTGAACGAGATCAATGAACGTGATTGAGGAAGCCCCGCCTACTTCCGTTTCAGCCAGATACGATAGATAGCACTTAGCAGCTTATATTATAGATTGGAAACGTGGTGGATTTAGTCACGTGGGTCACGTGGTGTACGAATGGACGGCGCTGCATCCATCTAGAGGTGGAATCGTCGTATAGCATATTGCGGCCGTATGGGAACATGCAAAAACTGTAGCTAATATCAATTGCAAGGAAAATTATAAAAATAATATCCACGTGCATTGTGCTGTACATGTAAATATCCTCGTGTTCAAGACCACGTGCATTGTGCATCATAAGTAATTGTCCTCGTGTTTTTGAAAAACAGAAAAAAGAAGAAGAAAAAAGTAAGAAGTCAAAGCTGTGGCTGGTTATCATATTTTCTAGTTTACTAACAGACATTTTATTATAAAATTCAAGTTTTTTAAGGAGTAATATATCTTTAATAAATATCGTAAAATTCAGTTTATGTTATTTATCTCACATCAAAGTTATTAGTTCAAAAAGATTTTTATTGGTAATAATCAATTCTGAATCTGTTTTTTTTTTTTTTAATTAACAGAGACATTAAAAGTAATGCAAGCTTGAATTATCATAAGTTTCCCCCTATAGCATTGCCATTTGCCCCTCAGCACGTTGATGAGAGGGTACGGTGAGACGGTGTCAGTAACACTAGAGCGATGGTGGGGATGTGGGGATATTATTTTAAAAAAATAATTATCCTTATTGAAAAGGTTTTGTTTTAAAGAAACGATTTAGTCACATGCTATAAAAAGTAAATATATAAATTAAGGTGATTTAATAAAATATTGTAAAATTATTTTTATTATAAAATATATTTAATAATTATATAAAATTATATTAATTTATGAATTAATTTTGTCAAAATTTTGCTTTAATTTATTTTTGAACTTTCTAAAACTTCGAGATTTTCACTCTCAACGCACCATCCCGTGTTGTCAGTTTGACAGAAAGGCAAGGGCGATACTCGTTTAGACAACCACCCATAGCACATGGCACCCGGCATTAATCTCTTAAAAAAAAACAAACAAACAAACAAACATCGGGAAAGGATCTTCCAAATAGCAAAAGCACAAGGGAATATTGAGTTAACCATAATCTGAAGCAAACATCAAAGACATGCTTATCAAACTCCCAATTACATCAATTTTAAGAACAACTAAACAGCAAAACTCAAGCATTCTGTTTCTCAACACTGGAAACGACCTTTGGTTGTCCAAAATATTTGGAGATCAAGACACGCAAAATAGGTTTCCAGTGGGAAGCATAGTATAGAATGGGGTCGATGGTTCGGTTGGGCTCCACAGGCTTCCCGAGTAGCTCGACGGGCAAATCCTTGATGCCCTTCAAGTAAAATGTGTAGAAGATTTTGAAGGGATACACAATTTGCTCCAGCTTCACCTGGCCGTACACCCCCTCGAAGATCCCAGAGCCGCCCACCACGGAGAGGTACGTGTCCTCGTAGGTCAAATACTGCCCCCTCACCGCCATGTGACCATAGTCTCCGAAGTTAAAGCTATATGTCGCCTCGAACCGGTCACCTTTCTTCTCCGGTTTGTTTTCGATCAAAACACAGAGTCCCTGTGTGATTCCCAATTGTTTTTTCAAGTCTCCGGTAAACAGCTGTGTTAAAATAAATTTACAAAGGTTAGTGATTTTCCCAAATATAAAGAAAATAAAGAGAGTTTCTTCTGGAAATTACTTTGTTGGTGAAGGGAACGAGATCGCCAAGGGAAGTGACAGGCTTTTGGCTCAGTCGGAGGACGGCTGGGCTTCCACGATCAAGGTCGTTAATCTCGTACACGTGCAGTTCTTGAACTTTGGCTGCAAAAACAGACATAAAAGGCAAAACGGTCATCGCAAGAACCACCACAAAGTTTAATTTTGGGGTAATGAAAAGCGGCGAGTGAGAAATGAATACCGGGTATTGTAGATCCTGATCGATCGTCGTGGCTTTTGCAGGTGAGTAATCTTCTTGGTAGTAAAAAGTTCAGATTTTTCGGTGGAGTGGAGTGGATCTTGAGGCTTTGGGAAAGAGCTGGGTTCGTGAGCTTTAACTGTAGTGTTTGAACAGTAGGTGAAGCAGGGAGGAGTGATCCTATGCTAGGTAATTTTTTGAAGGTAGAGATGTTTGTCGGAGCAGAGGTTAAAGAAGCCATTGATGAGCTTTGCATTTGGTCGGCTGGGTGGGATATGTTCTGTTAGAGAGAAAAGTTGAAGAAAAAGTGGGTTGGGAGAGGGTGCAGTAGTGCTCATATAGAGGAGCTTATCACGTGCTAAAATTTGGGTATCTTCCAAGAAAAATGCTACTTACAAGCACTTTTGGTCACCCATTGCACACCTGTCAGGCGTGGGATCCGCAAAAAGAAACGCGCATGTTTTCATATTTTTCCAAATTGCAGTTTTTCTTCCATGGATTTTAATCGTTCTTCCTTATTATAAATAAATATTAAGTATTTTGAATGAAGAATCGACTAAATTTTCTATAGATGGAGAAAGGAAAAGGGACAGAGCATGCATCTCTTATAACGCCTCCTATTACAAATCCATCAAGTAATCCATTAACTTAGGTAGGCTTGTTCATTCGGGTCGAGTTGTAACCCGCCCGATTTAAAATTTTAATATATTTCTTAATATTTTAATTTTTTTTTTCAAAAAGATTGAAGAAAATTTTAAATCCGGGTTCCGGATTTGGGAATCTGAAATCCGGATGAACACCCATAAACTTAGATACGTGGAGTATTGAAGTCTTAAAAACATAAATATTCCATAAAATGTTTCCTATTTTAAGTCATATTATTTCTTGCATTTCTTTAGCCCTTTCAATTTTTTAAACTGTTTCTAGTTTTGTAATCTTTAACTGTTTCTGGTTTTGTGACTCTAATTGTTACTTGTTTCATATGATTTTTGTGCAGTGGATGTGCTCTGGTTGTAGTCAGCAAGAGTCGATGATTTCTGTGCAGTGAATGAATTCTGTGCAATGTTGGAAATGTTCCATAATTGTTACTTTTTTTCACATGATTTCTGTGCAGTGGAGGATTTCTGTGCAATGGTCTACTGTAAAAACAATGTTTTTGAACGTCCCAAAATTATAATGTAGTCGATGAAGTTGATTTTTTTTTTGTATTTGGAAATGAGTGCTGCAGTTTGGGTAGGATGTTTCACATGAATTTTGTGGAGGATTTCTATGCAATGGTCTGCTGTAATATGTGCAGAATTATCATCTTGTTTTGTAATTTTGTGAATGAATGTATTCGAGTAATTGCTCAAGTGCGGCAACATCTTGTAATTGTTTATGCAACGAAAAGAGAATGATCTTGTAATTAAGTATTTTTCCATATAGCGAGAAGGTGACAGGTTTAGACTAATTGTTTCCTGCAATTTAATTTTGCCACATATTTTTCCAATTTCAGAACCAATTTTATCTTGCATGCATGAGAAGAAGCACATGCATCACTGCATATAGCTATATATTTTCGTATCACCATAGTTTCTTGAAGATGCAAATTCTTAAGAGGAAAGAACAAAAAAAAAAAAAAAAAAAAATTAGCTTCCTGAACAAAGCACATGTATCCATTACCATTTCTATTAGTCTTATCAAAATAAATTATTAAAATTTGATGAAAAGTACCAATTTGCAGATATATTAAAAAATTCTCTTCATAACATTTACAATACTTTCAAAATCTAGGAGACATCCAATGGTTACAACATTGACAATATACAGTTTCAAAACTCATCCACAATCTCTTCCTCTCTTCTTCAAAACTCTTTCTCATTTCTTATCCACTGAATTTTTCCATCTTCATACGTAATTTTTCTATTTTATTGAGGTTGACATCTGCCCATTTGCTCTTCAAAATGAATGTGGATGGAAGGTCCACTGTAATACAAGATACACATTATTAGGTAAAGTAAATAAAGCTTTCTCAGCAAAACTGATACATGAAATCAGAACCCAAAAAGGACCTCGGTGAAAGACAACAGGAATACTTGAAGGAATGGTAGCTGCACAATAGAAAATGAATTATCAATTAACAAAAATGCCAGAATAGTTCCAAGCCGATTGATGTCTCCATGAGTGTAATGAATTCAAACTGTCTCCACAAATGTGAAAACAATAGGCAACGACAAAAAAATACAGAGCAGTTTCTAATTTAGGAAATATACTGCCCTTTACAAGCAATATGAGTAAGATAGTGAACAAAGAAAAAAGGAAAGAACCTTACCAAAATAAAAGATAAGAAAATGAAGATGAATAGAGTCTCACTGATATAAGCTTTGTCTTGGCCAAGCTCCTATATTCACATGAAAATGATATATAAAAAAATAAATTTATTATAAGGAGTATATTACACAGAAATGAAATAATACTGAGAGTAAGAGTAAAGAACAAATGAATATGAAAGCCAAGTAAGACATGCTAATGAGCGGCATAAATTCCAAAAACCCCTTATCTGTCACACATGCTTAGAAGTTATTTCTTTTTTTGGACACAGGCAATAAACTGTGTTTTTATCCTTTCGAGGATGCTTTTAAGAATGGGGACTTGAGATAATGTGAAAGTGGTTCTGTTTAAATCAAAATTAAGTTAGATATTGAGAATAGAGATCAACGGTAATAGCTGCTAATAAGCACCAAGAAATGGATAGAGTTAATAAACAATGATACATGATATACTCAAGTTTATGTTCAAATTTTCCAGGAAAAAAGTTAAGAAAAATTATCAATTTTCAAGCACGTTTTGAATATGACTTGTAACTTGTTACCTAGAAATGGGAGTTTGTTAAGTGAAACATGTAATCAAATTAAGCTTGTAAGCAAAACTTGGATTGGGATTGGGAAAGATAACAAGGAAAAGATAAACTAATAAAGCATACGAAGATGGAATACAAAATATTCCTCACAGAAACTACATAAGACAAAGATCTCAGACAACAAATGCCATTGACGGTACTTTACATAAAAGAAACTAGCGACCACCGTAAACATTAAAAAAAAATATATATATCTCTCACTCAAAATGTGACAGATCTGAGACTTTGACCGACGTTTAATGATGTTCAAATGAAACAAATGTCAACTTAAACAAAACCAACGAAAGGAATTGATTGGAATGAGCAATATCACCAACAAGAGATTCAAAAAGGTGCAGGGATTCTCAATCCCACACTGGAACCCTAGAAATTAAAAATAAAAAATAAAAAATAAAAAATAAAATTGAAAGAAAAATTGAAAGATAAAATAAAAGGAGAAAAGAGTATCTCTCGTTTCGTTTCGACTATTTTCGGCTTAAGAGATTGTACTTGAGAGTTAACTGTAATTCAAATGGTTCACAGAAACAAAGACAAATCCAAAAGTGAGAGAACGAATAAGCGTGGAGGAAAACTAAAAGAAAAAATGGTGCGGAAGGGCAAAGGACAGGGAGAAGGATGAAGAAGCAGGGAAAGGGAAGGGGTCCGGTGTTCATCCGGATTGCCAATTTGGAAATTTCGAATCCGAATTTAAAATTTCTTTAAACATTTTTTATAAAAAATAAAAATTCAAAAGCACAATCCGGTCCGATGAATAGGCCTATAAGGAAAAGGGGAATATCGTGAGAGTAGAAGGGAAAGGAAAATGGAGGAGTTCAAAAACAGACCATTTCAGTTTCAGTGAAGTGATTTCAAAATACTGCGCCGTTTCGTCCCGCTACCACTAGTTTGATGCGTTCCGACTTTTTGACTTAGCCATGTCGGCTGCTTACGCAATGGTTGCGCATATATGCCTGCAACTAGCATTTTCCTTTGGGGATAGTCGTTGGACGGTGGAGACCTGAAGACTACCGAAGCGCGTGTGGTCTGTAGTGGACAGAGGTGGTTGGAGACGGATTAATGAGCAATGTTGGGTTGCAATTTTGGTTTGTTGCAGTCCAGCTGCATATACTCATATAATTTTAAAATAAAAATTAAAAATAAAATTTCTTGTAAATATGTGTGTTGGACTGCAACAAACAAAAATTGTAGCCTAGATTTATTGTTAATTAAATGAGGAATTTATCTTTTTTTGTCATATATTCTTTTATATTTTTAATTTTTTTTTAAAATTATAATATTATTAAAAAATAATTTTTTAATTATTAAAACAAAAAAATTGTTAACCATCCTCAATATTTTATCGCAGCTTTAGCATTATTGTAATTAAGACTTGATTTGAATTGGAAGATGAGATGAGATGAGTTTAATTTATTTTTTAATATTATAATTATTTTTGAATTTGAAAAAATTGAATTAGAATTTGAAACATGTGTATTAAAATTTGAAAAAATTATATTAAAATTTGTAATGAGCTCGTCTCATTTACGAATATAAACCAGCCTTAAATATAAATACACTTTGATGAGTTTTACACTCCACATGACCAAAACTAACACATTCTTTAGTTTTCAAAAATCAATGAAATGCACCTTTCTTCGAGGTTTTCATCTAATTTGTAACACAT
The DNA here is from genome assembly GCA_036559045.1 of Platycarya longipes. Taxonomy (NCBI): domain Eukaryota; kingdom Viridiplantae; phylum Streptophyta; class Magnoliopsida; order Fagales; family Juglandaceae; genus Platycarya; species Platycarya longipes. The sequence goes on from CM071791.1 coordinate 47,257,734, forward strand.
TGCCTATTTTTATCTTTTTCAACGGCTATAATTGAATGAAGCTTAGATGTATAATTACAAATTAGAACGATAAATTATAATTTTTCAAATTAGCCATCAATAGCTTTTGAGTGTGTTGAGGTTTATTTCAAATTTATTCAGCTTTATCGTATTTGTTTGGGGTAAAACCCCCTAACCCATATGGTCGGAGTAGAGAACAGACAAAGAGGGTCCAGGGACAAGAAAATATAAGTGCCAGATAGAAAATAGAAGGGCAATGTGAAAGAGAGAAAAATAAAATATAAAGGACAATAATTAATAAGTCAAACACGCAAGAGAGTAGTAAGGTAAATATGACTACCTCACCTATCAATGACAGGGAAATAACAATTGATATCGGAGTAGTAAGAGCATTCACATTTGTTTATATATATATAATTACATTTTTTAAAGATCTATTTTACCATTTAATCAAAATTTCATATTGACTTATGCATATATAAGATAAAATAATAATAAATATATTTTTTTTAATATCTTTTAGAAATATTATGTTTATATATTTTATAATTAGCAATCACTTTATATTATCAACTTAATACAAATTTCATATATCAAAATTATTTTAATATAAATTTTATAAGGTTAATTTTAATGAGTAAGAGGAAGAAAATATAATAAAATAATGTTTGAAGAGTGAGTTATAACTCTTCAAACTTGAAAAGACATTATTCATAACTATACAAATATTTGAAAATGTATAATCTAATGTAGAGGAATTTAGACTCATATTATGCAAATATGACTTTGTATATACATATGCATAAGTTAATGTGAATGCCCTAAGCAATTCTTACAAAGGCATAAAGATCACCTTCAACATCATGACGAGATCTCTAAACAGAAGATTTTTTTTAAAAGATTAATATTTGACTTCTATTATATAAAGAAATATGAGAGAAGTAAAATACTCATATTATGCAGATTTATTGTCCAAACTACCTATAAATGTAGATTTTGTGTTAGAAATAGGTGAATTTGTGTATTTTCATATCTATTTATATTTATTATATTTATTTTTTATTTATTATTATAGTTGTGGTTGTATGTAGGGACACTGTACCACCGCTTCGGACTATCAATGTGGGCTTGAAACCATTTCATCTAGTCTTGGACTATTTAATGGATTAGAAATAACTATTCTCTCGTTTTGACTTGTTATGTGATTTTTTAACATTAACAATAATTTGTCATCTATCAAATGTGATAAACATTACTAAAATAGAAATGCAACATTCGCCCTCAACTATTTCAGAAAATTTCAATTTCCCAATGCATCATAGACAAACAAAATGTATTGAAGTTTCGACTTTTGTCTGCGGCACACTCAGAGTCTCGCTACAGCACGGCAACTTGTAATATGTAATTTTAATTAGAAAATTTAGAAGTTTGTCCGATCGCCACCGAGGGAAGGTTCACTAGAATGGTAAGGTCCTTAATATGTTGCAATGGGCACGCACCCAAGTGGGCTTCCTTTACTTTATAATAACGCCAGTGGTTCAGCATTTTGAGTCATGTTCATAATTGTGTCATTTTTGGACACACGCTCAAATTTTCATCAAGCCCCTGCCATTGTTGATTATTTAGAATAATTGCTGTATTTTCATTAAAAAAACATGAAGTGGAGTGAATATGTATAGATATATATATGGAAAATATTTTAAACACAAATAAATAATATAAAAATAAATTATAAACTGATGTGGTTTGATATGATACGTCAGATTATAAAATTATTTTTATTATAAAATAGATTTAATGGATCTGATGACACCATATTAGAAATGATTTAGGGGTATTTATTCGAGTTACGGATTTAGAAATTTGGATTCTGAATTAGAAATTTTCTTCAATTTTTCAAATAAAAATGTTAAAATTATTAAAAATAAATACAATTTTAAAATTGGGCCGAGTTTATGTCACTGGTTAGATCAGGCCTCCCCCCGGGTTCAAAACCGGGTAAGATGAACGGGCCTGGTCCAATTTATGTCACTCGTTAAGAGAACTTAGATCAGGCTGTCGAAGGAGTGGCCATTTGGATGGGTAGATCGGGTCAAGCGTCATGTGTGAGTTACTTTTGCAGGGGCAAGCGGCACGCGAATGTGATTGTTGGGCGTTAGAATGATCGACAAAATGTATTTATTGGAGAATTAGATTAAGAACAAAATAATTAGAAAAAAATAATTTTAGCTAAAAATTAAATTACTAATTGATATATGGATTAATATCTAATATTATATTATTTTTTTGACTTGGAATTGATAGTCTAATATGGATTAATGTCTCCAATAGCTTTGACTTTAGACAAAATCTCTTGATTTTTAATCAAATTTTAGACTTAGCAATAGTCCACCATTGCCCAATGAGCTTAATTTAAAATTTTCGTTTGCTTTTAACTAAGTAAAATCAGAGACAGGTTATAGATTTTGCATATACTAGAGTTTTTATTGGATTCACTAAGTTGGAATGGGTAGCGTAAGGGACTGGTTGAATTTTTTTTTTCTCTTTTATTTATGGATGAGCTAAGTATGTTTACTTAGTTATTTTAGTTTTAAAGTAGTTATTTTGATTTTTAGGATGGCTTCTCCACATAATTTCTTCAATTTGAATGATCCAATCATTAGAGAGACACCATCTAGACCAAGTTCCAACGGTTTTGTGGTGATTCGGGAAGTAGCGCAACAAATGATAGAAGAAATTGCACATAACTCTACAATGCGGAATGGACATGTAGTGAATGAAGGATGCACTATAGTACAATTTAATGAATTATGACCCCCAACTTTTGAAGGAAAGGCTGATCCAATTACTACTGAGGATTAGATTCAGGATATTGAAGAAAGCCTTAGAGTCTTGTGATGCACCGATGAGCAAAAAATGTTATTTTCAATATTTAAATTGGTTGGAGAAGCTAAACATTGGTGGATATCTAAAAGAGCGCTTTTGGAATAAGCACCAGAGTAAACTCCAATCATTTGAAATCATTTTAAGGAAATTTTTTATGAGAGTTTCTTTCCAAAGTCTCTTAAGGATGCTAAAGCTAAGGAGTTCACCAATTTTATACAAGGATCGATGAATGTGCATCAGTATGCGATAAAGTTTGTCAAGCTCTCTCGTTTTGCTTCCTATTTGATTCCTAATGAAGAAAAGAAAGCTCGAAAATTTGAGAAAGGTTTAAATCTCAAGATTTATGATAAAGTTGTAGGTTTGAAATACAAGATTTTTTTGAGTTAATGGATAAGACATCTATTTTTAAGTAAAGTTTTTGAAGGAGTACTAATATTTATAATGCTCAAAAGAAAAGGTTGGTACCACAAGAAAACAATTATAATGGAGATCAAGGTCAACGGAAAAAGAATAAGTTGACAGAGGATTCAAGGACAAATGTGATACATGAGAAATTTTTTCAGAATAGTCAAGGCAAAGTGTGGGAAGAATCATAGTGGTGATTGTAAAGTTGGAACTGATGTACGCACTCACGGGTGTACGCACTCACTGTCGAAGAAAATGATACTAAGTAATAGTGGTGGATCGATGACATTAAGAAATTGAATGATTTCTCTTTTGAAGAAGCTTATTTTGTGTTTTATGTTGGGAATGGATCATGTGTTGTTATGACTTTTTTTTTTTTTTTTTTATGGATATAGACTGTTTGCATTTTGGAGCGTTTGTAAATTTCATTTTGGTTAATTGTTTTTGGTTAATACATTTTGTCTTGGTCATAACACTTCGTATTAAGATGGAACCTCCGCAATTTGAGAAGGAAAATGGGGAGTGGGACTCTAAAGCTTATATCAAAGAATAATTCTATTGCTAGGTCGGTTCTCCTCTCCCACACATCACACCGTGACATGGCGAATCCGATCTGCCATGTCAGGGTTTTGCACGTAAACCGCTTGAAATCAAAATACTCGGGAATTCACAGAAATTCAAACTTTGTCTTCTCCTTACAACCATTTCAAAGCTCACACTCAGAAAACCCTAAACGCGTAGAGCTCTTTATTTCTCTTTTTAGATCTTATTTCTTCTCTCTCAAAATCTCCTTCGTCTTGTAGCCCCTGTGCTTGAGTTTCCAACACGCAGAACGAATTTCGGTCGTCATATTGTCTTTTCTTTATTTTTTTGCTTAATTTTCTCAGCTTCCAACTGAAACGCAATTAGATTTATTTTTGGATGCTGAGACAATGTGCGAATACCCAGAAGCAAAATATCTAAAGCTAATTGGGTTTTTTTTTTCTTCTGTCGATTAAGTTTTCAATTCAGTTAAAATTCTTTTCCTATATTTTCTTAGTTGCCAAACAGAGATTTACAGCTTTCAATATGGATCTGTTGCGAAATTGTGTCATTGAAAGCAATGATTTATGGATTTGTTGTTTTGGAGACATATGGGTTTGCGAAACCGGCCTATGTATGCAGAATACTCTTTCTATGGACGACTCAGGCAAGTTTCGATGGAAGATTTCACCGTAATCAAATTGGAAGCGATTGTAACTTTACAGTTTAATATGGAACTCCCAGTGTTCTGGTTAAGGTCTTCTCTCTTTAGGCTATGAAAATGTTTCTTTGGTTGTCATTTGGTTTGCGAGCATAGAGGTTGTAGTTTTGGAATAGAGCAACGACTTAGCGTTTGCTTGGGGTTCGTTTTACCGTAGATTACCGTATTTTCTTGGCTGCCAAATGGAGAAAATATAAGTAACAGATATAAAAAGTGTTGTTTTATTGTAAATTAAAAAAGTGGATTTATCGTAAATTAAAAAAGTAAATCCACGTAAGCAAGTGTGTGGGGTTTACAAAAATGAGTATATGCGCGTAGAACTTCCCTATATCAAATATAGGTTGGAGCGTGCACGAGCCTTGGGTTATGTGGTAATAGAGAAAACTTTTAGGTTTTAATTCATTTTATTTAAATTTAGGAGTGAGTTGAGTTTATCTTAATTTATTTTTATATTTTTATAATTTTTTATATAAAATATAAATTTTATATATATTTTTAAAATCTGAATATATATTTTTAAAATTTTAATATATATTTTTAAAATCTTAATATATATTTTTAAAATTTTAAAATAATAATAATATTAAAAAATAAATTAAACTCATCTTAATTTATCTTATTTTCGAATTCAAATAAGACCTAATGACAATATCTTTTAGAGTTGAAAGAGAAATTACTTGAGTTTAGGCGTTGCAACAAAAGCAGTAACATTTATGTTAAAGTGGGTATTCTTTCGTTCTTTCTATTTTAACAAAAAAATGGTTTAAATTGAAAGTGTTTTTGTTATAATGATCTGATCGGAATTAGTTACTTGTTATTCAAATTTCGAGGACAGAAATTTTTAAAGAGAGGAGATTGTAATATCAGCCCGTTAGTGAGCCCAACCCATAAGCCTTTTTGAAAAAGATAAATAAAAAAAGGAAAAGAAGTCATTTAAAGAGGGCAATATATTTCACATTTTCCAGGGCGCAACTTTCATCTTCATCTTCTTCTCCTTCTTATTTCCTGTTTTCATTTTTATTTTTCTTTTGGCAGCCACACCTCTCTTCAATCTTTGATATTCTTTTCCGTTACTCAATTTTAAGATTCTCTTTTAATCTTCCATAATTAGTTTTGAAGATGAAAGCATCAGGCTTTCAGTTTTGTAACGCATTTTTCTTAAATGATTGGTCATCAAGTGAAGGGTTTTTCCCTTATAAAAGAAAACAGAGTCTGCTTTCAGGGGGATGACGAAATCCTTACCACGTTTCTCTGAGAATAGACTAATTTCGAATCTTCTCTACAGCTTGGAGATTTCTTCAAGTTTAGTATACTGAAATTCATTATTTTTAAAATGTGGTATTACTTTTCTAAAATGATGGTACAATATCATCTTATAGTTTTCTATGGAATTTCAGAGAATTTTCTTTGATTTATCAAGTTTGTATTTGCTTACTTGGATACGGATTCTATTATTTCTTTTGCTTACAGGTATGAGGATATGGTTTTTTCTTGAGTCTTGAATCTCATTCTTAGTACTGAGAGAAATTTATCAAGTGGAGGTAGTTGTAATTTTCAGAAAAGTTGACCGTTTTGAAGTTACTTAATTACTGGTGTTGGGAAATAGGCAACGAAACAAACAACACAGATATGAAATAAATCGCAGCGGATGCAACAGTGAGAAATAAAACAGTAAAGACAGAAAGAACACACAGATTTAAGTGGTTCAGCTCAAAATGAGCTTACGTCCACTGTGGGGTTGGTTTCAAAGCTTCACTAGATCAAATGGAGGTTACAGAGAGAGTATCGAGAGATACTTACAACAGAGAACACTCACCTCACGTGTATACACTCAATCCTCACAAGTTTCACTCAAAATGGTGGAGAAATGGAGAAGAAAATGATCTAGAGGCCGTTACTGTTCACTGGCGCCGAAAACAGAGCTTCGTTCGTCGTCTGCGTTCTTCGTCCGTTTGATGCGCGAAATAGCCTTCGCGCTATTTATAATCTGCAATCTCACTCGAGCGAGATTTAAACTCGCTCGAGCGAGGACTTCTAGGTCAGATTCGCTCGACTAGAATTTGGACACCTGGCGCCACGTGGAATCTCGCTCGAGCGGGAGGTCGAGCGAGTGTCGAGCGAAGTCACTGCCTGAACCTCGCTCGAGCGGGAGGTCGAGCGAGGGTCGAGCGAAGTCTCGGGTTGGAGCAATTCTGGAAGTCTCGAAGTCTCGCTCGAGCGAGGGTCGAGCGAGACAGGACTGGGCTTGTATTCCTAAGCCATACTCAACAAATCTCCACCTTGGCTTGAATACCTACAGCCCCATAAAATCCAGATTAACCCGAGAATGTAAAATGCAGCAACTAAGAAAACCAACCCCATCTGAGTTCCCTAAGGAACCTGGAAACCTCGAACCCCTATCAAGTCCAAACAAAGTTTGAACTTGAATACTGCAACTGGCTTGGTCATAACATCTGCTGGATTCTCTGAAGTAGCAATCTTCTGAATACTGACTGTACCATCTGACACTACTCCTCTGATAAAGTGATACCTGACGTCAATGTGCTTTGTCCTCTCATGATACATTTGATTTTTGGTCAAATGTATAGCACTCTGGCTGTCACAAAACACTGTCATCTCTGTCTGCTGAAGACCCAGGTCACTGATAAGCCCCTTCACCCAAATGGCCTCCTTAACAGCCTCAGCTGCTGCCATGTATTCTGCCTCTGTAGTTGATAAAGCAACAGTTGATTGAAGTGTTGCTTTCCAACTAATAGCAGAACCACACAAAGTGAAAATGTAGCCTGTCAATGATCTTCTCTTATCTAAATCCCCAGCATAGTCAGAATCCACAAAACCAATCACAACAGAACTGAGATCTACATCTCTATCAAATATCAAGCCCACATGCGAGGTTCCCTTCAAGTACCTCAAAATCCATTTCACGGCCTGCCAGTGAGTTCTACCAGGCTTAGCCATATATCTGCTAACCACACTCACTGCCTGTGAAATATCTGGACGGGTACACACCATAGCATACATAATGCTACCTACAGCATTAGAGTAAGGAACATTTACCATGGACTGTTCCTCCTCATCTGTCTGGGGGGATAGGGAAGCTGAAAGTTTAAAATGCGACGCCAACGGCGTGCTGACAGGCTTGGAGTCAGACATTCCAAACCTGTCTAGAACTTTCTCTATATACTTTCTCTGGGACAAGTATAACTTCCCAGCTTTTCTATCCCTGTAAATCTCCATCCCCAGTATTTTCTTAGCATCACCTAAATCTTTCATCTCAAACTCATCCTTAAGTTGAGTTTTCAACAAATCAACATCTACCATGCTTTTAGCAGTTATAAGCATGTCATCAACATAAAGCAATAAGTGAATGAAAGACTTATCAGGCAATTGTTTATGATATACACAACAGTCATAATTACTTCTCAAATAATCATGATCACTCATAAACAAATCAAAACGTTTATACCATTGCCTAGGTGACTGCTTCAACCCATACAAAGACCTCTTCAGTCTGCATACACGGTCTTCTTTGCCTTCAACTGTGAACCCCTCTGGCTGACTCATATAGATAGTTTCTTCAAGCTCACCGTGTAAGAACGCTGTCTTCACATCTAGCTGCTGAAGCTCCAGATCATACAAAGCCGTAATGGCTAGTAAAACTCGGATTGAACTGTGCTTTACTACTGGAGAGAACACTTCAGTGAAGTCGATCCCCTCTCTCTGACTGTAGCCTTTGGCAACTAGACGAGCTTTGTATCTTGCATCAGACTGGATTCCCTCTTTTCTCTTGAAAACCCATTTGCAGCCCACAACTCTGGTCTTCGCTGGTAACTTAACCAAATCCCAGGTTTGGTTCTTGTGAAGAGACTCAATCTCTTCAGTCATCGCTGTACACCACTGTGCAGACTCAGTACTCTTCACAGCCTCTGAGTAACTGGAAGGCTCCTGCCCCACAATTTCTTCCGCTGTAGCGAGTGCATAACTGATCATATCTGCATGAGCATATCTCTGAGGTGGTCTGATCTGCCTCCTCTGTCTACCTGCAGCTATACTGTATTGCTCCTCAGCTGGTGTCTCAGTCTCTGACTCAGAACCATGCTCATCAGTCATAGCATGATCCTGAGTTGCTGGTGGTGTCTCAAGTGAAGCCTGCAGCTCCACCTTCTTCCCTGTAGACACGGGAATTTGTTTTGTCGGACTAAGCATGGATTTCTCATCAAACACAACATCCCTGCTTATCACAAACTTGGGTGACTTGGGATCAGTACACCACAACCTATATCCCTTCACCCCAGAAGCATATCCCATAAAAATACACTTCTTTGCCCTAGGTTCTAGCTTACCATCATTTACATGAAAATAAGCAGGGCAACCAAAAATCTTCAGGTTCAAATAATCAGTAGGTTCATCAGACCATACCTGATTAGGTGTTTTCAACTCGATAGCTGTGGCTGGAGAGCGGTTCACCAGAAAACAGGCTGTATTGACTGCTTCCGCCCAAAAGTCCTTAGACAGGCCGTCATTGGAGAGCATGCTGCGTGCTCGTTCTAGGAGGGTCCGGTTCATGCGTTCAGCCACTCCATTTTGCTGTGGAGTGTGCCTGACTGTACGGTGTCTGGCAATTCCTTCGTTCTTACAGAACTCATCGAAGTCATTGCCACAAAACTCCATCCCGTTGTCAGTCCGAAGCCGTTTCACCTTCTTGCCGGTCTGATTCTCTATCAGAACTTTCCACTGCTTGAAGTTCTTGAAGACTTCACTTTTCTGTTTCAAAAAATAAACCCACACTTTCCGTGAGTAATCATCAATGAATGTAAGCAAGTAATTAGCTCCACCTTTTGATGGAACTGTAGACGGACCCCAAAGGTCGGAATGAATGTAGTCCACTGTACCTTTTGTTCTGTGGACCCCAGTTGCAAACTGAACCCTGCTCTGCTTCCCGAATACACAGTGCTCGCACAGGTCTAGCTTGCCCAAATTCTGATTCCCTAGCAACCCTTGCTTACTGAGGATAGACATCCCCTTCTCACTCATATGGCCCAATCTCATGTGCCATAGACGAGTAACATCTGACTCAGACTGATCAGATACTGAAACTGCAGCTTCACCGCTGACAGTACTGCCCTGGAGGAAATAGAGACCGTCTTTCAGGTCTCCCTTCATGATGATCATGGAGCCTTTGCTGACTTTCAAAGCTCCACCTTGTCCTGTGTACTTCAAACCCAAAGAATCAAGGGCCCCCATGGAGATAAGATTCTTTTTCAAATCTGGAATGTGCCGGACGTTGGTCAGTGTCCTAACCATCCCATCGAACATCTTGATCTTCACAGAACCCATACCAACAACCTTGCAAGCAGTGTCGTTCCCCAACAAAACAGAACCACTGTTGACTGATTCATAAGACATGAACCAGTCCCTTCTGGGACACATGTGGAACGTGCAAGCTGAGTCCATCACCCACTTATCACTGAACCGACTGTTTGAGTCACTGATTGCAAGAACTACATCAGAGCCGTCAGATTCATCAGCAGCACTGACGGCATTGGAGGAACTCGTAGATTCCTCCTTCTTCTTCAGCTTCGTACACTCACTCTTGTAGTGTCCAAACTTCTGACAGTAATAGCATTTTACATTCTTCTTGTTGGACTTGGACTTTGATTTCCCCCGGGACTTGCCTCTGCCCTTCTCTGAACCCTTCTGACTGGATCTTCCTCTGTTGGAGGTATCTTTGACAAACAAACCACTGGCCTGTGCTTCACCACCCTTATCATACTTACTCCTCAACTCCTTCGAGTTCAAAGCTGACTTCACATCTGCTAAGGAGATAGTATCTCTACCATACAGCATAGAATTCACAAAATTCTCAAACGAGGCAGGTAATGAACACAGCACAATAAGAGCTTGATCTTCATCATCAAGCTTAATGTCAACATTTCTAAGATCCATTACAATCTTATTGAATTCATCTAGGTGTTCAGATACAGACGAACCCTCAGTCATTTTGAGTGTATACAACCGTTGTTTTAAATACAAACGGTTTGTGAGAGACTTCTTAATGTACAAGCTCTCAAGCTTGTTCCAGAGACCCTCAGCGGTCTCCTCCTCCGCCACCTCTCTCAACACTCCATCAGACAATGATAACAGAATTGTACTATGTACCTTTTCTTCATCGTCCTTAGACGGTACAGGAGAATCTGCCGTCCGTTCCTCTAGAACTCTGAATAACCCCTGCTGGCGCAACAAAGCCCTCATCTTCAGGCGCCACAAGCTGAAACTGTTCTGACCGTCGAATTTCTCAACTTCAAATCTTGCTGTAGCCATCCCTTCAAATATTCACAGAGCCTGAAAACGCTCTGATACCAGTTTGTTGGGAAATAGGCAACGAAACAAACAACACAGATATGAAATAAATCGCAGCGGATGCAACAGTGAGAAATAAAACAGTAAAGACAGAAAGAACACACAGATTTAAGTGGTTCAGCTCAAAATGAGCTTACGTCCACTGTGGGGTTGGTTTCAAAGCTTCACTAGATCAAATGGAGGTTACAGAGAGAGTATCGAGAGATACTTACAACAGAGAACACTCACCTCACGTGTATACACTCAATCCTCACAAGTTTCACTCAAAATGGTGGAGAAATGGAGAAGAAAATGATCTAGAGGCCGTTACTGTTCACTGGCGCCGAAAACAGAGCTTCGTTCGTCGTCTGCGTTCTTCGTCCGTTTGATGCGCGAAATAGCCTTCGCGCTATTTATAATCTGCAATCTCGCTCGAGCGAGATTTAAACTCGCTCGAGCGAGGACTTCTAGGTCAGATTCGCTCGACTAGAATTCGGACACCTGGCGCCACGTGGAATCTCGCTCGAGCGGGAGGTCGAGCGAGTGTCGAGCGAAGTCACTGCCTGAACCTCGCTCGAGCGGGAGGTCGAGCGAGGGTCGAGCGAAGTCTCGGGTTGGAGCAATTCTGGAAGTCTCGAAGTCTCGCTCGAGCGAGGGTCGAGCGAGACAGGACTGGGCTTATATTCCTAAGCCATACTCAACAACTGGTATTTGATTATTAAATTTTAGAGACGTTAACACTCCTCTGAATAAAATATTAATTTATGAAATGTGTGCCTTAAGCCCAAACTTGCATGCAACTAGGCATATTACGTTTGTGGAGATTTTTATGTACATGTAAGTTATATCAAATTGTTATATGAGTTATGGATTACATGACTATACAGTGTTGTTCTAAATTTATTTGGGAGGCCGAAAGCTATATTGAAGGACTTTGAGAAGGTGTAGTCCCGTTAAATGAGAAATGTATAGGGAGGGAAACTATACCAAAAGAATTTGAAAAGGTATAATCCCGTTGAATGAGAAATGTGTAGGGAAGGATAACTATATCGAATGATATTTAAGAAGGTGTAGTTCCTAAATAAGAAAAGATTATGAGAATGTTTTCTACTTTTGATGGGGTAATTTTCCTAAGAAGAAAGTTTCTTTTTGTTTTTCATACTATAAACGTTGTTATTTATTTTATGATATAATCTTGTTATTAATGACTATTAATTATTTGATTTATTGGGTTGTTTATCTCATATGTCAAAAGGGACCGGGACAAAAAGGGAGTCACGGTCCAGTTTGGATTCAAGACTTATTTTAACTTATCTTTATTTTAAATTTTTTTAATTACATTTTTTTAATTTCTTATACAAAATACAAATTTTTATATACATTTTTTAAATTTCAATACACATTTTTCAGATCTCAATTCAACTTTTTTCAATTCTAAAATAATAATAATAAAAAAAAATTCATTTCAACTTATCTCATTTTTTAATCTAAACAAAACTTAATGACATGTGAAAGAGTTAGTTTATGAGTGGTGGAATAATGTTTTAGATAGAGTAGTTTAAATTTTTAATTTGTGGCAATTTCTTTTATGAGTAAACAGTTTGAGTAATAATTGTGTTTTGAATTTGCGTCTTATAAAGGTTTCATTTGGTTTGTTTTTTATTCTTAATGATAGGAAAATTGGAGGGGTTACAGAATATATATATATATATATATATATAGGTTTGAAGATTTAACGAGTTTTAAAATCTTATTAAATTATTGAGGAGATTTTATGAATGGGTAATGTTAGGAATCTGCTTACTCTTCCCGCTAAACTACCTTTAAACATTTTTTAAAAATAAGAAAAATTCTTTATATTGTTAAACAACACTTTTTTAATCAAGTAAAAAATTAGGCGGAAAGAGTAGGCGAGATCTCCTAGGGAGATCCCTATCTTTTTCCTTGTATCAATATGTTTCTCAGTATAAAAGCTAGATCTTCTTTACCTGCCTTATATTTTAGCAATCTTATTCCCAAGTATATAATAAATATTGAACAAGATAAAACAAAATTAGATGTTAATTTATAGATAAATAATATATGTAAATGTAGATTTGCAAGTGGCATATGTAGTTATTTAAAATATATATATATAAGAAATCTATTTAAAAAAATTAATTTTTTTAATAATAAATTTTATTTTTTATTAAAACGATTATATATTACTTGTAACTTCACAATTATATATAATCTTACTCGTACAATTGTCAGATATGATGGAACAATCCATTCTCTAGAACTAGAGAAGGTACACAGGCTATACCAAATTTAGACAAGAAATGGTAGCTATTAATTATCACAATTTGTGATAAATGTTAGATATTAATTATCGCACACATTATATATCAGACATAATGAATTTAATTTTATATTATTCTATATTATTTACTATTTACTGACTATTTATTAACAATAAATATCATTTTCCACCCGCCTTGTGGGCTACCTCTGACTCGGTCACTCTCTGCCGACCCACACTTGCCGCTCCCTCCCTCCCTCTGCCCCCACCTCTCTGTCACATTAACCCGTTAACTCTCAGTACTCTCCTGAACAGTTGAGGAAAATAAATACAAAATAAATCAATGAAGTTATAAATTGAGATAATTCTAATTTTATTTATTTATTATAAGTACCTCCTCCATGCATGCACAATACCCTCCACATGCACTCACACGTTTCTCTGATCACGCGGTACGTATATATATGCATCACGGACCCACCGTAGCACGCTGCATATATATGATAGCAACAACACTCCACCCAACACTAGCCAACTCTTTCAGACCCATATCATGATCATCAATTTCTTATATGATTTGTGTTGATGTGTATTCTACACTCTTGAGTAGTGTCTGAATCACAAGTTAATTGATCTGCATAAGAAAATATGAAGGACTGTGTTCTTTAATTCTTAGAATTCTCCGATATTTTTGTTAGAGAGAATCCAGACAGATTAAGGTTAAGCTTAGAAGAAAAAGTTATAATAGTTGTACATACCTCTGTTTATGATGAAATTTCTCTTTTATATGGGCCAAAATATCAATCGGACATACGTATAACCATCCAGGATTATAGGGAAGGATGTCAGTAAATCATTCTCTTTTCTCTTCCCCGTTCTCTTAGATCATTTATCATTTTTGTTTATTCTCAATAATATCTTCTTTAGTATGATCATACTTGGGCAATCTGTACGCGTTTGGATATTTATATCGATCAGTCCGTATTTAATGTGATATATCACACTGTTAGGCATTAAATGTCTATAAGAATCCTGATCATTATATTGTTATTTTGTCAGGAATAATCCCAATGAATTTACCAAATTCACCGTATTTATCTAATAGTAACCAACTTGAAGAAATATAGTTGAGCTAGTTGAAATCGGAATTGAACTTTTTGTTTTATACACTTCCTAATTCCTCCTAAGGTACCAAAGGGAAGAGTAGGCGGGCGCTAAGCCCGTTGGCGATCATCATCTTATCCCTTAAAGTGATTATCCCCTCACAGTACCCCGCAAATCCCTATCGAAGGCGATTTGATAGGAATTTATTCGACTCTCACTGTCCAAAATTGCTAAATCTTTATCCCGCACAAATTTAAATTTGAATGGATTTAGTATGAGTACAATAGTCATGTAGGAGTTCGTTGGCCTTCTAACCACGATTGTTTGGCTTCTGCCCACTGGGCATAGGAAAAGAAAACGATTTTCTGACCATAATTACTCGAAATATCGTGCGCTGCATTTACAGATTACTTCCATCATTACACGTCTGGCTTTTCGAATTTCTAAATACTCATTGTCAGTTACTCTTCACTGATTGATACGTGATATTCACGTGCTGAGTAGCAATTTCATATTCGCCCTCCATTCATCAGTCATGTCGTTTCGCCTCCCGAGGATTGTGTTAATCACTTCGTTTCTTCTCCCGATGGTCGTAATCATCTGCAGTATAAATAACTGCTTTCCACAATGGTTCAACTTTTACTACCGTTTTGCTGCCGAAAATTTACCTCTTCCTTCTTCACAACTTCATCTTCAACCCGATCTTTCTCTGCATTTTTTAAGCTTCAATGGGGGCAGATTCTATCTTCGCTGGGCAACAATAGGTATCGTCTTACGCCTCTTCATCTATTCAGCATCTTTGAGATCTGGGTTATATTCTCGCATCGGCAAGTTTTAGGGTTGTTTGAGAGCGACCCTGCGATGCAGAAGGACGAGCTCAGCATGTGCTTCTTTATGAAGCCATGTTCAAAAATGGACTTCGCCTTCCTTTCATCAGACCAGTTCGTGAAATTCTCCATTATCTGGGTTTGGCTCCAGCTCAATTATTGCCTAATGCCTGGTGAATACTATTGGCTTCTTGTATAGTATTTCGTTCATCTTTGCTAGAGGCAGGGGAATTGTACCCTGATCTAACAGCTCGAGAGTTTCTCTCTCTCTATCGTCTTATCAGAAAATCTTCCCTAAGTTTGGTTGGTTTTCAGTCTCGGGACAGTGAGACGAAACTATGCACTCTTGAAAGTTGATATTCCAACGTTAAGGATTATCATAAAAAGATATTTTATGTTAAGGACGAAGGGATGGCAATTCCCATAGGATGAGAGTAGAGGGGAATTCCCTATTCAGGTGAATTGAGGTGAGTTACCTCCAACCTCTCTTTTGGATATAGATCTCAACCAGAGGGAACGCGCTCGGGTTGAGATTGTCATAAGGTGGGCGCAACGCCATTTTCACCAGCTGGAGTCTGACCTCATTCTGACCGACCATAACATCAATACTTACTTGGTTGAGTCGAGGCGAGGTTATGCAAAATTCCAGGATTTTTCAAGCATTCCTGTTGCTGAAACATCCGAACGCCCTATTGCATCTCACAAACGTACTGCTCTCCTTCCAGAACAGGAAAAGCGTAAAAAGTCTCGCTCTGAAGGAGGCGGATGAGCTGTTATTGAAACTCCTGAGCCTCAAATTCTTACTTTCACTTAGGAAAGGCAAATTAAAGCTCGCCATGATACGAGGGTTACTCACCCTGCTCTTGAGGAGAGTCGAGCCAAGTCTTCTCAAGTTCCGCCCCCCCTTCAATCCTCTTCTGTATCTGCGGCGTCTGCTAGTGAGGAGGGTAGCCAGCATACAAGGTCTAATCAACCGAAGGGGCAAGAAGTCATAACGCCAGAACCATTGACCATGTATCGTCCTCCAGATCGCCAACAAGATCTGAATGATGGGTCTATGCCTTCGCCCTCTGGACGGGATATAGATGAGGTCGAGCTGGCCTTTTTAGCCGCCTTATCTAATCCTCCTGCTTACGCTGCTGGGACTCCTTACTTTCAGGCGCCCATATTATCATCTACTCAGGCTCTTGATCAAGAGAATATCCCTAGATCAAAACGTCCTCCTTCGATTGGGGATGGTCATCCTGAAAGAGGCGAGGGAGATGACATCTCCACTTTGGGAATTGGCGGGCGAGAGGTTGTTGTACGCTAGTACCTAGATACAGAAGATCGTCGTTCTGTGTCGAGGCTTTCGATTCCTGATCCGACTAATGCTGAAGTGGGTGAGAACATCGGGCGGGAGCCTCTTCGAACTTCTGGCGATGATGCCAGATCAACAATCGGATCTTCTTTTGATCGGGTTCTTCAACATTCCACCCATCCTTCACCTTCAACCACTTCACTTCCCGAGTGTTTAGAGCAAACGGGAATCGTGGTCGACCTACTCCAGTCTCTCTTGGCACAGGTATTCATTTGTCCATCCTTCTTGATTTAATTTCTTTTATTTCTCTAACTGTTTGGTATTGCCCAGGCTTCTGACCAAATTATTGGTTCAATCGGCTCCGAGGTGATGAAATTATTAAATGGGAGTGCACAACGGGCCCGAGAACAAATTCTAGAAACTGAGGAGAAATACCGAGAGATTGGTGCTTCGGCTTGCCAGCTTACAGAAGATAAAGATCTTCTGAAAGCCATCGTTATGGAGTTAGAAGAGGAGCGGGATTATTATACAGAAACTCATGAAGCCATGCTAGAAGAAATGACGACCTTAAAAGAAAAGAACTTGCTCTTAGATGTAAGTAGGGATGACCTCCTCCGGGGTCAAGAGTCTATTGGGCAGATGTTCGCCACTAAAGAGAACGAACTCTTCTTTGCCAACCAAGAGATGAAATGCTTGAAGTCTAACTTGGCCGTTCTTGAGCATACGTGCGCTACTCAAGAAGAAGAGTTGGAGACTCTTGGAACCAAAAT
Source organism: Platycarya longipes (assembly GCA_036559045.1). Taxonomy (NCBI): domain Eukaryota; kingdom Viridiplantae; phylum Streptophyta; class Magnoliopsida; order Fagales; family Juglandaceae; genus Platycarya; species Platycarya longipes. The sequence goes on from CM071791.1 coordinate 47,274,889, forward strand.
TGATATCGCTGAGCTCGAACGTGACACACTCTCCCGGGAGTTAGGCGAGGCAAATGCTGAGCTTGAAATTCTTAGGCGTTAGGCGACTCAACATCGTTCCCTTTACATATCTGCTTGGAGTCAAGATTATGTAGAAGGCTTGCAGCGGCGAAGGGAGGAAATTGTTCGGAACCCTTGCTTCAACGTAGCTGGCATGGATTCAAGAAAGCTTGTTCCTGATCCCATAGCGAAGGCAGAAGTTGCCAAGATCGGGACACCTGAGTGCCATATACGTTTGCCCCCTTTCTGAGAGTTCACTATTGTATACTTATTTATTTATTTATTTATTTTTTGTTGTATAGATTTCAAATGTATTTTTGGCTATCTATCAATATAACATTCTTTCCTCGATATGGTTATCTTCTTATTTTGTGTGGCGATTATATCCTAATACCCCGCGAATCTTTATCAATGAAACTGAATTGTATCTGTTGATAAAGATTTATAAGGGAGGCATAGAGCCCATGCGATTTATCGGACGCTAGAGAGATGGTGAGTGACTTGGGCGAGCATGGTGATCCGGGTGAGCTGTGGGCGAATTGGCGAGACGTGGGATGTTCCAGTGTTAATAAAATATGAATCGTGTGAGATGCAGTTTAGGCGAGCATGTACGGTTTTTAGTGAGCTGTGGGTGCTGTGATCCGTGGGCGAGCTGGACTAGCCCACACTGATGTGGGTGAGCTAGGCAAGCCCACACTGCCGTGGGCATGGAAAGGCCTTGAGTAGGTGGTTTGGCGGGCCGTGAGGTTGGCGAGAGGGCTAGTTCTGTTGGCGGTCTAGGTGAGCTTGTGCCTGACAAGCTATGACAGAGGTGTGAGGTGAATGGTGAGCTTGTCGGCGAGCCACAGTGAAGTTGGCAAGGCTCGTGAGTTGAGGTCCGAACATGAGGTGGCGGGTAGAGTTCATTCCCCTTGGCGAGCGAATCGTGGGGCGAGGCATGGAGCCCAGGCAACCCCGCAATTCGTTTAGCGCCGGCGACATGGCTAGGGCGAAGGAGTCGGTTCCTTCGCCTCGGCGAGCGAATCGTGGGGCGAGGCATAGAGTCCAGGCGACCTCGCGAATCGTATGGAGCCGGAGACATGGCGAGGGCGAAGGAGTCGGTTCCTTCGCCTTGGTGAGCAAATCATGGGGCGAGGCATAGAGCTCAGGCGATCCCGCGATTCGTATAACGCCAGCGACATGGCGAGGGCGAAGGAGTTTGTTCCTTCCCCTTGGCGAGCGAATCGTGGGGCGAGGCATAAAGCCCAAGCGACCCCGCAAATCGTATGGAGCCGGCGAGCTGGCGAGGGCGAAAGAGTCGGTTCCTTCCCACAGACGGCGCCAACTGTTGATGTGTGTTCTGCACTCCTGAGTAGTGTCTAAATCGCAAGCTAATTGATCTGCACAAGAAAAGATGGAAGACTAGGTTCTTTAACCTTTATAACTCTCCGATGCTTTTGTTAGAGAGAATCCAGACAAATTAAGGTTAAGCTTAGAAGAAAAAGCTGTAATAGTTGTACATATTTCTGTTTATGATGAAAATTTTCTTTTATTTGAGCCAAAATATCAATCAGACATACGTGTAACCATCCAGGATTATACGGGAGGATGTCAGTAAATCATTCTTTTTTCTCTTCCCCGTTCTCTCGGATCATTTATCATTTTTGTTTCTTCTCAATAATATCTTTTTTAGTATGATCATACTTGGGCAATCTGTACACATTTGGATATTTATATCGATCAGTCCGTATCTAATGTGATATATCACACTGTCAGGCATTAAATGCCTATAAGAATTCTGATCATTATACTGTTCTTGTGTCAGGGATAATTCTAATGAATTTATCAAATCCACTGTATTTATCTAATAGTAACCAACTAGGAGAAATATAGTTGAGTTTGTTGAAATCGAAATTGAACTTTCTGTTTTATACTCTTTCTAATTCCTCCTAAGGTACTAATGGGAAGAGTAGGTGGGTGTCAAGCCCGTTGGTGATCATCATCTTATCTCTTAACGTGATTATCTCCTCACAATCTCCATCCCATTTCATAAATTCATGCTTATATTTATTATATATATATATATAATACTGTTACAGACATCCAAGATATATATTTCTCTCGAATCACGATTTCTCTAAAATCTACATGAGTATTTTCAACCCAAAAAGCATTACGATATCGACATATATAGTTGGTTACACATGCAGACCAACATGGCATAAATATTTGGGTACAGGGGACCAGAAGTGATTATGGCCATATCAAAATTGCAGAAATGGTGTTAAAATGAAGGAGCGTCAGCGGTGGCAGCCAGAGGAAGATGCACTCCTCAGAGCCTACGTTAAGCAATATGGCCCCAAACAGTGGAACCTCGTCTCCGTCCGCTTGGGGCAGCCCCTCCACCGCGACCCCAAGTCGTGCCTCGAGCGCTGGAAGAACTACCTGAAGCCCGGCCTCAAAAAGGGCTCTCTCACCACCGAAGAACAGTCCCTCGTCGTTTCCCTCCAGGCCAAGTACGGAAACAAGTGGAAGAAGATCGCCGCCGAGGTCCCTGGCCGCACGCCCAAGCGCCTCGGCAAGTGGTGGGAGGTCTTCAAGGAAAAACAGCTCAAACAACAGCAACAGAACCAGAAGATCAAGAAGAAGAACGGCAGTAACGCACCCGAATATTCCGACTGTACCGACGCGAATATTCCAGTGGTTGAATCTCCGGAGAAGGCCGCACAGGGCGCGTACGATCACATCTTGGAGACTTTTGCTGAGAAGTACGTGCTGCAGCCCAAGCTCCGCACTTTCCAGTCCCTGAATGGCAGTATGGCTCCGGCGCTCCCATGTATCTCGGTGCCGGATATGGGTCCCATTCTGTCTCTCGGGTCGACCACATCTTCTTCGACGATGTTGACCATGCTTCCCTCGCGGATGAACGTCATGATGCCTTTCCGTATGACGTCCTCTTCTACCACCTCGTCGACGCCGTCTCCATCGGTACTTCGTCTGTCCCTTTCTCCGACTAAACCGGCTATGGAACCGGATTCAAATGCAGTCCTCTTATCGCCGGATCGCCAGATGATGACTACGCTAATCCAGTACTGCAAGGAGGTAGAGGAGGGGAGGCAGAGCTGGGAACAGCAGAAGAAGGAGGCGAAATGGAGGCTGAGCAGAGTGGAGCAGCAGCTGGAGTCGGAGAAAGCAAGAAAAAGGAGAGAAAAGATGGAGGAGATAGAGACAAAGATAAGGTCACTGAGAGAGGAAGAGATGGCGTTTGTGGGTAGGATTGAGAGGAAGTACAACGAAGAGCTGAGAGCATTGCAGAAAGATGGAGAAAGCAAGGAGGCAAAGTTGGTGGAGGCATGGCTTAGCAAGCATGTGAAGCTGACTAAGCTGGTGGAGCAGATTGGATTACTCAATAACAATGCCCCAAAGGGCAATCACTAATTATTCTTCCTTTCCCGCAATGGACTACCATGTTTGTCACTCAAATCCTTTTATTTCATATATAATGCTAGCTTGCTTTCTTTCGTACGTATTACTTCTCATATATCTTTATTTTTTAGGCTTTACGTCCCATAAAATCTATCAAAGTTTAGCATATATATAAATTATAAAATCATTTTTTTTTTCTAAAAAATAAATTGTTTGCCCCTAAGTTCTAAAAAATTAAGAAGCTGTATACTTTTACGAAGAAATTCTGAATGCTTGAAACTTTGACACCTTTCTCTCTTACGTCGACTTCAAGTTTTTATTTATTTTTCTATTTATTTTTAACGTTTTTAAGGCCGTTGGTGTTTTTCTTTATTTTCGGTTTGAGTTTAAATAAAATGAATTTTTGATCATTTATAGTTTAGGATCTTTTATTATCAGATGTGCGTATATTTTTAAAGTGATATTTATAATTTTTTTTATTAACTACATGACGGACGGAGTAGATATTATATCTGAAAATCGATGGAGCAAGTTGGAAAGTGCCTGAACCATCTTTCTTTGTGAAGGATGATGGTTGAAGAAGGCCTCTCTGCAATGCTACAGTTGCTATGTTATGCAACGTCCTTTTCGACAAAGACCATTCAATGAGATCTTTTCTCTTTTGATTTCTATTTATTCATTATTTTTGGTATTCGGAGCGAGCATTAGGACCTGTGGTTCTCAAACTTGCCGACGGGCAGTTCTGACCGCGTTACGTAAACTCGCTGCTGCTGGGCAAGGGCCCAGTACGGTTCACGCCCGCGAGGAGGGCCCATATGGTTGTTAGATGGGTTAAGATAAAAGATGGTACGTGCATGTTGGGCTAACACGTACCGGTATGACATTTGCTGCAAGCACACAAAGACAAAAGTTTAACGGGTTTTGATGGGCTTGCTTTATCAGCCACTTCGACAAAACTCCATCCATTTTACGGCCTCTCACTTTATGAACAACCCTTAATTTGGTTGTGAATATGAATATGTGATATCTTCATGGGCTTAACCAATCATCATTAACCTGAACAGGCAGTCTTCTTCAGATTGGAATATCAACTGGGCCTATCTCTCTCTCTTGTCTGCGTGTTTTAGGACAATGATATCTATTGAGCCGAAACGCCCAAGTTACGGTGGGCCTGAGATCTTATACATTAATATAACCTCGTCTGCTCACTCTCTCTAGATGCATAGAATTGAGATCTTCGAGATTCAATACATTGCTTTAAAATCAGTATGCATGTTTGAACCGGAAGCATGCATGCTTAATTATAATAAAGGTTAATTTATTAATTAAGCTCTAAGCTGCGTAATCAAGCCAACTTAATTCAGTGTACCGAACATGAGAGTTTGGAGGTGTCCGGACGGGACATACATAATCTTTGAATAAACCAAGACAAAGATACGCTAAAATTTTATTAATCAAGAAAATCATGGTAACTTAATTCCCTGTATATAGTTCTTAGAAACCTGATTACTTATAACTAGGTTCATCCTGATAAAGTGACTAAAATTTAATTAATCGAAAAAATCACGGTTACTTACATGTATGTATAGTTCTTAATAATTAATTAGAAACATGGGGCAGACAGGACAGGAGGCTCCCCGAACAAGACTAGCAAAAATCTAGCTTGCTTAATATGTAAAAGGCAGTGACCATATCCCTTCACGAGATTTTCACGTGTGTGCCTGTCTTCTTGGTACCGTACATGCAATATCTTTTTCTGAGATTAAGAGAGAGAAAACTGGCAAGCAACGTCTCTAAGTAGTAGTGAGAGTTGAGACAAAAACCTGACCCCAGTTTTGACAATGGAGTCCTTTGGGATTAGTTAAATGGCCATTGTCCCCCTCTAATTAACCTCTCTGATCCCTTGGTCTCCGAATGTGGGATTTATTATTATCTTTTTCAGTAATGCTATACACTACATACTACATGATCATTATTTCACAGCTTTCATCCGCCATTACGTAAGATAAGGTATATTTATTGTTATTGAATAATAAAGATTAAACTAATGAAGAATTATTTAATGATGTTAAATATATTATATCTTGTATAATAGCATAAAAATGAAATTGTGATATGGTGTATATAATGTGATGTAGGTCCTACCTTAATGAAACAGCTAATCGTTATCAATTATATTATATGATGGGCCACTATCCGATAAGGTTAGGTTTTCTATCATGCTTCTTCAGGTTTAAAATATATTCGACGGTAGTAGCTGTCATGCATATATAGTGTCATGCCCACATATCAAGTTTGGCATTATTGCAAATGAGGCCGGAAAAGGGGAAAAAAAAAACATTTAAGATAGAATTCATATGAAAAAGGTACCCGTCGAGGCCTTTTATTTAATTTACGATTATATATATATATATATATTTAATGTTATTTTCTGATTTTTAGTTGTGGGTCTAATACTATTCAAGTTTATGATCATACCCGCCCACAAACACACAGTACACAAATATATATTATAATATATGTAAAAGTAGGCGATCGAGGCTTTTGAGTAACTTCCCCTAGACCGGAAAATGTTGGCTTGATCAGAATATTTAGAGGTAGTTGACAAAGTTGGTCATTTTGTTATGTTAATATGACCATGCTTAGATAGATTAATCATTATTAATGGAGAAGCAAAATTTACCACAGACACGATAATCTGTCGCGATGTCCGATAAAACATATTAACATTTGATTGGAATCGATAAATTTTATTATCTCTGTTATTAAAAATTGGTAATGGAAGCTGCTGAGCAAGTGAGTTGGGAGGAGCACGAGAGAGAGAGAGCATGTGGGATTATGCTTTATGGTTTGGATAAGAAAATGAATAATCTCGTATGCATTAATGGTCGGCTGTGAAAGTGTACGTACGGATTCTGCTGCAATCTTTTGAGTTTAGAGCCTCCAAACAAGGTTGTAATTGAGGAACATGGTTGGTCTGTCCCCGTGGGGGTGGTGATATCCAAAACAAGTGGAGAACTGAAGTGCGTCGAGTCTGCTGCGGCCTACGGGATATTGTACGTTAATTATTTAGTTAATATAATGGATTTATTACGGAAAACGGCACAAGATTAGATGCATTGACTTAGGAATCATGCACCCGATCGAGTTACATATGTGACGATAGTGTATGCTTTATGATCTGTATTTAATGGTACGTTGCTGAATAATTACGGCACAATAACTTGTGGATTTGAACACGTAATTTGCAGCTACCATGCAGTCAAACGACATGTAAGGAAACATCCAAGTTTCTTCTCGACATGCCATGAAAAGTTAACTCGGTCTCTCTCTCTCTCTCTCTCTCTCTCATTAATATTTGACCACATTTGTTGATGGTTGATGCCCACATAAATGTTGGTACAGAGGATGAGGTGGCACAGAAGGAGAGGCGTGGAATGCAACAATTGGGAATTCGATAATTTGGTGCATTTTCTTCGAAGCATTGGACCACACCCTCTATTTATACCCAAACATGACTTCCCAACTCTATCACAAACACTAGTGCAAAGTGCAAGGCTCTTCATTATTGCCCATCCCCAACATTACTACAAAACTCCTCTCTCTCTCTCTCTCTCTCTCAACAATGAGCAGGAAGATAAACATGAGTGAAACAATGAGAGACTCAAAGAGAAAAGTATGTTGCAGCAAGCTTGGAGGGTATCTTAAAGAGCAGAAAGGAAGGCTATACATAATCAGGAGATGTGTAGTTATGCTTCTTTGTTGGCATGACTGAAACTCAAAAGCACCACTAGTATGTTGAAGTCCGAAGACACTTTGTGTCGACCTAGCCTATTTTTTTCCAGTGATGCCACCAAATCTGATGCAAAGCGAACACCATTGCCTTCCACTGCAGCCAACCTCTTTCTTTTTTCCTCAGTATCTCTGTTTTTGGTGTTTGCTATGTGTCATTTGAAACTGTAAATGGCAGAGAAATCACAAATATTTGTTTTTCATGATCGTGATGACTATGCTTGATCTTGACATTTATATACATCAAGAGTTTCTCAGTTATCCTAGTACGTATATATAATATTCATGGCAACAATATTGGTTAAATGTTTTTATCTAAAAAATAGTACTTATTTTGCCTGCAAATGATATGTACATATATGAATCAAATTTGGTAGAAGAAAAACATTACTGTTTTAATTTGCCGGCCGGTTCAATTCCAAGTAAAATTCCTTCTTCTCATAACTGTGCCACTTCTTCATTGTGGGGCTCCAACATGAACCTAAATATGAATAAGAAATCATATGAACATAAATTTCATTGTTGAATTTCAATGTTAAATATGAATAAGAAATCATATGAACATAAATTTAAAGGAAGATGAATAGAATGATATATCGATCATGATGTCAAATGGCTACAGAATCACTTAAATTGTAACCACTCATTTGCATGTAGTCGGGAAACAAAGAAAAAAAGCAGATATTCCCGGAACTTCTGCAATCGTTCCTCATAAAACACTTGTGTCCTTTGTGTAGGCTGTGTTTGTCGTGGTCTTATCAACTCAAAGCCATGAAATTCATCTTTGAAAAATATTTGGGTTCACATGTGGGTCGTGTCGGGTTGATTGGACTGCTTTAATTCCACTTA